>VXBA01001917.1:1817403-1922017 GCA_013399895.1 Serilophus lunatus | reverse complement strand
GGGAGTCCCCTCCATCAGAGGGACGGATAGAGACAGATCTTCCTACCCTTCCCCACTGCTTTTTTTTCAGCTAGTCATTGAGCTGAAAGGAGCAGTTCCTTTTTTTTGTTTGTTTTTTCCCTTTTTGTGTTTTTGGGGGTTTTTTTCCTGCGCATTGGGTGTCCCTCTGTGTAATTCTGGAGTCTCCTGTGGGTTATCCCTACTTCCCTAATTTAAACCCCTTGTAATAAATCATTCACCTGCTGCAAACTCTATTCATTTTTCCGTCACCTTTATTGAACCTGCCCCCCTGAACGCTAAAAGGTGGATTAAACCACCACAATGGGTAAATAAACTTTGCTTAGGAAAATACTGCTGTTTTTTGGAATATTATCACATGGCCAAACTCTCATCCTGGCTCTGTTGAAGCTGTTGAAGATCATTGGTTTGTGCTGAAATCAGCAAAAGCGGCTGTTCTTTGCAGCCATTGAAATCTTCACTATATTTTGGTGACAAATGTGTGGTTATTATCACAGCACTATTCTATTCTTTATTTGAACAGGCAGAGTGACAAATGTAGTGCAAACATGGAGATATATATATATGGCTGAATTTAGCAGCGTGTATTGATCCACTTGTGTTGTGCAGATCGTGACAGATGAACACAGAGGGAGCTTCCTTGGTTTTTCTTCCTCCCTTGGATTTCCCATACTCTCATAACAAAGTAAAACAATCTTTAAGCCTCAAACACTGTGTGTCATAAGGTGAGAAGAGAGTGTCTTTACATGTAAGTCACACCCGTGCAGAAGGGCCTCTTTATCTGCTTGGAGCAGTGACACAGAGCAAAACATGTCTTGCTTCAGTGCTGGACAGTGCTTCAGTCACTTTATATAAAGATCATAGGACATTTTCACTGTTATTTATCCCAAAGATTTAATAAAACTATATCATCCATTCTAGTTCTCAAAATGCTGTGCTGTATTGCTGTAGATAAGTACTGGGGGACTGATTTGCAGAGTTTTGCATACATACTCTTAATTTTATTTTATCTAAAGCTAAAAATGTATTATGTATTTCATGTCATTATGTGGATGACTCAGTACTTGCAAATGCAACAGATATGAATGAGGAATGAAGTTTCACTGTTGCTCTGAAAACAAGCTGCTTGTGCGACTAAATGGCAATTTGATTATATGACATCAGGGGATATTTCACATATTTTTTTCCAACATGTTGATGTCGTGTCATTAATAACAATTACAATTCCTTTTTAAATCACTAAAGCTAAATATTTTCAAGTATATGTCTCCTTATGCCCCCACCCACCAAATTTCACTTTTCCCCCTGTAATCTCAGCATAAGCTTTCTGATTTTTCTTTTCATGTGCTCCCTAAAGGAGCTACATTAATTTCAGCACCAAACAGTTCTTGTTTGGCTCCTCTCTGGAGCCTGGACCAGATGGTACAAAAGAACATGCATCCCCGAGGAGTTGCATAAAAAGTCTGTGGAGGCCTGGTACACAGAGGAGCTGCACTGCCTAAAACATTTCCTGCCGTTCCATTAAATGGTGTCATTGGCTGGGAGGAAATACAGGTTTTGGGGAGCTTCCAGTTGGTGGTTTGTCTCACTTGATTTTTAGAACATTCAGTGCAATGTCCTAAACAGGGCAGACAAATGTTCTGGCAGGCTCAGCAGGGTTGTCAGCCAGGGCCAATCAAGAAATTAAACTTCATGAACCTCTTATCTTCTAAAATTAATGTTGTTCAACTCAAATAATTTATGTAACACCTTCTCATTCCACAGCAAATTGATTTGTCCTTTATTGAAAATAAAATTAAGTCAATTATTTTTCAATCTATTATTTTAAGTTTACTAGAATTACAACGCGTGCAGGGCTATAGAGAAAAGTTCTGCTAAATTGTAAATGAATGTTTTACATGTTTAAATTAACAAAGCCTTGTGACACCTGTCAAGAGAGCCAATCATTACTAATTTTAAACTTTTTCAAAAAGATCTACAAAGTCAGCAGTTCAGTTAGAAATAGGCCTGAGTCCTGACTAACGAGACAACACTTAAGATAAATGAGCCACTTAAATACCTTCCTAGTTACCTGTGGCTTGTTTGGTGAATTAGCAGAATTTAGAGAAGTTCCTTAGAGAAGGGGTTGATTCCCTCATGAGCTCAGGTCGACCTCAATTGTAAAGTTTCACATCAAGTTATATTAAGTGTTTTGGAAAGGATGAATACAGAGGGCTAGAGAAGGCCTAAAGAAGGGAGAGTTTGGAATATAAAGTCATATGACTTGGCCTTGGGACAAAACTCTTAACTCTGCCCTCAGCAATACTGCAGAAGACAGATGCTTTATTCCTAGAAATATGTAGCTCCTTCATAAATCATCAGGTGTTCTTAGTATTGTGTGATAAATTAATTACAGGCCTGTGTTAGAAAACTCAGATGTGTTACCTTTAATTTTGTTGGTTTTCCTCACTAAGTAGAAAACACTGAGATAATGTTAACTAGTAACTAAGAGCATCCTTAAGGAGGTAGGGATTTTTTAATTTCTCTTGAGAAAGTATTTTGGGAATCTCCTTAGATACAACACAGGGATAAGGTTATGTGTGAATTCAGACATGCTTTCACAACCATATGGAATCAAAATTTATTTTTTTTTAAGAAGTACTGGTACAGCCAGAATTTCTGGGCCTGTTTTAAGTGACTTAGTTTGTTTTAGAGCGGAGATAATCAGTCAATACAAATGCATTCATCTGGTCTACAACCCACTTCCAGTTCTCATTTGCTTCTGCTGAATAGATCTGCCTGTCAAGTATAATATTGGTTTTGAGAGGTAGGAACTCTCTGAAAAAGATTTTGCCTTAGTTGCCACTCAAATGATTTCAACCTATGTATGCACAGGTAAGAGTACTGTGAATCACTTGCCTATTCAGCTCTTTTCCACTTCTCATTTCCAGCAGTACTGACAATGAGAATACAAGAGTACCAAGATTTGGTCCCAAATTCAGATTTCTCTACCAGGAATTATTGTTGCTGTGTCTGTTAAAGCTTTCTGAGCTGTAAAAAGAAAATCAATATTCATTTGATGTTTGCAGCTGGAACCTACACTAGGTAGAAAGTAATGATTTTGCTGTTGTCAGCATAAGTCCAGAACTGAGCTGACAAACAGAAATTCAGAGGAATGACTGAAAAAACTTGTTAGTATGCCTGCTCTTAACCCAAGGAAGATGTGAGCATTTGAACATTGTCAAAAGTGCTTTTTGAGCAGAAGCTTTGGTTACACAGCTCTTGATTCAAGAGAATATAAAAAAAAATAGGATTTATTTGTGAAGGTATTTTTAAATGTAATAGCTGCTAGGATGACCTTAAACATGCTGAATAATGATTTTGAACATTGTTCTTGTTTCCTTCATTAAAGTATTCCATGTGAGTGCTCTGCTTTTTTTACTTTTCTTTTCTTGCTTGTTTTCCTAAAGACAGAGAAGAAGGGACTTTTTCGGTTTCTGTCTTTGATCAAGAATTGCTCTTCTTCTGAAAATACCAATATTCTGGGCCCTCAAGTTAAAATTTTTGAGGCTTTGTTTTCTTTTAAATACAAATATATTTCTAACTGAGTAGTCCTGTTTTCAGAAGTGGAAAATGGAAGAATGTTTTAGTACCTTTGTAAACACGATTTGATCTCTTTTCAGATTGCAAAATTCGACTTCCCCATAAAATTGAAACAGTATTTCTGTGTCTAATGTAAACAGGGAGTCATGAGAAATTAATTTGTTGATAATAAGGAAATATCTAAAATCATTGGACAGATGCTGTAACAAGCTACATGGGAAAGATTGGGATGGGAGAGATATTCCATTGTTAGCAGCCAGAGCCAAGCTGGCTCCATTTAGCTGCTAAAGCTGGATCGCACGTGCAGGTATTCTTTTGTTTATTCTTCGTGTATCAAAGACTGCATAAAACTGTGATAGCAAAGATAAAAACTTGGTTAAAATAAATATGCAATATAGAAAACAGTAGTGACTTGCAGGAATAAAAACACTTCCTAGTAAAGCTACGCTCTTGATACTGGAAAGATCTTGCCTGAGCCAGCAGAACTTTGGCTGTGTACAAAAGTAGAAGCAGAGGCACAGTCCTTGGGGAGCTATACAGTGGCACTGACCTTAGGCAACATAAATTTAAAAGCAGGAAGGTAAGAGAAGTGTGGTGTGTGTGAAATCACCTGTGCTGGTTGTAGAAACAGTGACCAAAATGAATCAGGCTTGGATGGCAATTTTTTTCACACTATAGCTCTGATTTGCAAGATATTGCCCTCATTGCAAAGACATATTTTTTTTTTATTTTTTAATTCTCCAATTTTAATTTTTTTCAGATCAAATGCTTTGAATATATTTAGCAAAAATGTTCTTACAGAGATTTAAAAATACAAGGGCTCTTCAAACAAACTTTATGCAAAGTTGTCAGAAACCCACGCTACTGGCCTAAGTTGTCAGGTAACTTTATTTCCTGTGAGGAGGAAGTTAGATATAGATTGTAGTCGTAAGATGATTCATGTATTTCTTGCTCATCTCCCAACTGCTTCCCTCCTACAGAAAATACAAAATGCAGTATCTCCTACAGATATCTGTGCAAGTCAGTCTCACACACATTTTCTTCCTGTAGACAGATAAGTGAATAATCCAGATATAAACAAATTAAAATAGTTTGACAAGGAATACAGTTCATAGAATTTTAATTGATCCAGTAAATCTTTTACATTTCTGCTTGTTTAGACCAAAGAACTCTAACAGCATCCTTGAGATTATTTTATTCTCATGTCCAAAAATGGATGTTGTTGTGCCACACTTGGAGGATTAACATACGCCAGTCTCTTACATATAAGCAGAATGTCTTTCTCTTTCAAGGGAACATAAGCATTTTAAAAACACCAGAGAGTCCTGGACTGATTTACAATGATTAGAAATGCTGTTCATATACACTGATTTTTGGCAGTGCTTGAGTGTAGTAGCTGCTGTGTAAATACTGCATTCCAAGCACAAAGGGACCAGTTCTGCCAAATTTTCCATTCAGACAGTCCCATTAAGGTAAATAAGAATTCTAGGGCAGGATTAAGACTTTGCTACACTATACATAAACTCTTTCTCATACTAAGAAGATAATGAGTAGACCTCTTTCTAATTTAAGAAAGAGGAGAATTAGAAAAAGAGATCTTCATTCTTTTTCCCATAAAAACACAGAATTTTTATGCATGTCATGAAGTAGCATGTCCATCAAAATAGGAAGGATAACAATTTTGTAAAAACAAGCCCCCAAAGACTATTTTAGTATTCAATAATGAAATGCATGACACTGCGGTGCATTTATCCTAAAAATTGGCCTCCACTGACTTTGGGAATCATCTAATATAATGACAAAAAGCTCTTCCAAAGGATAAAGTGATTCAGCTGACAAACTGGCAATTACTCCCACAGACTTTTCAAGTCTGTCTTTAAATAAAACATTTGTTAAAACATTCTGCTATATGCCTTGTGTCACCCACAGCAAGATGAATTCTGCATTACATTCTATCAGTTACCTTCAATTAAAAATATTTCAAAGCATGTTGATGTAGCTGGAAATGCACAGGTTTTAGATTTTCTGAAACTGTGAGATTTACTTTTTGGTGATGACTAGCAAAGAATAATGAAATGGGTGTGTTAGCTAATTTAATGGATGCAGATTTCTATTCATTCATAAGAAATCTACATTCTATTTATACCTCATAACCACCATTGATCATAACTACCGTTATTGCAGAGCCAAATAAAGCCTGATTGGATTGTCTTTACTTGCCCAGTTGTTTACACAGGTACCCGTGCACTGGGTAGATGTTTACAGCAGTTGAACATAAGATCTACAGTGTTGTGATTCTTTGGTTGCTGTTTTCAGCACACAGGCTTCAGGATAACAAGGCATCATGGCCAATGAATATTACCAGTGGACATTAATCCAGTTAGTTTAGAATAATTTATTAGGCAGCACACAAACTAATAATCTGTCCCTATGTTAAATATGGCTCTGCAGACGAGAGAGATCCCATTTTTAAAGCTGAAAGCAGATTCAAGGCAGAGTGTGTTGAGAGAGGCCATGTATATAACTTAGCTGACTGTTATGTTAGAAATAAGGTTTGCACACAGCTTCTTGTACTTCTTGGAACCAGTGTCCCTGAAGAGGAGAGATAAAGAATACCTTATATACCTAAAAATTTTTTTTTCCCCTCAAGGGTATTGCCTGGTTTGATAATGCTCCTATATCTGCCTTTGAACCTTGCCTTGCCTGTATCTTAGACTCCTGTAACAACAGTACTTCTTCTAAAGTCGTGTATGCATCCACATTACATGTCAGTGTCCCATTGAGGCAGAGTATTGATAGCAAACACCCTATCATCTGCTGAAATCAATGGATTGCATGCTGCTAAATCCTTAGGGTGATTTAAAATCTGGATGTGAATGCCTTGCTCACCAAGGATAGCCTGCTAGAAACTGGCCAAAATTATATCTCAAATTGAAAGCTGTTAAAGTAAGAAAAATGCATCTTAGTCACCACAAAAGAAATTAATTTCTAGCCTCTCTAAGGAATGTTAGGCACAATCCTGTGAACAACACCTGGACTTTGTGGTGCATTTTGAATCTTTAGGTGCAGTGAGTGGAAAGTCATTAGTGGGCCACGGGAGTCTGTGCCATTTATTTATTGTAGCATGCACTGGTTTTCAACATACGTGTGATAAAGGCCCCCCTGTGCTCATTTCTCATGTCAGTCTGTGTGTATGTGGAACTGCATCACAATCAAAGCTCTGCTCATGCTCCTGCCAAGAGCTTTATTTCCTTCTCACCTCAACTGCAGAAGGAGTCAGTTGAAAACCAGATCTGTCTGTGGTGGGGTGGGAGGAGGATGCAGTGCCATCCTCACACCCACCCGCCAAAAAATCTCAAATTGCTGCTTTCTAGCTGCAACTCTCTCAACAGACATCAATAGGAGAGTCCCTTTTTTTGATGGCTTGATTACTCCCTCAAGAAGGAATTGGCATATTTAAGATGAAGGACAAAATGAAAATTGCAGGAAACCCCAGCTAATGGGATTGCTGCTGAGGAAACAGAAACTACATAGTTTGAGTTTCCTCTAGTCCAGGAAACCTTTTTTCTGTTTATAGACATCCAATATAACCTGAGAAAGGAGGGATTTTTTTTGGCAGTTTACAAAAGAGCTGAATGATAGGACAAGGAGGGGGGGCTTTAAACTGAAATACGAATGTTTAGATTAGACATTGGGAATATATTCTTTACTGTGAAAATGGCGAGGCACTGGACCACTCTGTGATTCAATGCTTAGTGAAACAAAGCAACAGCTGCAGAAATGTAGTTCTGTTTGGACTTCTCTAGATATATTTTTGTGGATAAACCGATGTACTAGCACTCAGCAAAGATGAGATAAAATTGTGGCATTAGAGACTTGTCTGTTCTTCTTTTATAGAAGTTTTCAAACATTTAAATTACCTGTTCAGAACTTCTGAATTTCAACTTTCTTCATGGTTGTTAATTTATAATCACTTTAGTTCACCTACATGGGTTAATTTAGTATTCTTTGAATTTTTAATATCTTTTCAAGATTAATACTTATGATGTGTTTATAACATTCTATTTGAATACCATTAAGCAGCAGGTAACAAAACAACATAATATATCTGCTATGGCATGTTCAATAATGTACGTGATTGTTTCTCTGAGAAAGAAAGAAGCTTTAGGTGTTGAGAGGATCTAAGCAGCAGGCTGTGCTGACAGAAGGGAATTTGGATGGCAGGGTTCCTTGAAGGCCCTCAAGAACATCATCAGAATTTATTTGTGACAAGTTTACCATAATTTAAGTTAGTAATTGCTTACTCTGATCCAAAAAATAAATAAATCTCAAGAATATTGCATAGACACTCATGAACAAAATTAGCTTGTAAACTGAGATGGTAAAGAAAACCATCAAAGATGATACGTATTGAGATCAAATCTTAAGAAAACATCTGGTTTACATATATATATATATATATATACACAAAACCTCTCTCCTTCTCCTCCTACTTTCCTTCGATTTTTTTGGTTCTGACTGCAATATCTACACATACATGGTAATGTCTATGGGCCTCTGTATGGGTAGTAATAAATAATAATATCTCCAACTGATGTTCCTAGAAATGACAGCTTCTGAAATATAGTCAGTCATCTGACATATAAATCTTCCTTTTGAATCTTAGTGAATAATACTTCTCTTCTAGATTTGTCAGCTGCCTTTTAGATTCATGGTCTCCGTGGTTTGGTTGATGCATCTTTCAAACAGCACGGGATAATCAAAGTTGCCCTTGTTGGATCCCATTAGAATCTTTTTAAGAAATCCCAGAGGCCTTCACAAGGCAACAGACTGCATATCCCCAGAGCTTGATGCTCTTGAGTTTCTCATTATTCCTGCATGTGTTTCAGATAAGTGACTGTGCACCTCTCTCATCCAGGAACCAGTGCTAATCTAGATGAAAATTAGATGATGCTTGTTTACAAGTGGCCAAAACGTAAAGAAAATACCAGGTTTTTTTGGAGTGGGGAAGGTGGGGCTGGAAGCGAGGTTGGGGTTTGGGAGGCTTTTTATAAAGCCGTTTTGGCAGATCTGAGGGGTGGTTTATTTTATGATACTGGTTCGTAACTGAGTATATTGTTCTAATTGCCCACCTAGGACACTGCCTCATCTAAAATGCTAAGGAGACTATCAAGAAAAATAAAGTTGAAATAAATAAGTCCACCACATGAATGTTTTGCCCATTTTTCCTTGTAAAGGAATTCAAAATTGTTCAGTAGTGCTGATGTGGATTTCTGAGCCTCTGAGACAGGATAACGAGTTATACAAGTACCTGGCACTCATGTGAGTCTGCTGTTCTCTTGATACCAAACAAAATATCCTCCAAGGCTTCCAGGCAATTGTTAAGATTAAGTAGAACAATCAAACTTAATTAGCATAGTTTATCAGTCAGATATTTTTATGACAGTTAGAGAGTACATTTGAATGATTTAGATAGTTTTCCTTTCTTAGCAGGAGCTAGACCTTTGTTTATGGTAAATCAACATACCCGTATCTGCTGAAGCTCTTGTTCTATATCCTCAATGGATCCAGCAGTTTGTAATTGCCTGGACAGAGGTGCACATAAAGGGGAATGGGGTTCTGTGTTCATTTGCAACAGGGCAGATGTGCTCTAATGCAAAGAAATCACTGGAAATGCTTCCATTTAATGTTATTGTTTGATGAGGGTAAGGGTTTAGAGAAGGGCCTGCTTTGGCACTGTGAGAAATGGTTACCAGGTCCTGCTGTAAGGCTGAAGTGTAGGTAACATAAAGATTCTTTCACCTTATGGATCTTAATCTGATACCCTCCTCAGTTTTATAAAATGTGTCTATCCCAGAGTGATACAAATAGTGTTGATCTCCTGTGGTTCCTTATCTTTGGTTTCTTATCTTCAGTCTCTTATCTGAACATGCATTTGATTTTTCTCCTCTGAAATGCCCAGTAATTTTACAGCTGAAACCAAATTCTTCAACTAAAATGTTTTAGCCCCAGTAAATCCAGCACTGAAGAGTAAAATACTAACAAATGATAGCAAAAAGGAACATTAAACTTAGAAATATTAGCCGTAAAGGCAAAATATACAAGGGTGTCAAAGATGCAAAGTGGAAAAACAGAAAACCTTTGTCACCAGCTGTGGTTCCTGGGGAGTTTTTGGAATCATTTTGTGTGCTTTTATTGCCCAAGGGACAAGGGATCCATGTCTTGTTGCAATTCTCTGCATGTACTGTGTTGATTCAGTTTCATTAATGTGATCTTGAATCATCTGGAGGGAAGGAAAGGGCAGCCTGTTTACGGGCAAAGGGCTTGTGTCGCGATAGTTATAGGGTGGCACCAGGACCATAGGGTGGACACTGAGGGGAAAAGTATCACCTCTAGATATTTTAAGGAAAATATCAGGCTGTGAGAATTAGATTTGAAAAGATCTCCAAACCTGCAAAGAACATACTCAAACAGTATGGGAGATAATCTTTGCGAGAAAAATCTGCTTCTGATGGACTGAGACAAGGGAAGAAAAGCCGGGGTGTAGGCTCCTGAGAGTGAGCTATAAATGTGCTATCAAAGATGGTATAGCTGTATGTGATTCTTATTGTTCTTTGTGGACTAAACACGTATTAAATTAAGAAATCTGTGGGCTTGTAGCGCATCTAGATAAATGGTTATTTCTGTATCCTGCGGTAACCAGGTAAGAATGCAGTTACACATAGATCTATTATAAATACATGCTAATTGCTATCAGCAGTTGTGTTTTGAAGAGCATGGATTTTTTTATGCATAGAAAGGTGCTAAAATATCCTTACTATTTATTTCTGCATCATAGCATCCTTACTTAAAAAGCACTAGCAGAAAGGTCTTCCATTTTAGTATTTCCAGCAAGACTTTAAAAGCTCCCAGTGAAGGTGCAAGAGGGATGTGACAGACATTGCATCAACATAAAGCTCAGAATACTTATCAGCTTCTGCTTCCCAGGGAAGCAGTCACTCAGCTTCCTGTAAAGGCAAAAAGCATAAAGAGTCTGGGATCTGTTATCAGCCCTCTTGGGCAGAACTGCAATACAGAGTGCTCTGCTTAATATTGCTTATCGCTAATTTTGTGCATGTTAACTGAAGCATGAACAATATCCGAGTGGGAAGCAAACTAGATCTATAGCTGCATAGTCAAGCCTATCAAAATATATTGCTGAGCTCCTACAGCCAAACACTTCTGCAGAATATCAGCTGAAACAGGATGTTCCAGCTCACTGGGCCTCCACTCACCATATGCTTGTGCAGCCTCACCTGTAATAGCAAATAGCTGTGCTCAAGGGCAGGGTGCATTAAAAATTAGGAAGGGATGCTGGAGTGAACCTGTATGATATTGAAAACTGATGGGTTTTGTTACTTGCTGTGTCCTACTGAGTTGTGAGGCAATGACGATGAAGTTATTGAGCCTTGCTGAAATCACTCACATGAGTGAGGAGCTATATTACTCTTAGAAATATATATTTGCAAAGTCATGCTGTGGAGAATAGCCTGAAGAAAATGCACTCTTGTCTGTCTCTTCATTTTGTGAAAGAAGTAAGAGAAAGAGTGATGGTGTTGCTCTGTGGCTTGTCTTGTTTAAAGAGGAAAGGCTCTGTCTTCTGAGCTTTTCCTGTTCAGGAGGAATCATTTGTGTATTTTGACCCAGGTACAGGCAAACGTTGTTTCCAAAATACAGGATAAAGGTGGGATTTCATGGCTTGCATCCTTCGTGCACCTGTGTTTGCTGTGGATTACAAACCTTACACTGGCGAAGAGCCTGAGGATGCTCTCTGGTTTTAAAGCAGAACCTAATGGTGATCCTGATTTTTTTTCTATTTCAAGTGGGAGGAAACACTGAGCAAAATGTCAAAAGGAAAATATTAATGTCTTGGTTTATAATAATGCTTCCAATACAAGATTTTTTTTTTAACGTAGTCCCATGTAACTACAAAGTATTTTTCTGGGAATTAATGCACAAATACTATAAATGAGACTATTGTGATCAAATATATGGAGCTTATATTTCTCTGTTCTCTTAATAGAAAAAAAATATTCGTGCTATAACCACACTTAGAGGTAGTGATTGAAAAATGTAGATAGATTGAGTGTCTATTAATGTAATATTTTTACTATATATAATGCTAAGAATTCTTCAGAAAGTTTCAAGGCTTCAGGACTTATTTGGTCCTGTAATTATAATTACAGTTTCATCTGAGCAGATGCATCCCAGCACCACCTCAAAGCCTTGGTGAGTAAATGGTGCTGCTTCCCAGCAAGGGTGGAACTGGGCTCCCATTAAAGTGTTAAAAACTGAAATAACAAAATCCCAAGGCAAAGGGAAGAGAGACATTGTCTTTCTTTGGTGTCTGCTCCAGTCAGTGCACTCTAATGCCTGTATGTCTTGCTGTGAAATAAACATAATTTTACCTCTGACAGATAATCTCTACAAAGATTCTTCCCTGCTGGCCAGTGGCTGGGAAATCCAGCTGTGGAGAGAGTCCAGGCAGGACTGTTGTGAGCTCTCTGTGAAATCTGTTTAATAAATGTGGCTCCACATCCAATGCTGATTTGGATGAACAAGATCTCAGGCTGTTTAGGCATAGTGTTAGATGGTACCTTCCCACCAAAAATGCTTTTCTCTGTTTATTCTAAAAATCAATGTTTTTGAGATTAATCTTTATCCTAATGACATATTTTTTTCTCTCTAAATGTGCCCTTTTGGTAACACTGAGGGCAATAATAAGCTGGTGCCAAGTGCAAGTCAAATAAATGGGCAATAGCTAAGGGAAAATATTAGGAACTGCTATAAAGTTATGTGCCATTAACAGCATTTTATTTTGACCATAAATGGCAATAATTACTCTTTTATGAATATTTCAAAAGACTGGGACAGGTTATTGGGATAGGATGAGATAAGAAATTGTTCAATTTAACTCTACTTTCTTCACATTAGAAACTTTGGCGATGCCCTTTTCCTTTTTAAAGCACAGTTTGTCATTTCTGTCCAAATAATTAATTTGAACAGTAGGTAAATGCTCTTGTGATGCCAGTTACCACTTTGTCGTTCTAATAAGTGTATGTATAAATGAGCACACATGCATGGAAATAAACATGTAGGGTAACAGGTGGTGCAAAAAAGCATCTGAAGTAAGTTTCTAACAGAACTCTAGGCCATGGCACCAATTTCATGCTTGGTGAAAATCCTATGTTGCTTAAACCATTTTGATATCCAGAATAAAATGATGAATTTTTTCACATTAATTAAACATATTACCTAAATGTTCCATTATGGATGCTCTTATATCTTTACTGTTTTTCATTTCTATGTTATGAAAAGGCTTACAGAACAAGAGATGTCTTTCAAAGGGGAAAGAACTAGTAAATATTTGGAAAATTTTAATGTTTAGAGAAAAATCACAATGCACTAAAGAGAAACAGAAATGTCAATCAAAATAACCAAAACTATATTAGTAGCGACCCTTGAAAAATTTGCAAGCAGGCAGGTTAATCTTTTTTTTTTTTTAATACAAATATCTGAACTCCAGAACAAAGTAATTAATTACTGGTTCTGGTACAGAAATGCATCAAATATTGTCTTCAGATTTGTGCCTTTTCATAACATACTAATTAGTCCTTTTTACACTGTGACTTTGTTAAAATGCAGGGGATGGTAGAACAATGCTGACATTTGAAAGGGCCAGACTTACTGATAATCCAATGGAGTCACACAAACTGCTTTTCTTAATTACCAGACAAAAGCAACACATTTTCTGGGCTGCTTTGCTCTATAGATGTAGAAATAAGCCCTAGCTTATTTAACTGATGTGGTTTTCATCTCTGAGTAGTCTGGGGATTTTTCTCCCCCTGGAGAAGCTATGACATCTCACTGCTGCTGCTGACAGGCTGTGCTGACCCTGCCTATTACAGAGGGACTGCACGAGTCCTCCCTGAACTGAACCCTTCTTCTGATGTCCAGTTGCTTTCCTAGTCTGTTTAACTGTTTGTGACTTTCAGTCCAGCTCCTTCAGGACTAGAATCTGCCAGAACTAACACAGTTTGAAGACTTGGCCAATTCTCATTCCCCTGCCTTTTCTGACTCCACCTGTGCATGTGAAGTTTTCCACTGACATTTCCACTGAAAAAATGAGCAATTTAACATTTGAAGTGGAGAAGTTTCTATAAAAAGGAAGGAAAGAGAATGTGTCATTTCCATCTTCTGAGAACCTCCAGTCCTGAATGCTGAAAAGTGTATGTTAACTGTAGAAACCTGTTCTGAGACTTCAGATGAAACTTCAACTTAAACAACAGCTAAGTTTGGTTTCCTATACAGTGTTTCTATAGGCAGAGGTTTTGTTTTTCATACAATTTCCTGAAAGTGGCAAGATTTGTGTTTCACAACTTCAATGACTGTCTCTATACCTGTAGTTAAGGGTATTTTCTAGATAGGGTGGGAGCTCAATGAGAGTTTGGTTGATAAAGTTTTATCCATACAGGCTATAAAAAATAAGCCATGTTAGATCTGATGATGCAGCCAGAGCTACATACATTGTGCAAACACGGGACAGAGCTAAGCATGTTACCACTTAAAAAAAAAAATGTAAAAGCAATCCATAAATGATATGAAATCTATTAGGGCATTATGTGTTTATGTCATGCTAGATTTATTGTTGAAGTTCTAAATGTTACTTTAATTTTCTGAGAGGTAGAAATACCTGCTGAAAAATCCCTTATAAAACAGGTTTTGCTATGGCCTGAAGATGCAGCTTACCACAGGTAAGTAGAATATTCCATTGATCTCTGCTGTAGGTAAGGAGGCTGCCAGGGAGCAGCAGCCTTGTCACATGAAAAAAATTGCTGAGCATAAGTCAAACATACTGTGGAGTTTCACGTTTATTTTGAACTGAACTGTAATAAAAAAGGGCAAACCCTATGTTAGCAGGTAATTGGGGAAGAGGAATCTTCTGGGGAAGAGGAGAGAGTCGGAAGTAGTGCTTGGGGTCTGAATGGACACCACGATCAGGTGTTGAGTGAGGAAGGGAAGCACGTGCTGCACTGATAACCTACCAAAGGCATGGGCCTTATCTCTCCTCAGCACCCCAGGCTGGCACAGATTTGTTTGCTTCTGCCTCCCATCCTGCTGTGGTGCTGGTGCAGTGAGTGGGACACTGCAGAGCATCCTCGTGAGCCTGTTTGCTAAGCAGAGAGGAGGAGTGTGGGGAGCAGGTAGTGCTCTGCACTCCTGACAAAGGATGCTTGTTGCTAGGAATGTTATTTAAACAGTATCCAGGGACTCAATGAGTACACTTGTCTTACTGTGTTAGGTGAAGGGCTATTACCAAAAATAAAGTATGTTGGCACATTGTGAAATAGTAGCACTTAAAAGATGAGCAGCATTTGTGTTTCAGAGAGCACATCATCAGGTACAAGTGCATGCACATGGCAAGCCCAAGTGGCTGCTTAGTTATTCAGGAGGAAAGAGGGTGAGATGGAGTATGGAGTTACTGATAGCAAAGAAATATGATGCCCAGCCCTTCTGCCTGCTGGGAGAGGCTGTGGTTCTTGGAGAGACCCCAGTCCTGCCTGGCAGAATGAGTGGTACAGCACATCCCCAGCACTGATGGTGCTGTAGGCAACTGGGAAAACTGGGGTGAGGAGGATGATACTCAGCCTGTGGGATCAGCCAGTGCTGGGGCAGACAGTGAGAGCTGTGAGAAATGGGTTGGGGCATTCTGTGAGTTCATTTGTGTTCCATCACTACAGTCCACTAATATCATATATAATGTAATGTAATATCCTTCCTATATGCTAATCTAAAACTTGCTTCTAGCTTATTCTTCCCCTGTTGTTCCTCTCAGGAAGCTGTTCCTCCCCTGGCACTCTCCTCCCTGCAGTTAAGTTGTTTTATCCTCTGCATGGTTGGTTCATGGCTGGCTGTGTAGTGCTCCTTCTCTCAGCATTTTTTTCTTTAAAATATATGAGTACAAATAGGCAAACAATATATACAAGATCTTGGTCAACAGCAAAATGTAACATTTTTCCTTTAAATCTTCCAACTCCTGCATGTTCCCTGCCTTGCTGTTGTGGTACTTTTATCACCCACTGTGTGTGAGCTTAAATATGAAGACTATAATGCAAATGGTTAATGTTAAAGTAAATGGACGGTCGGCTTGTTGCTATTTATATAAACTTGTTTTTCTAAATCCTGTCTATGTAGTGTAAGCTTCAGGCCAAACAGCCGAGCTCTGCTCCCACTGTGTGTGAAGAGTTCATGTTTGCAATAGCAATGTAAGCCCAAATTACAGGTGTACTCTGCACCCAGGCTGTGCTGGAACAAAGTGATACTGCCCCTGGTCAGGAAAGCACAGTGGTAGAAGAATGTACCAAAAAAGCTTTGGTTTGATAAATCCCTATGCTTTTTGTTGGGAATGTGAAGGTGTTGGGTAAGAGAGAATTTTAATCTGACCAAACATGGCCAGTTTTCAGCAAGAGTACAGCCTTAGGAATATGCAGTTTTACATTACAGATCTGTGCTTTGGAATTAAAATGAGATGTGTGGAAATAACAGCATTGTCTACGTGTCAGCCTAGCCCTGACACCTCAGCTGGCAGTGAATCCTGATTACTCTTTCCATACCAGACAATTCTTCTGCCTAATACCAGTTCATTAAAACACAGCTGAAAAGAAAGTCTGTTTGGTTCTAATTTTAAAGGAATTTCTTGGGTAGATCCAACCAGAAATATACATTTTCCTTAAAAAGGTGAGACAATCCTAAAAGAAAATATTTCATTTGAATATTAATGTTTTTCACAAACTGAAACAAGTTTTGGAGAGGAATTATTTCCTGGCTGCTGATGGTGCCAGCTTTTTGGAGGAGCAGTCAACAGCTATCTTTCATTACCTCTCCTATGTGTTTTGCTTCTATGTTGTGTTGCTCTAAACATGATGGGTTTTGATGCCAAGATTTCTTGCTAGTTCAAATGTTAGAGACCTGAGTTGTTACACCAGCAGGCTTAGAACAGATCTGTTCAAGTGAGAATTTTCATTTCATTGAGAGGTTGAGCACTTTGAAGTGTTTGAACTGGAAACATGACTGTTACCCTTTTGCAATCTTTCCATAAGCGCAGCAGAGCATCCAGCTGCCCGGACCCTGAGCTCATGTCCACCATCCTCAATGCACAGCAGCTGAAGAGCATCAATTGGAAGATTTTCCTCAGGTGTTGTGTCCATGGGCTCTCCATGGCAGCAGGCTTGGGAAGGCCAGTTTTTCCAGAAGGCATCCAGTGAGCTTTCAGGACATTTGTGCGCTTCTGATGGAAACTCCCAGGGATTTGGCAGGAGTTTACTAAAGCTGAACTATTTCTATAAAACATCTGTTCTCATTGAAATAGTGAAAAATTTTTCTTGTTCCCTGAAATTTTCTGCACGCTCTTCCTGAAGTTCTGTGTGTTTCTGGTACAAAAGAAAGTCCACTGTTCGTGATATTTGCCTTTAGACACTTACTCGTGTCACCTCATGAATTAAGGCCTTTAAAACTACATTTCATCTTTGGAGAAGAAAGTTTTTTACCATTGTAGGAAACACACCCTTTAATTGTCCTTATCTCTGGGAACTTTTTCTAAATGAAGAGTCAGAGTTTGATACTTTGGTCCCTAATCCAATTTAATAAAACCTAGCCAATTGTTTATGGGCTTCCTTTGTCAGAGAGGCAATGGAGGGGGCATGCCCAACACTGCACTCTCTAATCTGACACCTCATTTATTGTCCATTATCAGAACAAAATGGGAAGAAAATCCTTTAGAGATGCCTCTTTGAGAGCTTCAGAAATAAGACTTCAACAGAGCTGGGATTTTTATGGCAATATAATTAGAGCTTCCACCAGATTGTAAAAACTCAATTTGTTGAAAATTGTGTAAGCTGATTTAGGGTCAAATCCCAGACTTCTTATTCAGACTTTCTTCTGAATTTCCATTGATCTAAATGACATAACTCAAGTTCTCTATTTCTAGCAAAATATCTCTGTGCTTCTTTGCTTGCTGCTTCAATGAGCTATTTTCCTTCTCACAAGCTGTATTTTGGAAACATATGTTGAAAAGATGTTACTGATGCAGTTAACAGAGCAAATGGGATCTGCCGTGCCTGTCATGATGACTTTGACATTCACTTGATGCTTCAAAGATATGAAGGTTGGCTCCAACTTCGATAATCTCTTGTAATGTATCCTTGTGTCAACAAAGCCACAGGTGTGGACATAGAGATAAGATGGTAACTTTGAGTCTATTTTGTGTTCTCTCTTATTTTTCTAACAGTTATGCTTTTAAAAGTTCAAGTTTCTAGTAAATAGAAGAGTAGAGTAAATAGAGAATCTGTGTTTTCTATCTCTTTTCCTTTCTAAAATGGTGTCATGGGGCTGTTTCTCAGCAAGTCCTGATCAAATTGGCTGAATTTACGAATACAAAGAAGTGTTTTTCTACCTGCCAGTTTCATCTAACCTCGCACTTGTATCTGAAAGCCAGGCTGTATTTGATGTGATCTAGAGGACCACCTATAGAGGCCCACCATGGAAATAATGGTATGGAATCAGTTCAGTTAACTGAATTGCTCTTGTGGGGAGGATTATTAGTGTATACACCAGATGGAGGCACAGGTTCTCACTCTGCAATCTTGTTTCTAGGTCAAAAACCATCATAGGCCTCAGCAATGTTCCCTGAATTATATTCTCTCTGAAATCCTCTGAAGAGGAAGTATCATGAAAACTTCCTTTTCAAACATCAGATATCAGATTACAAACTAATGTGAGGGTGAGTAAGAATTTTCTGGGATTTCTTAGAATAATTTTGTTAATCTTGGCAGAGTGTGGGAAGACACACTTCACATGATTATTCTTACATTACAGTAACCCTTGGAGACTCCACCTGCCCCCAGAAGTCCCTTTGTGCTAGGGCAAACATGGGTCAGGCAGTATTTACACGCAATGGAGCTTACAATTGTCACAACATAGGGGGATCAAAGGGTAGAAGAATGTGAATACGGCCCTTTTTTACTCAAGAAGAGAATCGGAAGACAAAGTCAAAACTGGGCTAAGGTCAATTTGGTGACAGCAGAAGAGTAAGAGAGGACCAGTGATGGTCATGCTGCCCAGCAGGATTGCTGCTAAAAACTACTAGAGAAGTCTTAGCAGCGCCAGACCTAAAACAGTGTCATTCCGCACCTTTAGTGAAGGTATCACCCAAGAAGGCTTCCAGATTGTGAGATCTAGAACACACACATGTGACATACAGGCAGATTTTATGCTAATTCGCTGGGTGGAACATCCAGAAAGATTTTCGAAGCTCATGCTGTCTTTTCAGGGCTCCAGGGTGGGTGACAATCACGATGCATTTCCCTGGCAGTTTCTGTCACTGAAAAGGGGAAGGTGGCTCACAGGAATCTCAACAGCCCACTTTTTTTTATATCTCACATAATACAGAGCTCACAGATATATTTTTGAAGGAGACAGGGAGACCATAATCACCACCTTCTAGAATCAGCTGCAAAACCATAATTCTGCATACAAGATACTTTTCTTAGCATAAACTGAGTTGTTTCATTACCTGGGAGTTCACAGCTTTCCAGAACCTGACAATGTAGGGAACAGGGCTTTGAGATGACAAATAGCATGTAAGCTTTTAACAAGACAAGTAATCTTTTATATCAGAATTGCTGTAGTATCTCCTCAGAATGTACCTTTCCAGGAAATCATCCTTATCGCCCATTTTAAACAGAGCTGAATTCAGCCCTCCTTCTCTAGGGGATTTCAGATCCAAACTCGGCAGCTTATTTAAAGCATTGAGGTTTCACCCTGTAGGATCCTGGACCCCTTCAAATCAGTGTAAATTCATTGCCCACTGCCTGGCCTGTGCCACACTGCAGTGGTCTCAAACTGCTTTCTGCACTTTCCAACAGGAACACGATCTCTTTGATTTCCCCCTTCCTTCTCTGGTGTTCCTGCTTCTCCAGGTTTATTTTTAATGAAATCCCACCAGAAAGGGTGTAACACTGTGAAGACTAGCATGATGTTTGCAGGTCAAAACCTGCTGTCCAAGGGGCAGGTGGCATCTCCTCATCTGTGCTCAGGTGTTTTGCCCCCTTGTGGGACCTAACCTTTACTGCTGACTCCCAGAAACTACCAAATAATCCCAAATTCCAGAGAACACACTTGTCAGCTGTAAGCAAGATGAACCTTGTGCTGATGAGATCTTTTGCTGCGGAGACAGCAGGCAGGTTAGGGGGATATTTCTCTATTTATTCTTGAGGAACCATCCTGTTTGGGAGCTGTCAATAAAAATTTCAAATCCCAGTTTTCTAATTCATTAGTAATCTAATATTTTAGATTTTTCTGTACGGCAGACTGTACTGGCAAGGGAGAAAAGACAGCCAGCTCGAGACATTTGCCAAGACTTTTTGCTATTTTATTTTGGTTTATTTAGTGTGGGGGGGTGTGGGGTGCAGGGAGAAATTCTCGAGCTCCATCTAAGTGATACAAGGTCACTTAGACTGGCATAAAAATGCTTTCTCTCTTGCTGCTGTGGGAGATGTAATCTATTCATTTTAATGGCCAGTGAGCAAAGGCTGCCAGCACTGCCTCAGTGTTTCTGTGGCTGCTGTTCTGTTCCAGTGCTTGCCCCGAGGCACAGGTCACACTTCCAAGCAATGACAAAAATTTTAACGTTTTAGGCAAGACTAGGTGATGAAAGCCTTAATAACTGTAAACCTCAGTAAATGTTTGAAGGAAAATAGTCACCAATTTCTCTTCTTGGGTGAGCAGATGAGAATGACATTGTAAACTACATAACTCAGCTGTAGAAATCTTGATGTAACTCCCAACACGGTTGGAAGCTTTTCATGTGATTTTCGGGCCTCTGGCTTCACATGCCCTGTGCCTCTGCTCCTACTCTGAAATGGGATAATGATGCTCCCTTTTTCTACCCTTTGACCGCTGCAATTATAGGGTTGGAGGCCAGTGGCACACTAAGTGTTTCTACAGCACTTAACAGATCCTTGGTGTTGCATAAAAAATCAAACTACTTCAAATCAGGAATTTTCATAGAAAATGAGGCTGTAAACCATCATCTGTTTTCTGAATATGTGATAGAAAATATATGAAATTAATTTGAATTTTTGTTAAGTCCAGTTTGTAAACTTCATTTCTGATGATAAATGAGATTTTTCTACAACACCACTTGTGTGAAGCAAACATTTGTTCTCTATGGGATTTAAAAAAAAATAAATCTCTTCATGGTAATAGATGTTGTGTTTTAATCCATGTCACAACCTCATAAAATCATCATCTGAATTTGCTCCACTAACTGAGTTTTTCTTTTCCATTTACACTCCAATCTTTTTCTTTAAGAAAACACTTTACATCGTGTTGTCATGACAACAGAATATGCTCTTAGGTTGAAATGCTGACATTTCTCGCAGTGTTCAGAATGCACCCTCTGCTCACTCCTCCGTTCTTGGCCAGTTCTGAGGGTCTCTGCACATAAATGTAAATCTACAAGAGAGAGGTGGATTTGGGGGCCAGAAAAGCCTGACTGCTGTGTGGGGTTTTTTCTGTGTTTGTGAGTCTGTATAAATGGATAATCATTTTAAAGCTCGAGGACGTTATTGTACCAACATCTGTAACATAATTCCAAGATTCACTAATACAAGGGTATTGTCTATATCAACAAAATGCATCTAAATTATCTTGCAACCAAATGTCTCTGCTGGAACTCATGTTAGGTCTGTTCTAAATGATATTAGGAAAAAAAAATTAGCCTATGATGAACTTGAAAATATAGAAGATCTAGAACAGGCTGTAAAACTAAGTAAATTCTATTTTATCTTATTATCCTCTGGAGATGTTCATAAAATTGAATACATGAATATGATGTAAGTCCTACATTCCTCAGGGTATTCAGTTGCAATCCACATATTTCCTCCTTTACCAAAGAGAATAGGCCATGTTGAATTGTACAAATTCCTAGAGAATAATTTTATGTCCACAGTAAGTGGAGGTCATAGGAAGGGAAACGTGGAGTCACTATAAACAATAGCATCTATGACAATATTTATTTCATGCAGCTTCACCAATTCATTCACTCAGAAGAGTAAGACCTGAAGGTGACCTATTAGTCCAAGATTAGAGATGTTATTCAATATAATACTGAAAACAATCTTATCACTTTGCTTTTCCAAATAACACTTTAACTTTCATTTGGGTAAATCACTTTGATAAAGGTTAAAAAGTACAGTTTAAAGCTTCTTCAAACTGTTTCAAAACTGGATATTCTTCTGAATATCTGAAAACATGTTTGTAGGTAAAGTGAATTCCTGAAATGGACATTGAAAATAGCTGGAAGAACAGGGTTAAAACCAGAAAGGCTCACAGGATGACTGGTGAGGCTACATATGAATAAATGCTGATACCCGAAATATGCCTCATTTTTTTCAAGCTCCGAGAATATAGATGAACTTATGGACTGCATGTGAGTTAGGCAAAGCAGATTGTCTCACATCTGCTTCCTGTAGGGTCTTTTATCATCTTCTGAAACATCTGGTACAAGCAACTGTTAGGATATTGGATGATAACATACTGTGAAAATGGTCCACCTTGGCAATTCCTTGTTTCTTCACACAATATTGTAAATAGAAAAGTCTGACAGGGACAGCGCAAGCATAAAATAATAGTTGTGGCTTGGGGGAGAAGCTGAAGTAGCGAAGTAGAAGAGTAAACAATGGACTGATGCAATCTATGGACAATATCCCCTGATTCAGCAGCTTGTGAAGTGGTTAATTAGCATCAATTGCATTATTAGTTAAACTTGTTTTTATATGCAGGGCACAGATAAGGTCAGAACGTCCTTGCTAAACTTTCTGACCTATTCAAACATTCAAGCATCACTTAACATCTCTGATTAGATGTCAGAAAACAAAAATAGCAATAGTAATAATAACAATGCATTTTATCTACTTTCTCATTTAGTCCATAAAAATACACCTACAGGAGAAAATGGATGGATAACTCAGAACAAGACTTCCAGCTGCATGAAAAAATTCATAGATTTGAAGTTTGTGCCCTAGTGCTGAATGAAATCCAGAATAACTAATGAAAATGAGATCACTTGAGGAGTTTCATAGCAAGGGACTTGTAAGGCTGGTATCTGTGGACTTAGATCTGTTCTTATTATCAAATGGAGCATGTTCAGTACCTCCTCTGTTGTAGATGAGATTTGACCTCTAGGTTTGATTTGTATTAGCTAGTGATTATTCTCTACTTTTCACCAGAGAAAATTTCAGATTAAAATTTTATTAAACAGAATGTAGGTCTCTGAAAACTTTCAATCCCAACTAATTGGCTTTTTTGGGTAGGAAAAGCTTAATTTAAAAATCCCCAACCAGCTGCTGTTATAAGCCCTCTTATTTCATTACATATGTGGGTCTTTCTTCCTCTGCATAAAACTTTCCATGCCAATGCTACATCAGCATGAAGACTGGTGTGTGTGTGTGTGTGTGAGAGAGAGAGAGTTTAAAAGTGAAGATAGATTAGCTAAACTAATGAGTGTAGATGAGCTTAATTAAAATTAATAGTGAATTTAAAAATGAGAAAGTAATTTTGGCGCTGAGTAAAACAGCAAGATGAAGAAAGCAACTGTAACAGATTACAAACTGCAGTGGGAAGCTGCCAGAAGACATCTCTGTGGTTTGCTAAATGGAATCATAGAATCATAAAGATTGGAAAAGATTTCTAATATCTAAGAATAAACAAACCAGCCACCTAACCCAGCTCTGATATCAGTCATAAAAGAGTTTGTCCACTTAAGAATTGATGTGACAGTGAATGAACTCCCAGGGTATTACAGTTTCCTTGACCTTCTTGTGCGGGCAGAGGGAAAGGCAGCGGGAGCAAAGGGGCTTCTGGCTTGCAGTGACTTCACTTGACATTTTTATGTTATGTGTGAATCTAATCCAGTGGTCCAGTCGTAGTAACCCCAACACAAACTGTAAACCAGTAAATTTTATCCTTGACATGCTTTCCACAATAAAACCAAAGGAACTCACAGAAGTCAGAAATATCCCCAGTGTTGCACCCTAATGGAAAGCTATGGGCTCCCTTGGCATACTCAGGTTTCTACTTCAGCTGGGACCCCATTCAGACCCCTCGCATATTTTCAGTTTTAGCTGATAATATGCCAACAGGATGACAATGGAGAACACTTCTCAGAAAGTAAACTTTATCTTTCTTTCCGTCCAATTGTGGTCATTAGCCTGGTTGCTACAGGTCATTCCTCGGAAATATCGTGAGTGACAAGCATTTAGCTGAGGTGCTTCTGTCAAGATTCAAGCTGTTAAAAGTCACTGTCAATCACCAAAAGGCGAGTCTTGCTCCTTCAGCTTATCTGTCTCTACAACTTATTTCTTCAGGATCATCATTCTATCCCTGTAGATCATTCCCCACATTTCTCCCAAATAAGGAAATTTGTGCATATGACCATGTGAAGCATTTTAAAAGCTTCAACTGAGGCATTTTAAGCAAGCAGAGCTATTTCACATTCTCTCTGTTCTGGTATTTGGCTCAGAGAATTCTCCTTGATAATTTGTATATGAAATCAAAATTCTTCAGAAAGCTGTGGCATGTCGGGCTAACTGGGCTGTAAGGAGCCCTTGTGTCCTGAAGCTTTATGCACAGCCTGGGAATTTGGGAATTCAAAGAAAACTTTTTTTGTAATCCTCCTTCTCTAAACTCTGAGAAGGTTTGGGTTTTTCCTATCTGTTGAAGTTCTTTAACAACAGGATTGTAGCATTTCCTGAAAGAAAGAGGATTGAAAAGCTTTTAATTCTTTTACATGCATTGCTGATTTGTTCGGCTGGAGGGGATTTATGTGAGCTGGTTCAGTGTCTCTTCATTCAGTTAAGAGCAACCTTAATGGTATTTCTAGTGGGCAAACTTGCTCTCATGCTCACCTTCTGTCAGTCAGCTCATTTATTTTAATTTCCATCTTTTGAACAAAGCCAGGTCTGAATTAAGTGAGCCAATATTTCTAACTAATAATGCCTTATTGGAATACAGTATGTGGTGACTTCAGATCCTCTTTCTTTGCAGAAAACTATGTATTAACATGGTGTGGAGTGTGTCTGCCCCTTCAGGAAATCATACCTGGGGAGTTGGAACTGGTGATCTAATATGGTACTAAGGGTGAGTAGGGCTGTGGTGGACCAGCCCCAGCACATTTAAACTGCCCACTTCTGAAAACAGGACAAACAGCTATGCTTCACCAGAGACATCCCAAAAGTCATTAATTTTATGCTATAGCCTTCTTCTCATTTTATTTTGATACTTCATTTCATTATCCAGTAGTTTAGATGGATACTTCATTACCTTTTCATTAGTGGTGAGCCGTAGGTAGATGGCTCATTGTCATCTTGTTTTCATACACACACCACCACAAAACTGAGTCCTGCTTTTAAGATTTTACAGTGGTATAAATTTCCTGATTACAACATTTATTCCTCATTGAAACATAGGAATGGTGATAATCTCCTGCTGTGCTATAGCATTCTTAATCAAGTAATGTGGGAGTCACTCTGTAGATTAAAAATCTCACATTTTCACATGTTTCAGTAATATGGCCAAGTGAAACAAAGGAGGGGAGTGAAAAGAAAACCCTCAATCACTTCAGCCTCACTTATAAAAGTGTATATCAAAATCTGAAATCAAAAGCAGAGGTTTTTGTAGTGTTCTGCAGTAGGCAGGTGTTATCCTCTGTGCTGGGATGAGCCTGGCTGGGCTTTTGGAATGCAGCAGAGAAACACCTGTGGCTTCTGCAGATCTTCTACAGATGAGTGTGTACAAGGGCAGGGACACTGATGTTTCTGCAGTTATCACAGTCTTAGAAAAAAACAGTTCTGATGCAATGGAGAACATTACTTCTGAAGCAGTGTCTAGCAGTATATGAATAAACATTCACCCCAAACTCAAAATTCAAAGCCTTTGAAGTTTGCCCATCATAAGTTTTAGTTGAGTTCCTCACTACTTGGAAATAAAAAGTAATACTGACTAACAGAAAATTGCTGAAATTTAAATTGCTTGTACACCCACAGAAATGCAGTAGGTTTGGAGTTTGACTGATGCACAAAAAGAAGGAATTCACAGCACTTTTTCATAAACATTTTAAATGCCTTAGTTAATGCATAGTTTGTGATAAGGAGTGAATTTAATACTTTGTAACCCAGGCAGGACATGATAGGAAATTTTGCTTTTTGCTAAGAGGCACATATATCTAAGGAAGAGCATAAATAAGGACTAGGAGAGCAGATTAAAAGAACCTCAAGAAAGAATCATGGCATCTGAATCATGTCAGGGTTTACAAAAAAAAATTATACATTTTCTGGATCACAACACATTTGTAAAACTTGCTCTGAGCCTAAAAGAAGATGGAGACCAATGCAGTAGTAACAAAATATTTGTTACTAGTCTGGGCTGATGAACAATTTGAGGATGCTAATTTTCCTTTCTATTTGCTTTGATTGAATTATTTTTATTGATTTTTGTTAATTGCAAGCAAAATTTTGAATACTAGCATTATTCTGATTTCAGTTCATTGCATGCATTTTAAAAAGCTGAAATACTGTTTGGGTTTTGTGTTTGAGCACGTGTTTTTAACAAAAATTTATTTAACTGAAAAGGGAATTTTGTCTGTCCAGAAATTAAAATGTGATGAGATTGGAAATCTTGCACCCATACCCCTCTTCTCCTTCGAGTCCTATTTGAGTTTTTGTGTAGTTCAAATATTAAATTTTCTTTGAAATAGCTGATGTGTATGATACATGGTGAGTAAACCAGCAAAATAACGATTGCTATTTAATCAAAGAATAAGGGTGTGAAGCTGCCTTCCCATTGTTAGCAAGTATACTGCTGTATGTCTTGGAAAATTGGGGACAGTTGCAACAACTTTTGTGTATCAGATCCTCTATTGAAAATAAATATTTATGATCAAGACTAGAAAAGAAGCCAAATTATCTGTACTGAATCATAATCATAAATTAATTTGGTGCCAGAACTCTTTGCCTTTGAAGCTAATGCTGCCTGATGGTTTATAGGTTTCTCCCTATGTTTCACCAGGGAACAGACTTCCAGCAAGTTTGTGGTTTTCTTGCCAATTTTTTTCTTTTAAATCGAATCTTGTGCTGATGGAATATCTTTCACGGACTCATATGTGAGTGAAAATTGAGTCATTTCTTCCTAATGCTGTGGCTTTCTAGTTGTGAGGAGCCTGAGAGGCTCGGGCCATTTTATGGATCTTACTTTGGTAGCCTATATATAATTCAGATATATGGGCTGTCCTGCAACCACAGCTTCTGTCTCAGTGCAGCTTGGTCTCCCCATGAAGTTTCTGTTTGCAGTATAGTTGTCAAGAAGTTATTGATCAGGTTAGAGTTACTGTCCTGTCCCATACAACCACTTCTTTCTTTTTGTCATTTAATTTGTATTGGTTTCAGTCTTCATAATAGTACTCCATAGGTATGGTATAGAAATCAGTGGTATTGCCCTGAAAATATTCCCATCATCATTACGAACACCTGGTAGGTTAGAGGAGTGAGGTTGAACAGTTTTCCTGCTTATTTTTAGCAATGGTTTTTTTAAAAGCACATGGAGTCCCTTTCTCTGAATATCACTTGTGCAGAACAGCAATCTGCTGAGGTTACCCCCTGGTTTTCTCACTGCTACTTTCATGTGCTTGGTCAATTCATAAGCTTTAATGCTGCTCTGTGCAACTTCCTCCTAAAAAATATGGCTAGATCATGGATGTTTTCAACTGACTGACTAGCTGGCAAAACAAGTTGTTGGTAATGTGCTCCATCTGCTTTATGTTCTCCAGGATCCAGTAGCAGTTGGTAGCGAGACTACCAAGGCGGCAGTCCAGATTTGCATTGCGTCTAGTGTGTAGGCATGAAAGGGAAGAAACGGAGGAAGGGGTGTTAGATTTCCCCTCAGTGTCTGTACAAGCAAGTAGGGCACCTTAAAAAATGTTAGAAAGAATTTGTGTGTGTCTGAAAGTGTATCAGAGAGACGTTTTTCTAGATAACTATTCAAGCAGTCCCTTATTGTATATCTCTAGACTTAAAAACTAAATAAATCTCATGTAATTTAGCTTTTAAACAAAGTTATCCCAACAGTGAATGGAAATGCATTTCAGTTACTTCTACTGCAATTTCTCTGCCTTTTATGGAGACACCAATGCACGTAAGTTACCTGAACTATGATGGGTATGAGCCTGACTTTAGGCCAGGGCAACATGGTCGTGAATTGTACCTTGAACAAGATAATCTAGATAAATTCTCAACTTTGGGAATATGTTAGATTTGCTTTCAGTTCTTGTTTCTCTTTTGTAATTCATTAGCCTTATCCTTTCTCCATTTTGCAAACACAGTCTATGCTTTTCCTTCCTCTTTAGTTTGGTGGTCATGAAGCACAGGTGTGAGATCCAGAGACTGAAATCTGGCTATCACAGACATTGCATTAGCAGCAGCAGCAGCAACAGAGCAAACTTCCTTGAGTCTCAACCTTGAGATTGCAAAAGCAGCGAGAAAACGCTGCCTCCCCAAGCAGATTTTCAGGTTTTCTGGTGGGCCTTCTAACTAGAGTATTTGCATGGTGGAGATATTTCCTAGCCAGGCACTGACTCCTGAAAATTGACTGAAACTGTAGTGTCTTGTTTTAGACAGAAAGTTATCAGGTTGATCTTTCAATTGCCTCTAGGGGCAAAATTGGAACTGATACCTCCCTCAAAGGCAGAAGGCTCCATGTCTTATTGCCACTCCTCTGAGTCATCCAGGTATTAAAATAGTAAAAATCCAACAGTTTCCATAGTGACTGTTCTTATTTAATATTTTCCTTCTCCTGTCCTCTATCTGCCTTTAGAGTTGCTATTGCTGTATCGTTTATTTTCTCTCAGCAATTGTGCTATATGACTGATGGTTAAATCAGCAAACTCTAGAGACCGATTCTCTCCTCAGTACATGCCTATGGTTGCTTTAATGTTAATAGAAATCACATTTATGGAGAAGCTTCATCGGTTTGTAATTTACCCCCTTCAAGCTAGAAATCAGAATCTAGTTTATTAGCATTATAAATATATCCTTCTGCTAACCTTAGCCCTGTCCAGTCCTTGCTTGCCTCAGAGCCTCATGCTTTTCCTGGGGCTTGACTTTATTAGTTCAAAAACAGGTCCTAAGACAACATAAAATTAAACTCATCCTTCCTGTGACTATTTGTACAGTTGCTGCCCTCGTGCACTGTCAACTTTACTGGCCTGGGGCGAATCTCCTGATGTAGCAAATTCTGATAACGTTTTGCAGCAGATTCACGCTGCATGGGAGGGTGCATTTAGGAAAGCACCATCCCTTTGTTACATTTAATTATGCAACTAATTTCCGTAGCCTATCTTTGGTAATGGTTTTGGTACACAACTCAAAGTAATTCCATTAGGATAGATAAAAATCTTGACATTTCACTGCTTCAAATTGTTAAAAAGGGCGGCTCTCTTTGTTTGGAATAAAAGTGTCTTAGAAGGAGACTTTGAACAACAACCTGGAAAAGTGTGAGGCTTAAGAGAACAACAAGGGAGATGTTTTCCTCACTGTATGATATTGACTGAGCCTGAACTATTTCTCTTGAAGCAGCACCTTTCGATCTGGAGCCAAATGCTTGCTCTGAACTTTCCTCCTGCTTAGTAATGAAAAGAAATGATTTACTCAAATTAGGGAATCTGGAGCAGAAGTTAATAATCAAAATGAAGACAAAAGAATGAGAAAACCCCAAACTCTGAAATTAACATACAGTCTTTGGAGTTCTGGTAAAAATAGTTTACTATTTTTAAGCTGTCCACGATTTGAATCCAGCTTGAACTCTGTAGGAGGAATGTGCCACCTTTGAGGTAAAAGAAGAGGAAAAAATCCACTCACTTAAGCCCAGCAGAGACTCGGGTGATCACAGAGAACAGGTCTGTCACATTGATCCCTTTGTCAAATCTCACCCTAGAAGATCAGTTGAGACGAGATTTTCCTACCAGCAGTCTTTATGCCATACCCTTAGCATTGTGCCCCCGCTATTGTTTGGCAGTATGTCCTGTTACCTTAGTACAGAGAAAGGGACAAGATTTCCAGTCCAGGTACAAATTTCTAAGCATAAACAACCTCAGCAAATAAAGGTTTTGACTAAGGCATCCTACCCATAGCACAGCAGTACCAAAAGCTCCCTTTCTTTCCTTGTGGCCTTTTGCTTGACAGATACATGTGTACTGCCCTTTGTGAATAGACACTTCTCCCTCCCAATCTGTTCCATCAGCCCTTTCTATCCTATGTACCCACTTGTATGAGGCGTGAATTGATATATTTTTAACTTTGCATCTGTGTGGGTGCATGTGACTGGCAGCCTTCCAGCTTCTGTTGTTTTTGAACTCTTGTCTTCAATCATTTTGGAAGTAAGCCTTGTATGTAGGGAGACACTAAGCAGGGATGAAAAAGAATTTCAGCCTACCTGCTATATGTGGCAGTAACTAATCACATAAAAGGAAAACACAGAGATAAAGTTCAGTGCAGAATGGAATAGAGCAGAAAAATGCAATTTGTTCTTTTAAATCTCAATTGTGAAACACATCAAATAGGTGGTTATGTATTCAAAAGCTAAAAGCTACAGCTAGATTTTCTGCAGGGCCAGATAACACCCTGGCTCCCCTCTTCTCTGGCTCCCCTTCTATTACCCAGAAAGACTGGGTAAACAGAGCAGCCAAGCTGTCTGTGTCAAATGACTGCTCTACCAGGACACTGAGTTATGTTTTAGTCAAATAGTTCTTTCTTGGTGTCATTATTTAGCACAGGCAGGGCAAATTATGACATGATCCCCTAAACTCTCTTCTCTTCTGAACTAATAAGATGCCCCTTTGTGAAGCAAGATTCTGACATCTGCTGTGGGCATTAATATTATTTACAGAATATTGTGTGAAAACAGTCAATTTACAAGTCACTGAAAGATGAATCCTCTCCCTAGGGAAGTTTTTTTATCTAATGTGATATGAAAATCCAATGAAAGGCATTATGATATGATGTCTGCCATGTAAGTAGAAAGTGTTGTCCTGTTGTTGAATGCATAAATAAATTGAAACATACTCTAACATGAAGATATTCAAATCATAGAATCATTTAGGTTGGAAAATACCTATAAGATTATCAAGTCCAGCACCAGGTAACCCAGCACTTCCAAACCCACCACTAAACCGTGTCTGTAAGCAATCCCATCTACATGTCTTTTAAATCCCTAGAGATGATGACTCTACCACTTGTCTGGGCAGCCTGTTCCGGTGCCTGACCACGCTTTTGGTGAAGGAATTTTTCCTAATATCCAATCTAAATCTCTTCTGGCAGAGCTTGCAAGCATTTCCTTTTGTCCTTCTCTTTCTTGGGAAAAGAGACCGATCTGTACCTTGCTACAACCTCCTTTGCTGTGGAGAGAAGTAAGGCCCTCCAACTTCTCTGTCTTCCAGCCCAGGGGGGCTAAAATCTCTGCCTAGCAAATGTGTCTTCCCACACAAACACTTTTTCATAACGGTTGAAAACACCCCTTTCAATAGACTTGCTATAGGACCTGTGGCCCAGCTTAGAGGATAGTAGAGCTTTCTCTGTTTATATACATTCTGATGAGCTTTAGTGGTCACTGGTAATGCAGTTGCTTTAGAGCACGGTGACAATGAGTGGTGGAAGATAGTTCAGACCTTTCTGAGGCTGGAACTCAGACTTCTTTGGTTATCTTCAGTGACAACTTTTTGTCTCTGTTCCTGCATCTAGAATAACAGTAATATATTGCTTTCATAAAACTGGAAAATAAAAAGACTTAAGAATAATGAATAAATAATGAAGTATGTCAGCTGTTCAACCATGCAGAAAGTCCAGCAGACACAGAATGGTCCCTTTTGTCTTAACTGAAATAACAGCACTGAGGTGTTGGAAGGGTTAATAGTGTCTGTGAGACATTTTAGAGCTGTAATATGCTAATTTTTTATACCTATGTATAATTTCTTTGTATTCTTTCACTTCAGCTTCTTAATTGTGACCTATTTTTGTCTCAACTCTGTTTTGGATTATTCTATATGGAATGAAATTTTACAGCTCTTTTGTCTTTTCTTCTATGCTAAGCCTTCTAGGCTGAGCATATTTCTCTGCTGTGCTCTAGTGCTTTCCTTTATCTTCAGGGTATTAGTTGTATTTGTCATAAAACCGAAGAGCATCTGATAGAAGTAAAGTTTCTCTTCCTTTTAATCTCTGGAAAAATGTATTGAATTTAATGTTTGGTTTTGCGAACCTTGTATCTTTTCAGTATGTGTTGCCTTCTGCCATCAAACCTCAGATGTGTTGTGCTGTATTTAAAAAATAAGGCTATTGTTTAGGAGAATGTAGCTCTGGTTACTTCAAATATTGGTGACGTTTTGTTCTATATTGCTTGGTCTTGCCATTCAACTTGGTTCTTCTTCTCTGTGTGATAAAAGTACCAGACTTGGGCGATTCTCTGAAATAGTAAACCAAATCTTAGTAATTAAACTGGGAAAACATTACTTAATTTTGATAATTTACTGTATTAGACTGCTGATATAGAAGCCAAAAGCTTCTTATCCTCAACACTGTGTGTGACTGGTAAACTGGCCCAGTAAATCTGCTGAAATAGTGTCATTGAATTTAGATTAGGCTCCACGTTATTTGTCTGTCGCAAGTCTACAAGATTTAGTGTAATAATGGGCTTTTGTGCTGAATCACCAGTAGGTAGTGGCCAATTTATTACATTGGGAATGTGAAACCTTTGAGCACACATTATTTGTCCTCTCCCACCACTGCCTGTCTTTGCATCAATAAGGAGTCAGTGCCTTGCCACAGTTGTTCCGAACATGCTCTAAAGGTGGGAAAGCTTCAGGAAGGTGGAGTGGCTGCTAAGGCAAGTAAGGAGATGGCTTTTTAATAACCTGCTGAAACTTAGGCAAGATGAATGCAGAATTCTGCACTCTATATTGTATATCCAAGCATCATACAACCAAGTTTCTAATTTAGGTGGGAGAATTGTGCAACAGACGAAAGAATCTATGGGAAGTCTGAGGTGAGGGAAGTGGCCTGTGCATCCACCACGTTCCCTCTTACTGACAACAGTTCTTGTGCGTCACCGACCGCTCTGCTACAATAGAGGTTTTTCCCCACTGTTTGCTCTCTCCTGTCCTACATACTGGTGTACTCACACTAAACATTATTTACTGTGAGGGCTGCTGGCTGTGAAGACCATAATATAGCACAGCTGACTTTAGGGGAAAAATTAAAAAAACAGTGACCTGAGACGTGTTCCATTAAACCCAAGGCCCTTGAAAGACAAATAAAATAGCTTAATGTAGTACAAAACATGAAAAAAATTGAACATGGTTTCAGTTCATTGGCGTTTTATGCATTACTGGTCGAATTGGTTACTGTGACAACAGAAAGTAGATTGGAAAATATAAAGAAAATAAAGGGTGAAAGAGAGAGGCTCTCAGCTGTAAACTAGCAAGCAGCTAGTCTTAGGCCACATGTCACTTTTTGCTTCAGAAGCCCATGCCAATATATACATTTGAGGCACATTTTTCTTACCTTTGAAGAACTGAATTTTTCCTTGAAAGGATGACAAATTCCTGATGGAAACATAGATTTCAAAAGATCATTTTAAATATACCAGTGAGTAGTATTTCCATTGAGAGAGTCTAGTTTGGCAAATTATTTAACAAAGAACACATAGATCTAAGATAAATGATAAAAAAATAATTCCCCAGTATTTTTTCTACTTAAGCTAATTTAGACTAGTTCAGAAGATCTTCTTTAATCATTTGATATCATAATACAGAAATGTGTTTAGCCTTAGCAAAAAAAATTCTCAGATGAATCATTGAAATAATTGATCTATTTAAGTTCTGCTTGAGACACATTTCAAGGGCATAAGTTATTTCTACATGTCATTAAAAAGATTTGGTGCATTGCTACAATTAATTATTTGATTAATATTAAAGTGGAATGAGATTTTTGACCTCTCAACTCAATTGTATATGGGTTTTCTTAATGTGTTGTTTAATTCCATGAGGACTTTGTGGCTATATCTGTTAGCTCATAGTTTGAACCCCTGACTAGTAATGTACATGAATTTGGAGAGATTATTTGGAACTCAATTTTTTGTCTTGGATGGATAAAAAGGAAATTGAAAAAGCAAACAAAATTACCAACCATATGACTTAGAAAAGTTATGATTTACAAATTAAAACACTTGCTTTTCACAGGTACCTTGGGATTGGGATTGCCATATTCAGGGAGATGAGTAATTTTCAGCCATAAATCATTTCTGAATGTGCTCAGCACCATACCCAGTCTTGGAAGATACACCAATGACACCTACCACGTTTCACAGGTAAATCTCAGGGCACCTTGTTACCTCTAGTTAGAGATGGGAAAAACATAGGACAGGGAGCTGGAGTGACATCTGGGACATCACCCAGCCACCAGGAAGCTGCACCTGACAGAGAATCCTGGTAGAACACTTGACAAAGCTTTTACCATGAAAGGTTACTGAAAGGTTTGCTACAGAAGTTTCTTTCAGGCCTGAAGCAGTTTGTGGCAGCAATCAAAGAGACAGTGCACTATTGATTTAGCTCGTCCTTGTTCAGGCACATTTTTAACTTGCTTTGGATCCTGATGTCTCTAAATCAGGGAGCCTCATGCTACCAGTGTCACACTCAGTGTGTAAGTTCACCTTAGATGAAGAAGAGAACTGAGCTACATTTTTCTAATACTTTTGTGAATACTAATTGCTTGGTCTCAGTGACCTGTTGCAGTACTGATTTGACAGGTTAATTATAAGTGATGTGAAAAAAAAGTATTTATTAGCTTTAAACTTTATTGCACTTCAGCTTGCTTGTTCCCTTATTCTTGTTTTAGTTAAAGGTAGGTAGGAGCCCCACATTTATCTTACTATTTCTTCTGTCATGTCCACTATCCCTGAATTAAGTACTGCACATTTTTTATATTTCTACTCTCTTACACAACAAAATATATTGAATTCTTGTGAGGAGAAGAAAAGACCTTGCTCTCATTAGACAGACAGCATTTGAAAGGGCCAAGACTGTGTTTCAACGTTGTCAATCTGCAGCTGCAGAAAGGCTCAGGTTCTCTGTGTTTCCATGATTATACCTCTGAGGCAAAGGCTGAGTAGGAAGCAGTTGTGTCTGAAGAGAAAACAAATGACACTGTCCTATCGTTCGCAGCATGGGAAATCTCTTTAGTCCAAACTGAGAACAGAATTCTATCCTGAGAGCAAGAAGCCTAGTCAGACAACCATTTGAAAAGCCACTCTTTTACCCTCACAGCTACAGCATTCACATTATGTTTCCCCTTTCACAAAAGCAATGGAGCTTCCGTCCTTTCAGGTTGCTTTCCTGCAGAGATTACTGATCTGGGGCTGTGCAAAGCAGTGGCTGGGGACCAGGATCAGCCTCGTATTCATATTCTGAATTCCACTCAGGATGCATGGGGAAGGTGAGGGAGAAAGTGGCCTTTTCTCTCCAGATAAAGCGTGGGCGCAAAGCTCTGACTGTGCTCAGGAAGGCAAGGTGAGGTGCAGGGCTGCTGCTCTGAGCTGGACACCAGAGAGCCCAACCTGTTCTTTCTGAAGGAGTTAATGGCCTTCATCTCCTTTGGCACTGGCATCTCTAATATTTTCTCCAGTGCTGCAGAAGGACTACAACTCTGTTCATGTCCTAATGCACTCTCACCATTGCAGAACAAATTTTCACCTCTCTTTCTCTGCTGTCAGCAGCATTTCTTCCACCACCAAGGATGCCTCTAGCTTTGTTGGTCCAGAACTTGCCACTTAGTCCTTCTCAGGAATGGTAACTACTTATCTGTTCTCAAATGCATTCTGAATTCTACTTGCAATGAGCATTTACACTTATGGTATATTGCATTCTCTTATTCCTGTAGTCAGCAAGGAACACTAAGTCAGCTGCTGAAAGGCAATGCTGTGTGCTTCGTGCTGCTGTGGGAGATGCAGTATTTGCTACAATTCATTGCAGTACTAGAGTTCTCCTGGGGCAGATAACCTGCTAGAGAATCTGCTGTAGCATTGACAGGTGCAGCAAAGGCATTATTGCAATTAACAGTGTCTCCTCAAAAACGAATATATTTGTCAGGACTAACAGAACTCATACAGTACCATGTGATATTTTCTGTGTCATCCCCCATGAAAATACTTAGGTGTGGAATATTTAGGCTTAATAAAATTGCATGCTTTGGCATTAATAAATAAATATCTTAGATCATATCAGAGCTCAGATCAATTTTTTTGTTGTTGTTGCCACAGTATCCCATAAACTCAGCTTGTACACAGTAACACGGAGATGCACTTGAATAGCCCAACTGTAGTTGCTCTGTCTCCCAGGTAGACACTGCTGTTCTTTGGCCCCTGCATGAGGCTGAACCTGGGAGATGTTTGCAAAAAGGAGGAAGAGAGAGGAGGATGGAAGGGGGCATTATTCCGAGTGCAGGGAAATAGTGGGACAGGCACCTGTCAACTGAATCTGCCTGGTCCTAGAGTTCATGGAATTGCTGTTAGCTGGAAGGCAGGACTGCACATTGCTTTGTTTTTTTGGGTACCTCAGAACTGCAGAGTAATCGTCCAGAAATTTGGAAGTGTCTTTTCATTTGAAATAGCCCTTGATTAGGTACAATGAGCTTCTGAAGAATAGAATAGTTTAGAAAATGTATCTTCCATTTACACTTAACCTTGTTTCCTGATGCTTTTTAATTCTCTATTTTATAGCAGAAGATGCTGCTTCTTCATTTTAAATACTACCAATTTTGACTACACCATTGTGGTTTTAAAAAATGTAATTATTTTATTGGTTATTTGTGCTGTATTTAGAAGTCTTGGCAAGGCAAGAAATTTTAAAAAAAAAAAGATGCTGCTTCTGGGACATGATGGATTTGCCTCTATCTACTGTTACTTAACTATAATAATGTTCTCAAAGTATTAATTCACAATCATTTGCATTTCATGAAACAACAAATCCCTAAATCTTGTATTTGTACAAACAAATACTTGTATTTCCTACATTTCTCTGATGTCTCGTGGTATCTCTGAAGCCTCCTGTTCTGCTGCCGGTATAGGAAACCTTTCTTCTCAGCCTGAAAACAAACAAAAACCAACAAATACAGTGCAGTTCCCACAGACTCTTTGCCTTTAGGATGAACAGGAAAATATGGGCATGAAGCCACTTTTCCCGTTTTACTTTGGGTCACCTTTGGGGGTAAAAAAATGTATATATTGGGTGCATGAAATAACAGGCTTGTCCGACATAAGACTCAGCAGCTGTCAAGATCAGCCTGAAGGCCTGGAGGATATGGCCTGCCATATGGAATTCCTAAAGCTCTAGCTGTACCTATTCCACTGCAGCAACAACAATACACAAAAGGCTGATGGGAAGAGTTTGAACTTTACTGCTTTATGGCCAAAATTTTACTTTTCATCATCATTCAGCAAACCTTCATAATGCTTTATTGTGTTTAGATATAACATGAGGGAAAGCTGGAACATAAGAGGTCCCGTGTGTGGCAAGATGTCTGAGCAAGACACTGGTAACATTGTAAGGGCAGCATTGATAGCAGTCAGTCCCACAGAGATTGTCTCCAGCACACACAATGTGTGTCCCCCTCCCCAGTCATTGGGTGTCCACAGGGGTCTCTGCTTTCCCCTCCGGAACAGGTGCAGTGCCAAAGTTAAAATCCTACTCCAAGCAGGAGAGAAAAAGATTGTCCATTTTGACAGATTACTGTTTTGTTCAAATGTCTTATCAATGCAGTAATTTCCTACTGAGGACGTGGCAGGTGCCTGTCTGGTATCTGTGGCATGGCCACGTAACGGTATTTGGCATGAACACACACAGGCAACTTGTAGTCAGCATCCAGGCACAACAGGAGAGGAGCTGTTTAGCCATCATCTCTTATGGACTCAATGGTACCAAGAGCAATGGTGTGTGGAGAGGGGACTGAAAAATTATTTTCTCTGGAGCTGTTTGTCTGAGAGGCTCTGCACTAGACTTGCTCCAAAGGAAAAGGACTATTACTTTTACCAAAAGTAAAATTCTACTCCCTCCCTCCTCCCTTCTTTCAGTTTCTCTGAGGCTCTCAGGCTAGGCATTTATTTTTTATCTTTAGAGAAGCAATAAAGACTATGGAATGGATAAGGAAAACAGAAGCTAAGTGATGCATTTTATTGTCCTTTCCTCAGGAAAAATTCCACCATTGTTTGTATATTCCAATTATTTTGAATTCCCTCCTTTCTAGAAGAGGCAAAGACAAAATTCCAATGAGCTGATCATGGTCCCCCCAAAATTCAATTTGGCTCCTACCATTCCAGGTTTTTTCTTCTCTTCTCTGAATCTCCCCTCTGGTCTGTTCCTGTGTAGCTCTCATGCTGCCTCCTTCCCAGTTTGCTTTTGAAGTAAATTTAGTGGGACAGTGAAGACATCAGTAAGGACAAATGCAGAGTGAGGACACTGACTTAGCTCATTCTAACACACAGGCTCAGATCTCCACCATACTGAGTGGTTTCTGAAGGACTGCAAAATCTGACACTGTGTGTGCCCAGATAGCTCAATTTTAATGTGATATAAAAGAAAAATCTGCTTAGTGTTCAAGTAGAAATTCGCACTTGGCTTGCAAAAAAAAGAAAAAATAATCCTAATGAGAAATCCATCTTGATAGCTCAATTTCATTTCTTCCAGCTCGAGAGAAGCAATTGTGTCCTTCCCTTGTTTACAATGCAGTGGAAGGAAACCAGTCACCCACAGTGATGTGAACTGCAATTAACAGATCAATAGCCACTTCCCCTTAATAAAAGCCACAGTTCTGGGCTGATATTTTATTCCTTTATTGTAATCAGCACAATGGATCTTTCTTCCATCTCTGCAGGTCTGTCTTGCCAGGTACTTGTGTAGCAGAAATAGATGTGGGGTGTGGTGTGAGACTTGAGCTGAGCATCCAGCACAGCCCCACCCCTTACAGCAGTTGGGTCCTTCTGCACCACTGTGTAATTACTCACCTTGTTCCACTTCAGTGCCCTGTGTATATTCCTAATGATTTACTGTATGAATAAGTAGAACAAATCTCCAATGACATAAAATGCAAAACGTACATTTTAATCAGTACAATATTTAGATATCTGCTTGGTGTATGTTTATGAGGAAGTTATTTATTTCTAATGACTGAGAGGTTCTCTAGTGGAACTAATTGTGATAGATTATTTTCTTGGCTCTCACAATTTATCAGATGAACTAAGGCTCCATTTTTCCTTTGTCAATTGCCCAAAGCACTTGGACTCCTCTAAATATATGTATCATTTGGAATTGCCAAACTGCTTTACCAACAGTTTTTGGTTTTCAGTCCATTTGCAAGCTGTTTGCAGCTACTACTCGCTTATAAGTACGAGAGATGTGTAATTTTGTTTGGATTAGTCACATGATCTTTAAGTGGATGTGCAGGACTCCTGATGTGATCTTCAGCCCTTATGAATTCAAATTTTATTTCTTATGGCTACTTATTGATTCACTTGTGTTTCATGGCTGCTTCTTTTTCCTGCCAATATAAAGACTAATATATTTATTTATGAAATGTGAGCATTACCTGGACATGAATATAGAAAGCTTATTCTGAGCTCAGGGATTTTCTAGGGGGAAAAAAAAAAAAAAAAAGATTGGGGTAATTAAAAATAAATGACAGGCAAATATTTATGCTTCAGGAATCCTTCACTCCCACTGAAATACACACACTGTAGGTATGGGTCCCTCTCTGAATAAGAAAGAGGACACTGTCCCTAGTGGTTCTACGTTCAGAATTCTTGTTGGCTTCAACTGTCTTTGAATTGGCCAAAGGTTAAGTATATAGATAAAAGGTCACCAGTAGCCACAATGTAAGTCAGAACTATTATGATTTTTCATTTATCAACTTGAGAAGCATTAAAGTAATGAATTCTCTATTATCCTTTCCTAGTAAATGCATTCTTGGGATGATAAGCAAGAGTCAAATATATGAATATAACCCAGATAAGAAAAACAGCTGACACCTGGACAATGTAAAATTAAAAGCTAGCTTTTCCTCTAATGCAATTAATTCTTGAAACAGTTAAAGTTTAATTGAATAGAGAAGCATCACAAGATAATTTTATTCTTGCATTAGGTAATTTTTACCTCTGTATGAAAGGTGCCATGCTGGATAGAAACCAATTAGAACTGAATTTAATTTTGCAAATTGTTCATTTAATCTTTAGTTCTCATTTATCAGTCTAGAAAATAAGATAATTGAAATACGTAGTGAACGTGAATTAAGTGATGTATATTGTAAGAATGTTTGAAATTCATTGATTAACTTTACATCTTCTTTGCCACCAGGAAGTATCTCCAAAGACATTGACAGCCATCATCATTCGATATGTATACATTTCACAATTCTATTTATTCAGAAACTGAGGTCTTTGTGTTGGTTTTCAGACCTGTATGCCAGACACATTCCTTGTTTTTACAGACCATGTTAATCATGGTGTGGCCATGTTATAGGACAAGTAATTACAGAAATGTAACTGAATGTCAGTGCATACCCATTAAGAGTTTAGCACATTGTCAATATTTAGAATATTTAGAATATTGTCAAGGCACAGTGATGTACTGTTGCATGGTCCTGATGCAGAAAAACCAATGTTAGCTTTAGCACAGATTTTGGGACAGTGTTTTTCAGGAGATTCCAAGGATTTCTTGAGGCTTTGTAAATATGCAAATACTCTTCAAAGGGGACCAGCAGTGCTGCCCAGCTCTTAGAAGGGTCCCTGCATTAGTTCCAAAGATGTAGGAGAGAGGAATATACAAATAGTCAACTGTGCAAAAATAGTAGTAGATATTTTACAAAATTGGTGAACTTCCCCCATCTTTTGTAATGTTTTTCTTCACGTATTTTTCTTTGTTGCTTCTGCTTTGTAAGTTCTTATATATCATTGGCTTTTTTCTGAGAGTACAGGAAGCTTCAGTCCTCTTGTGCTAGAGGTTGAAGGCATGTGAACACTGTCTTCTCTTAAGCATACACTGAACACAGAACCCAACAGAATTTCATGGATGCTGGGTTGAGGAAAAGCATTTTTAGCTCTTCTGAGAGTGTAAAAAAGCTCAGATGAGCTGGAGAACTGTGGCATTTTGTGGCTCTCCCATGTATGTTAGAGCTGCCCTGATGCATGAAACAGGGTCTGAGAAGGCAAGGCCAAGCTTTCAGGAGGCTTATGCCTTCCTGAATACATGTCAGCATTTGAAATCTCTGCATCATAGGGATGGAAACCCCACTGAGCCCCACTGGGGCAGCCTGTGGGGGGTCCCCTGTGCATGGACAGAAGAGCTCAAAGTCTGCTGGGGAAAAAGACCTGCACAAAAGCCATGATTGACAAAATGTTTTCCAGCCACCAAACTCCAGGTTGGTAATGCCTAAAGAACCTGCCCATGCCAGGAAATTTTGTGCCTTTGTGTGAGAATCCAGGGAATTCCTTTGCCAGTAGTTGAACTGGATGACACTGTTAAGACTAGGTGTTAAGTCAGCAGCACACAGCTGAGTTATGCCTGGCTCCACTTCCTTCAGCTCTTTGCTCTACAAGATCCACGGAGTTTTATCAGTAAGACTCAAGCCCTTCTCCCTGGCTTTTCAATGGTTACCAGAACCAGTGCTGTCCCCTCAGTTTGCCCAGTCGCTCCTCCCTAGCTCACGCCTCAGTGTTTGCATGTGGCTCACAGTGAATAAGGCTGAAGCCAGCCCAGACAGGCAGGATTTTAATGGTCCATAGACTTTAGGCACATCATATTCCTTCTGATTTCCCTATTGCATTGGTGTGACAGGATGATATATTGCCACCAGTTTTCTCCTTAGTACCCACTGGAGCTCTCCAGCCTGGTATTACCATCACTAAATAGGAGCTGAGCTCCCACATGAATAGGGCACTCTGTCCTGCACCACATGGTGGGTAAGCACAAAATTGGAGTTGCTGTATGGATTTATGATGCTGTGTTTTTCCACTCAGGAATACTCTTTAAGAAATACCTTGCTCTTTCTGCGAAGCCCCAACCCAGTGTTAAATTATGGCTCTATTATATGGGAATGGCACCTGGTGGTTCTGGAAGCAGAGTTTATGCACTTCCTAACGAATCATGACACCACCAATGTATTACCAGACTGGGATGGTAATATATCAATAAACAAATTTTCCTTTGAGCCAAGGAACAATAGGACCTACAAGCTTGGTTGATTTTGTATGTCAGGCTGCAAACACTTTTTAAAACAGTAAGATAGAACAGCTTTGCATTCTGAAAAGCTGTGGTGGTTACAGCAAAGTAGCCCAAGTCCTTTAGCTTTTTCAAATTTTGAAATGAAACAGATACTGGGTTTGCATTTGATTGTATGGGTATTTATTTTTCATAGTGCTTTCTTTCTTTATTTTTTTTTAATATCTTGCCATATCAGTGCACATTTTCTGTAGTACAAATCATGGAGTCATATCAACAATGAAAATTCATCTTTCCTCTTATTTGTATTCTGCTCATGGTATTTTATCCTGGAATCATAAAAATAGGCTTGAGAGATTCACATATAATGTTCATCAGATCTTAATGAACGTGTGAAGTGATTCCATCACAAATGTGTACTCATAACTTCTGCACAAGGTCAGTCTTTGTCAGTATTGATTTGGAACAGAATTAAAATGCCAGAAGTTGTCCAGTTTATCATCAAGCTGCTGAAGCCATCTCCTCTCTGATATTTCAACAAAGGAGCCTCAGGCAATCACAGTAATTATTCAGAAAAGCAAATCTCAACTACTTTTAAATGCAAAATTCTCTGTCCTAGCCAAATGATTGCTAGCAAGGGATTACAGTGTTGTAAAAGATACTTTGCCCTTCCTTGGGCATGAATCAATCTTGTTTATGTCTGAGCAAGCAGCAAAGACAAAAATTCAGACAAAAAATTCTAGAGATCAGACTTCAATGCACAGCAGATGATGTCAGTAAATACGAAATAATGCAAGAGTATTCAATAATACCTAGATTTTCGCTGAAGCATCTTGTGAGATAAATCAATACACTTCAATAAGACTGAAGCATGTTCTATGATAACCTTCAAGTTATTTCAATTAAAACCAAAAAATTCCCTCACCTGGAATAATCTTAGATGTGGTAAGAGAAGTGTTTTCTTTCACATTCAAAGGCATTGGTTTGAAAGCACATAAGCAAATGACAGAGATAAATGTGGGACTCCCACTTCTTTCACAATTAACCGAAGCAAGTCTTCTTAATATGTTATCAGAGTAGCCAAGATAAGAATAAATAGGTAAATAAGTATAGAATGTCAGAGCAAAGGAAAAACAAGTCACTCATAGCCTGCTCTCGCTAAGAAACAAGGCAAAGAGGAATTAACTACATGACAGCAGAGTAGACATGGAGGGCCAGGTTCCATGGCAAGCAGCAGTTAGCAGCTCTTAATCCTGCTCAGTATTTATATGGAGGTCTTACCTCCCTATCTTCAAGGAAGAAATTAGAACTAAAAAATTAGATCTAACTGGAACTAAAATGCTACAGCTGTAGTGAGGAACAGGCTATATAGATGGAAAACATGTGGCTTGACCTCAACTGAGGTTGGAGTCTCTGTTTACATTAAGTGACTCTTGGAGGTCCTTGTAGATTGTATTCTGCCTAAATCAGGGTCTAGGCTCTCTTTGGCCACAGTGCACTCCAGCATCTAAGTCCTCTGTGCCAAGGACAGCCTGACATAGAGTATTCCCCTTCCAAAGAGGCCAGATCTTCTACCTGATAGCACTCTACATCACTCCACTGACTAGTTCATTTAGGTTTAAATGGTCCTTCTGCCTGAAGAGAAGTGTTGGTTGCTGTCTTCATCTGTCATGGCCATCTGCTCTAGTCTTTTTTTTTCTTCTCAGCATGACTGAAGTAACTTACACATGAGAACAGATTGTGGGACACACATTAACCTCTTTAGAGACCATAAATGATCCCTAAGGAGTAGAGAGTTTACTCTTTATCTCTGATTCCTCTTTTCTTACAAGCACACGTGCTATCTTATGCCACTATTCCCACATCTGAGTGTTTCAGGCATCTCAAAATAACTGTCTCTAATTTTCTCTTTGGGGCACGTTTTCCTTTGAGTTCTTACAGGCTTCCTATTGACGTCAGTGAAAGCTATGTGCAAATATTAAGGGCAACATATGTCCCAGGGTCAATACTTTTTTTTTTCTCATGTCTTTTCTACAATAGTGGAATACTATCTTGAATCAAATGTGTGTCATTAAAAAATAATAACATGCTATGACTTTTTGTGCTCTGTCATTGCACTCACTGAACAAAGTTAGACATACACAAGATGATCATCTCAACTACCTACCAACACACCTCTTCCTATAAACACAGCATTGATCAGTGTTAGCTGGATAGCATTTTAACTTTGCTATCATTGGTTCCTGAAAGCAGGTTTATAAATAAAGATACAAGTGGAAATGTCTCTTTATCTAGTACTATTTTAAAAACTTAATATATATCCATATTGATTTACTTCCTATATTTAGATTGTAAACCAATTGTGCCACAAGGATTTAACAATCTTATATTTTTAACATTTTTAGCTTTTTAACAGTCCCCCGTTCTTTGATGAGTTTGATACTGGCAACATTTACCTTTGAAATGTTTCAATCATTAGATAAATCAACAAATTAATGGCCACACATTGCAAGTGCTTGAACCTTACTATACTTTGTCTTTCCATATCAATCTGATTCCAAAAAATTTGATCATCTGACAATTTTGATTTTGACCAACGCTCTCAGGACTTTTGAATTTGGGAATATATTTCTGTAACCAAGCAACACTCAGAAGCACACAAAGGTTACTGTGCTGATAAGGAAGTGGTGCTTCACCACAACTCGGTTTAGCAGAATCACCTTAAGACCTAAAATCTTCTCTCAGATTTTCTGACAACACCAAATCTGCAATTCCTTAGAGAAAGATGGTGAGTTTGAGTTTATTCACATTAATTTTGCTAAATAGTATAATATAATATACTGTGGTATCAACAGAGATAACATTCAGAAGGGAAAAAAAAGAGAGCGAGAAAGCAGGATAATTCCTTTGAAACTTGCCCACAATTCTCACACAGCTATAAGACTTCCTTGGCTATATCTTCTTCAACTTTTCAAGGGGAAGGGAGCCATAGGGAGAAGAGCAAACTTGGTTTATTTGGATTTGGAGATGGAGCTGCAGAGACAGTATGGTTGGGACTCTTAATCTGGTCTGATTCACAACCCTTTTCTCTACTCCACCAGTAGCTGTACAGCTCATTTTGTTCCTGGTGGGTATAACCTAAATATTGTTTAAATATTAACGGAGAAACAAAAGATTCCACATGATATAGTCGAGAAAGCACAGGGGAGAAAAACGATAGATCAGTAAAAAGGTCAGACTTTACCTGTCTCTCTCCCAGCTTCAGTACTACACCCCAAAGAACAAGGGCACCAATTCCTGATAGCCACAAGGAAGAAAGAAATGATCAGAGATCTCAGGTAATAAAAGCTTTTTTTCCACTCAATTCAGCAAATGCAACAAGAGGCAGCTTGGCCTTGGGCCAAGCCAGCCCGGCAGCTAATGCTGTGCTGAATTGGGAATCTTCTTCACAAATATAAGAGGAAACTCTCTGCCTTGCAGACACAACCTCAGCTCCCCTGTCGTCCTCTATTGCACAGTAAACAGAAGTTACTGGGAATTTTTTCTATGGCCCAGCATCAGAGAAAGGAGGAAATGTAAATGTCTGAGGTTCGAATGGAGCTACCACCCAGATTAGTAGCTTGGCATCAAAGTTAAGAACATTTCAGTTACGTATGTGTTAAAAGGTTTATTGCAGAATAATGTATCACTGCAAAGTCCCCATCTTGTTTTCTGCTAACTGCAGATCAGTTTAATCCCTAAACCATGAGATTTTTACATTCCTTACAAGTTTTGCTTATATTAACTATTCTAATGCCAGATATTCTTGGCATCTCACTATGGCTGTGATTCAGCCTTGTATTCTGGTAAGTTTCTGAAAATAAATGTACCTTCATGTCTAGTCCATTGGTCAGTCCTGGCTCTTCTCTTGGCAGTGTCCAAAACTAGTTTTGCTCTGAACACTATGCTGACCTATTGATATCTCTCACAGAATGGTCTCTACCTATAACTGCAGTTCACACATTCACAGATTTACATCCCTAAATAATGTGTTATAGATGAAAATACTTTTTCTATCAACTCAATATTATTAACACATTTTTTAATATATTTTAAATGCTTTTTCCATCCCGGTAATTTACAGCTCAATATCTCTGGCATGTGATTTTGTTTAACAACATCGGCCAACACTTAATTAGTGCCTCCTAATCATGTAAAAATCCTGGTAACACAGTAACATAACATGTGCCGAATATTTTGTTGTTCTAATCCTGGCCTACTGAAAAAGAACCCATAATATACATCTTTCACAGTTAATACGCAAATGTAAAGAGATTGAGCTTGGAACTCATCATCTAGATATAGCTCCTGTGGAAACAGTAAGTGATAGTTATGTAAGTTTTCTAGGCCATCAAAATGCAGTCATCCCAAAGGATGTACTAGAGTATGTATGTACAAGGTCAGGATTAAAATGTCCTCAATGAGCCTCTCTTTAGCTCTATTACGTGCAGCTGTGTCTTGAAAATGCTTCAGGCTAGAGACTGTATTTTTCCATTTGGTTTTGGAGAGTCTGTAGGAGCACTGCAAGCAAATGATAACTACTCCCTATGAATCTCCTGCTTTTAGAATAGTCTCATGGGATTTTCCTACCATCTCATGACAGTGATGTTGCCCTATTTATTTACTGATTTGAAGAGATCTGCCTTTTGGAAATGGCTGATAGACCACCCCAGATGAACTTTAAAGCTGCTTTATGTCAGCTGCTGATTTCCTAAAACTATCATGTTCTCCATGGTGCAGTGAGGTTGAGAAACCCCAGTCCAATACGTTTTGATTTCAGCGTCATGCAATTTAGAGAACATGTCTTGTACAAACACAAAGTCTTTTTCTTGTTCAGGATCACCCATTTTTATGGTCATCATCATGGCTAGGCTTCGTGAACAAAGATATGAGAAGGGCTCTACCCACACTTGCTGCTTGTAGTTAGTTAAGAAACCCTGGAAATAAGCAGAACAAGTTTAAACAGAAATGTACACTCATATTGCCTTAGACAAAATTTCTGTGGGTTTGTTTTTCTTGATACTCAGTTTCATTTCCACAGATGATGCAACACCATCAAGTTATCCCTGGTCTTAATAGTGTAGCTCATAGTTCTCCTCTATTGGTGTGCAGCTTTTCTGAAAACTGATCAGCCTGTATAGCCTGAAGAAAACACTTTGTTTGTGCAGAAGGCACATATCCTGTGGCTGTGTGGAAGTTGTACACCTGGGTTTGGCTGCAGTGAGACGAGGGAATCTGCACATTGGATGGAGGTGCTCTGGGGCACCTTAGCTCACAACCTTTGGATTTTCCTTTAACTGCATTGTTACGGTTCTGAAAACTCCTGACACAGCTCTGATAAACCCCACATAGTCACAATTTCCATAGTTATCACTTAGAAAAAGTGGTTGAGAAATAATGCAGCATGGACTACCAAACATCTCAAAGTTTGTTAAACAAGTTTTAAATCTGTTGATTTAGGTGACATCATAGCCTACTAAGAGCCACCTGTAAGCCTCCTTGGTTTAGATAAATTTGTGGAAAAGATTAAGTAGTGGTTCCATTAAGCCCTATACATATTCATGCAAGATTTGTTATTTGTATTCTCATTATTTTTTGTCATAAGTATTTAAAAATCAACACCTTTTGTATGCAAATTTCTGCTTAATAATACTTGCCATCCTTCAAATTAATGAATTGCAAGCATAATTTTGCGCATGACTTTGAATCACAGAACAAATTAAGATTCAGTCACAAAGATGCCATTTATCTTCAGTTTTGCAGTAGATGATTCTTAGTGCCCTGTGCGTCAGCATGTAAATATTCTGGCTGGAGATGCACTGGCTCGTACAAACAAATTAGTGAAAACTTAATCTACTGATAGTGCTTATTTTCTTATGTTCTTATATGTTTTCAGTAACTGCTAAATACCCTGAGCATTTTCAACAGCTGAGCGTGTATATATATATATATACGCTACATTGGCAGAGTATCATCTTCACACCATGAACAATATATAAAAGGCCTCCTCCTCACAGATTCTTAGGGGTTATATAAAGATTTGTGTGACTTAGCTATACCCACAAGTGTCCAAATCATAGCAAAATCTAAACCTTACACTTTCTAATATAATAAGCAAAATATGAAAGTTTGTGACAAAATGCTCTAACTGCAGAAGGCTCTTTCCCAACAGTCACTTTCCTCCACAGTTCCCTGTAGCTCATCTGGCAGATCATTTCCACAGCATTATGTAGAACCTGTTTCTTATTGTCTAATTGCCAGTTAACGCATCCATCACATAACCTTGGGGCTTGATGCTGATATAATTGAAGTCAGAGGCGTAAGGGAGAGACTGGGCATGGAATTCTTGATGCTGTAAGAGCAAGGCAGGTCAGGTGTAGCAGCTCAGTGTTTTGGTTGAATGAGTGATCCCTCAACCAGGAGAAGTGACGTTTGAAAAATCTAATGAAGTAGATGCATATTACTGAAAGGCACATGTTCCTAAATGAAACAATGCTACCACCGAGGGCAGTTCATTTCAGACTCGAGGGCAGGATTGAGGCAGGTTGTTATTTCGGTTTCATCAGCTTTAGTTACTGCTTGGTTAGTAAAGAGGAAAAAAAATTAATCAAGCTACACTGCAATTAATCTGTGATATGATATGGCAGGAGCAGTTATTACTCATAGTGAAAAGTAATTTACCAATTCATCCAAAAATAGCATAGGAAAAATCTTATCTGTAAAAGTGATCGTCTTACGCATTATTTCCATTTATGCATTAGTTCACTACAGCTACTTCTTATTAACTTTGAGAACTGTTAAGCATTTCCCTAATGTGCATATCTTAGTAGGATTTTCCACCATTTGTGTTTCCAGTCTGTATAATGGCATTTCGGAGGAAATGGTTTCTGCTTGTGTCTCATTGTATTTTCATGTTTTTTCAGTCTGAAACACCATCTTCAAAAACCTTTTTGAAATAATTCAGATTTTCTTAATTTTTTTGGGGTGGGATTTTTTCACAGTATTTGTATTGTCAGGAAAGGTCCTCAAGTCAGAATCAAGGAGACAGAGATTTCAGAATGTTTTTCTCTTACCTGCAGGAGATTTAAGAATTTGCTTCAATCCCCATTTCTCAGAGCTTCTTGTGAAGTGTAGACAGTACTTTTTGATATTTTACTACAAAAAAAGGCTTCTATTGCACTACTGTAGTGTTCTTGTCTTCCTGCCACAGTAATAAGCTCCAGTAATTTTTCTACCTCACTGCTATTTAGTCAATAGTAGCACCACTGAGTATCTGCAGTATCAAACCAATGTCAACTGTCTGAGGCTCACAAGAAACCTGTGAGCAACCTATTTTTTGCTGTAGCCATGAGTCTGAAGAAACACTGAAGTAGAGATTTAGTCAGAAAAAACACTTTGCTTTTGTCCATTTGCTGTTGTGCTTGGCACATAACTGCCATGGGCACGGTCTGGTTTCCATCCAGTTAGTCTGTGTTTGAATCAGCTAAACTGTTTTGCTGTTCAGTCTTGCTCCAGAGCAGTCTGTAGAGCACGGGAGTTGTGGCAAGGTGGTGCTTGAGTCCTATGTTTCCTGTCACAGGCAAGATCCACACATACCTTGTCACTCTAGTTATTTGCCTTTTTTTCATTCACACTAAGGTCAGAAAGATCTACTTAAGGTTAATGAGCCAATTGTTGTAAAAGACACCAGTCACAATGATTGTTTTGCTGCTTCTTATTATGTACATAAATTGATACTGGAGATGGAGAGGTATTGTAGTGTTCAATATTGTTCTGCATACAAGCAGACAAAAATCGCTTGCTGCAGATAATTACCCACTCATGTACAATTCAGAAGAACAAATGGCTCTTTCATTAAGTTGGTGATTCAGTACATACATTTTCTCGCACTTCATTCTTAGGCATAGCACATAGAAGATGTATTTTTAATTTTTTGAGTAAACTATAGCAATGTATTCTGTTAAGTTCCCCAGGATTTGCTAGTCTGTCCACTTAGTTATATGCAGGTGAAAATTTGAGTCTCTTAATGTAGCATACCTGCTGAAACACAGGAAGAAAATAAATGTTGTGCAAGGCAATTACCTTTTTTGTTTATGTAGTTGTGTAGTGAAACACTAGTTTTCCTCAGACTTTTTTCTTGCCTATAACCACTAAATATGTAATTAATGTTTTACTTAAATTTCCAAATTACAACTTCATTGTTGCTTATACTACAGAGGTGAAGACTCTTCTGAAAACATCCTTTTTTGATTTATAAGTCTCCCATCCCCAGCCAAGGAGAGCATTTTTCAGCAGAGTCCCCACTCTAACATCTCTGTTCCCATGTTTAATACTTACTGAGATACTTCCAGTTGCCTACAGAGTCTACAGTAGAATAAGTTGTGGGGTTGTTCTTCTGAACCATTTCCTCTAGTAGACAACAACTATCCTGGGTTCCTCCTTGAACTGTCTTTTGTGTGATTCTGAACATCAGTTTAGTGAAGCGACTCCTCACTGGTGCAACAGCATCACTACCTCTGTCTGTGTACGTTTCTATTTATTTTGGTTTTGCCTTGTGAGTTGCTCCTTCTGAGGTGCCGGTTCTCCATCTCTTAGCTATAACATGCATCTGTGAATGGTTTTAAGCTGGACTTGAGTCATAGTTGAACAAGCTGATTGATTATGTACTCCCTCAGCCAGCAGCAACTAATAATAAAAATTACCTTATGGGGTGATTTGAGTTAGTGCAAACAAGTACCTAAGGACTGCAAACACACAGGGAATGGAGCACAATATATAAACTAATTGAAATGGAGAAGATGGTAGTGGTGTTGCAACTGCATCTGCGGTCTGTGGCTCACCTTTTGAACTACAAATACTATTTTCAAAAACCCTACTCTAGGAGAGAAAAAAAAAGGTCAAATGGTCAATAAGTTTACCTTTGTTTATCATCTCCCTGTTCTCATATTTGGGTTTTGAACCAAATTTTTTTCTCAACTCACTTCTCCCTTGTTCCCAATCCTAACCCACATTACACTCACTCCAGTTTGTCAAACATACGTTCTGACCAGTTTGGAGAAAGTGTTGTGTATGGTAGAATTTCATTCCATAAGGATGATCCTGAGAACTGTGCATACATATCCAAAATTATTACTTTCTAGCACACCTTCTGAGCTCCTTCACTTGTTCTCAAACATTTTTTACCTTTTCATGATCACCTGATGAAGCTTTCACCAGCGTAGATACAGCTCTGCTATTTTGTAATATCCTCATCTGCCTTGCCATCTGCAATAGTAGTTTGCTAAGTACAGTACGGTCTTCATTTGCTTATAAGAAAGTGATTTAAATGAGACAAAAATAAGGAAACTGACACTAATGAAGCAGATTTTTATAGCATTGAGAAAGCTGGGATTGCCACATGTGATTGATATGTGTAGAGCTTTGCATTACACAGTTCTGCTCTCTTCAATCACCATGCCAATTATTATACTAAAACGTTAGTGATACAGTCAGCAAGTCATATAGTTGCTGATTTCTCAAGTTAGCAGAGAAAATGCAGGTATTTCAAAGGATGACAATTTTGTAAAGTTACTTTATCACTGTCTGTTGAGAAAAATCTGAGAAACCACTCAGAGATGCAGAAATAGGCCACTGTTGTAATAGCTACAGATGTTCATTACAAATTGTATCATAAGAATTTTTTTCGAACTCTGCAAGTATTACAGCTAAAAGATTGTTATGACAGTGTTATAAGAATTATTCTATTTTCTGCTCTCTTTTAATCTTTGTAGCACTAATGAGTCACCACAGAATTTCAGTCTTCAGTATATTGCCACTTTCACAATCACATCAAAATCCATAACAAAAAGAGAAACTGTGCATGTTGAATTCCTTTCTGTGAAAATTTTTAAGAGAATGATGATCTGCTTATGATAAATTGTATTTCTAGGGCTCTTCCTGATGCAGCATTTTCTAATCATAGCTATAAGGTAGATTGTCACAGAATTCCAGACAGAAGATGTGTGAAATATCATTAGGAGTTTATAATGTGTATAATAAGTCATATCATCCATCAAATATATGCTTGTTAAAGTATCATGATGGATAAATTACCACCTTATTCATGGTAACTGAAATCACACATACAGCTTCAATAATAATATTGGTCCTGTGTCTGGCCTGTAAGGGGCAAAATTACACAGATAATCAACAGTGCACACTTTTGTTGGGCATGGAGGACCCAGTGATGTGTGAAGAGTCCATTATAAATCCCTGGTTAACTATCCGGGAACCACCGAACTACCCGTTGGGAAAAAAATTTCCAGTCATATTCCAGGCTGACAAATTAATTCCTGACCTAGCTAGCCTGGAGGGTGTGTGGTTACACGTTGGATAAAGTTGGCCCCAACTGGACAAATGACATCTGCTCATTACTTCAGGAATGCAGTTGGCAAGACAAGGTGTCCATTTCCCTACCAGAGCAATGATGATTTATTTTTACTTTTGCTAAATTGCGTTGACCTCACAGTGGTGATGGGCAATATGTGTAATTGTATTTGCCTCTTGGAGGATGGGCTAATGGAAAACATTCTATGATAAATACACTCAGTCCAATTTGCTATTAACAGATGATGTGGTGACTGTCAACTTTGCAAAAGAAGCATAAAATGATGCCCACACAAAGCAGCATGTGAACTCATTTTCCACAGGCTTAGGTAACTTAAGATTGCAAGGCAATGTCAGCTAGGATCAGCATGCTCCTACTGAAGTGCATATTTTATTTCTATTGTTTCCCTTGTTTTAAATTTTGCATAGCACAAAATCTGTTATTTAACTTAATAAATCACTGTATAGATTCTACCAATTTTAAAAGATCACACCAATTTTTAAGTTCTATAATGAACTATTTTTGTCTTAACTTTAGTTCTTAATTTAAAAGCACATCAGGTTCTTAGAGGTGTTTTAGCATTAACTTTCTTTTATTTAAATGTGTCTGAATGAGGTTTAGTTACTTTCATTTGAGAATCCTCTCTCCCTAAGTTCAGGTATTATGAAAAATCACTTTTCTTGGGTGGCTCCTGCAAGCCACAGAAGGGAGAGGGAGAAATGGTGTGGAGGTTGCCTTAGGAAGCAGAGTAGCATCTAAAGCTGAACTTTTCCAGAATTAACTTTTCTTGGGGCTTGGAATCAGGAGCAAATCTGGATCTTTCCCTGGATTTCTGATTCCCTTGTCTTTGGTATGGATTTATTTCTTACACATGTAAGAGCACTCAGAATTTCCCAGAGCAGCATTGAGACTAGGAAATTTAGGCCAAGGAACATTAGGAAATTTATTCCATACTTGAAAATCCTACCAAGTTCATTCTGTTCCATCTACAAATCAGCTTTTTACATTGTGTAATTAAAGATCCCTGGATATGTCACTGAAAGTTGTATTAATGTCAATGTTATGAAGAGGCTGCCTCAGCCCACATCAAATGCTCCCTCCCTGTCAGTCAGTGTGGGCTGTTTGTCACTGAGGGCTTTCTGATGCCATTTCTCTGTTGCCAGTTGGTGACATTTGCCCACTCTGTGTAAGGACGTGCTGAAGTCTTCAAGGGGAGAAATAAATTTTCTATACCACTTTATTAAATTATTTTCTATTATATACATCAACTACTCTCCATCTTTTACCTCCATGTTTAGGAGAATGCATATTAGGAATTGCAGAAGAACAATCCACAGGACTTTTTCAGAATTGCATTTACCCTGCTCATCAGTTACACCACATCATCACTTTCACACTTCCTTGAGTGGCTACTCAGGAAAGGCAAAATTAAAGGCAAAAATCCACATTCCGTCACTGCTAATAAGAACTGCCATCATTTTTCCACAGTATGCAAAGACTCAGCTGAAGAATGGAGCCTGATGTAGCCAGGTTTAGTATAGATACACAAGAAGACATAGACCTCCATGCAGATGATTGTTAATCATTCTGAAAAATCATTAAATTACATGCGAAGGAGAGTATTTCATAGCACAAATGAAACTGTAAGAGGATCCTCTCATCTGTCCTTTAAAATTAAAAATAAAAAGGACAACCCAAGTGCTACTGTATCAGGATATCAGGGTTCATTATTTCAGGGCAGGGTAAGCTAATGCTTGAAGAGAACCGCAGCTTTCATGTTGTTAGTTTAAGTGTTAATGGACACCTTTATTTAACTTTCTTGATGACAGAGAGAAATCCAGTCCCATAAAAAAATATAAGGCAAAATTTACTATCCATATTAACGTGAATTTAAGGCCATTGCTAGCAGCTACTCTGGAGTACATACAGAAAGAGATGTTTTATTCAGTGCTGGCACAGCTTATCAACAGCATGTGTCTGCACTAGCAAGGGGAGCCTGCTGTACTCCATCAAAGGCTGGGGCAATCTATAAAAACATTCAAGGAACTGGGAGAAGCAGCAGACTCTGTTCCAGCTAAGAGAGACAGCAGCTGTGTGCCAGGATGTCGTACTTCCTGCTGTAACAAGTAACAATAGTGAGCATAAATTAAGGAGGTGGAATGGGAAGTGATGGGGAAAGAGTAACTGAACAATTTAGTGACAGTAATTTGCAAATTGTTTAACTGTTTGGCATATCCCAGTGCCAGAAGGGCTGGATCCAGCCTTAAATATCCCTTCCTGAAGATTGCCATCATTTTGCTGTTAGTTTGGATGCAGAGAACGTGACAGACAAATAGTACTGAGAGGCTGAACCTGTATAAAAATGGGCAAAGAAAAGATACCGCATGCAGGACACTGTTACTTTCAGGAACTGTTAGCTGTTTCTGGATAGCCTTCTCTTCACCTGACCCATAGACTGAGGCCAAAGATTCATTTCACACAGGTCAGCTGAGAGCCAGCAGATAGAGGTGACCTTTAGGTACTCAATTTGGTTTGTCCCTGTGGGCTGGAACTGAACAGCCTTGCATTGTGCTGCCAGTTCTCTGACTCACACAGCTCTCTGTTGGCTCTTTTTTTGCTTTCAAGACCTTGTGCTTTGGTTCTGGAAAATCTCTACGGTGATGTCTGGAGAAAAAAAAATCAGTTTCAAGCCTAATTTGTGTTTTTAGATATATGTATTCAGCAAAGTTCAGAAGGGGAACAGTTCTTCCCTAAAGTATCTGTACCTTCCAACTAACAATGAGGCCCCCAAGAAACAATGGAATTTTGAACAGTAGGCAGTGATGCTGAGAAACAAACACAGGCATGGGATGTAACCACAGAGATTTAGAGATCCCCCAGCAGGATCACCCTCCCAGGGTACTCTGGAGATTCTATTTAAAGTTATCCTGCCTAACGTGATTATATCTGCCTAGGTGAAAACAGGGCAAACAGCAGCTGTCCAATGTGGAGAGAAGTCCCCTTTCCAGATGTGTTCGGATTTGTTCCTTCCTGAACTTGCCAAGAATGACATATATAAAATATATATTTCTCTCATTACATGGAGGAAAGAAGACTTGTCACTCAAGATCGACGTATCTGGTACTCATCCTAACTCCCATGGCCTTCTGCATGCCATGGAGCTTAGTGTCTCACTCCCAAAGGATCTGTGTTGTCAAGTGTCAGCATTTGTTTCCAGAATAACTTCTGTTTTGCCAGGTGACATTTCAGCTCCTTTAATTTCCTCCCCATGTCTTCGCAGCATTTTTATGGCTACCTTTTCAGTATAATAATCTATCGGCCTCATAGAGAATATGTTGATATATTTGGCCTCCCACAGTTGTACAAAATACCCTAGCAAATCCCCTACTCTTCTAGAAAAAGTTACAATTGCATTATGTCTCTTTCTTTCTTTTCCAACACTGAGTGGGATTTACAACAATACAAGTAGAGCATCAAAGGAAATAAAACCTATTTGTCAGTTTTCAGCTAGCAAAAGAGAAGCACCCACCCACCTTTTCCATGTGGGCGTTCTTGGCCTGTTCCAACAAGGTACATGCTTTAAAATAAGATTGGAACAATAAAGCTTGGGAATCATTCAGCTGAAATCACCAGCCTGCATACACTTGGCAGATTAAAACTCCAGAAAATTTCAGGCTGACATTTAAAATGAAGTAAAATTGTTTAAACTACAGTAACTTTTCTATGGCCCTCATCTCTTCATCTCCCTAGCACAAAGCCAATGGGCAATGGCTCTGCAATAAGACTAGCTGAGACAATGCCAGTCTAAATCAATAATATACACTGCATATATACTACCTAAGGAAGGAAGGAATTGTTGTCTGGAGAGGCTATTCTCCCTTCCTTGGTTAGATGTAGAAAGATGCTTAACTTGGAAACAAGTGATGCTGGTTGAAATATATTGCAATGAGAGTGACTTGGGGATCAGCTTATAAAGAATAGCCTTATAAATATATGAAGAATTTTAAGATTTAATTGCTTGCTTGTGTTGCAATATCCTACAGGCACTCACTGAAGTTGGAAGTAGCCTAGAACTAGCCCAGCTGCTTTATACAGCATTAGTTTTCACATAAGGATTCTGTGCCATGCGAGTGTTTTCGCTTCAGTGGTAGGCAGAACCGAGAGATGGGGTGGGAGGTGAATACCACCTGGCATTTCATAGCACAGTTGTCACAGGAATGGTAAAACCTACTCAAAGGATGCTGTGGCATTAGCATCCTCCTCCCAGACACAAACAGAATTTCCAAGAGCTGAAAGCTGCTCACAGCCTGAGCGTGAATGAATATAATGCAATGACATTTGGGCTGGTCGTGTTCTCAGATCCCTGGCAGCTGGTGCACCATGAAATGCCCCAACCAAGGGGCAAAGCCCTGCTGACTGCAGAGGGGTTTAGTGAGTTGTGTGAGGTAAGGAGGAATGCTTGCTGTCTTACTAGATACTCACCACATGCTCTAACAAGGCAACTGCCCTCCCAGGCTCCGCAGCCGTGTTAGTTTGCCTTTAGAAAAAGGAGGCTTTTAGTCACCCAACAGAACCATTCTTGCATCATATCCAAAGACCCTATTGAGTGATTTTGGTGTTTAATTATAAGTCACATGTACCTTCTGTTCACCTCGTGAACAATATTGGCTTGACTCCACTAAATAGAATGAAGAGAACTCTCAGCTATTAATTGTAAAGTGCTGGAGTTTATTTTTAGGAGCTTAGAGTACTTAATGTAGGAGAGCTTTCTTGTTGTAACAACTACATGTGTATCTATCTTCAGCAGTAAATCATTGTAGTCAAACCTTGTGAACTATCAGTAATTCATCTTATTTTCCACTACCATGATATACATAAAAGAGTACTTACCTACTTTTGGAAATATAACTATATAATCCTTTATGCACTCCTTGCTCTTAGTAGGTAGACATTTAGCGAATATCTGTAACTACAGGCAATTTTGCAGCTCAGAGAAAATGTCAGATAAATAAGGGCATAGCTCACACTCCGCTAAGTCTGTGGAAAGGCTCCTATTGACATCAGTAGGAATTCTACAAGGGTTTAAATATTTCATCCTCTTTCATCTCTTTTTTCCTTGTATGGCTACCTGTAATCTCCTCTATTAAATACATTTCACCTCATACACGATAATGATAATGAATTCACAAATAAGAGTGGGAAGAATCTATTAATGGATAGGAACTAGTTGATGACAGAAGCTTGTTATTCTTTCATAGGATTATGATGGCATAAAAATCTGTAGACACTCCCAGAAAGGAGAATTTTGCAAGGAGATTTTCTTCTACTTTAAGCCAGATTACTAAACCAGAATATTGTGCTCCTTAAAGATAGGGGAAACATTAGGAAACCTCCTAGGCAATGCCTCTTTGGGGACTTTATCAGTAAGAAGTTAAGTGAATTTAATCTTGAAAATCTTACCAGAGTTTTTTGTCATTTTTCTCTGCTTCCTTTAATTTTACACAGGGAAACACTCAGAGGATCTTTAGAACATTTGTTCAAATGAGATATAAGAAAGCATCACATTAGGTATGAGCAGGAATGCAGGCCTGGAAAATATAAGGTGGTCATTTGAAAGCATATTTCAATTTTAAGACATTTGCAGATGGATAAGAGCTGCCTCTTTCCTAGCAAACTGTGCATAACAAAAGTAGAAAACTTTCAACATAACTTTAGAAACAGGAATTGATGTATTTCTCTGGTTTATTTTATATTTTATCTAGCCATCTGCAGCCCCATTGAGGCCTTTGCTTTCCAAAGTCTGGTAAATTCACATTTGATACAGAACCACATAGGCTGAACACCGAAGCTGCAGGAGTGATCTTTGCTGTGCTTTCTTTGGCAACAAAGCCACACGAAATAATTCTCATGCTGTCCTGTCTCCTGTTCCATTCTGCTTCTTGCTTTTCCACCTCCTTTGAGTTACTGAACCATTGGATATGATGATTCATCTGTTTGTAGGTCTTTGGCTGTAGGATTTATAAATTAGGATTAATAAGAAAATATTGCAGGATTTGTTTGAGGGTTTTTTCATAGTCTGTGTCAGTGACCTAGTGTATAGCTTGTTCCTTGACAGCTAAAATAGTCTTGCTTAGAGCTTATCCTCACAAACAGTTGCATCAGCCTGGCAAAGGGGAGCAGTAAAGGACGGTGGTGAGCAGCAGTGACCATGTGAGACTGAACCCTTCTAGGGCTGGCCTTCTATGTTATGATACTGTGATTAAAGTGTGGGTCCAAAGCCAATTAACAGCTATGTGTGACTTTGCAGTCTGTGAGCTGTCCCACAGGACCCACTGAAGGGTATGACCCATGCTACAGTAAGTACAAGTGAGTTTACCCCATTTCATTATGTCACCCTGCAGTGCTTAGTGCTTAGTCCTGGTTGTGGGCAGATGTACCTTCCCATGGGGTAACTCACATGCTATGAATCAAAGATTGCGCTGTCCTGTTCATCTGCCATATCCTAAGTTCTGTTTAAATCAGTATAAAACCTGATAAAGATCCAGCCATTAATTTTTTAACTTAAATTATTTTTGTCTTTCAAATTAAGTTTTGCTGTGTCCTATTCAAAATCCTCCACACGCTTTCTCCAGCTCTCCACACAGTACAGACTTATCTGCTGCACACACTCTCCAGTGATTGAAAACGCTGTGCTTTTCACTCCCAGTGCAGCCAAGTCAAGCTGATAAACATGCTTCCCCTTCTCCTGTGTGTCAGTTTGCAGTGTGCTGAACTTACATTTTCATTAACTTGACTTTAACAAAACTTTTCACAACCCTCCAGGGACAACTGCTCCCTTGTGTAACTGCTGAGAGCTCCACTGAAGTCAGACAACTTATGACAATTGCTACCAGCTGAGGTCTGGCCTGAGCACACTGAGTTGTGTCTGACACCTCAGTTCCTCATGAAGATTTATTTTAGTCTCCTGTCCTTTCACTCAGCTTTCTGTATATGAGGAGGATTGCATTGCTTCACCAAATACGAGTGGATGAGTTTCTCAGCAGAAGTTCCAGCAGCTATTTCTGCAGAAAGTTCTTTGAAAGCGCTTTTCATTGAAAGGGGAAAGGGAAAGACAACCTCATTGTTTTGAAATGTAATTTTCTTCCTGAATTATTTATTGCTCCTTCTGTTTCTGTTGCCTCAGGTGTTCTTTCAAGTGAAATGCCCTTAAAGCTGATCACATCAATGCCACTCTGTCTCTTCCCTCACTTTTCCATTGTACTACATTTCCTTTTTTTCTTGCGTATGCTAAGAGAGCTATGGCCTATCAATTGCAGAGCCTACAGCTTCACAGAGTTACCACGCTCCACATCTTTGAGTTTCAGGAATGTGTCAAAGGTTTTTTCCTTCATTTTTGTCCTTTCACAGCACAGAATACTTGCAGAGATGCTGTGGTCGTTTCTTTCTTTTAGTTACATTACATGATTCTGATTATCAGATAAATTTATAATCTCATTACACCCCCATTCCTATCTCTTTCAATTTGGTGAATGTTGTGTTGTTTGACCCAGGCCTTATAATCCTGCTTGCATATTGCATTTAAAAGTCAAGCTCAGAAACCACCACTATACTTTATACTAAATATTTAACTCATGTCCTTTGCAGGAAGAAAAAACCCTAACCATAGATTTAAAAATGGCCTTCAAAATCAGAAACCATTATCTACAAAAAAGGGTTTATTTTCAGTTCAGCCATCTATAATTACTGTACAATATCAAGCATCTGTCTATCCTATTTATATTGCCAAGATGAAATTATAACCATGATTTTATTCTCTTTATTTCTATACTGAGAACTAGCCTAATCCATATTCTTTGCAAAAATAATCACCCTCAGCCATTTAATGGTATTAGCTTTTCATTTTCACCGAGGCTTCAAAATCTCTCTTCATATTAAATTTATGAACAATTCTCAAATATAAGTATTTTCTAGGTATAATTATCTGTTATTCTTACTTTATAAATGCTGCAGCAAGAGCAGTACTATTGATTAACATCAGTAGCATTAACAGTAGATTTAATAGAAGGGGATAAGTCTCCTGGTGCAAGTCTCCTCACCAGGGTCCTGCTGAAGAGCCAGGGTTGCAGTGCTTAGCTGAGCCAGTAACCAGAAACACATTCACTGTGTGCTGGCTCAGACTATACAGCTAAGCTTATATTCCTAATATAAATAATTCCACTGCCTTCAAGGATATAATTTATATAAACTAAATTCACATATAGCTGTATGTTTTCAGGCTCTTACTGTATAAAATCACATAAACTTGTCTGCAAAAACAAGAGGAAATTCTGGAGTCTCGTCATATATTAATTCTGTTGCTTTTTCCAAAATCTCCAGTTCCACTCTCACCATTTTTTTTGATTGGTTTTTAATTTCTGAGGCTCAGCTTTGTCCCTTCTTTCTGTCCCCTAACTAGCAACAAACTGGAAGAGAGCTCTTTGGCATCATTTCATTTTTCAGTGATGCAAAAAGACGCAAAACATCCATGATTCAAAATACAAATAAATAATTGAAAATTCTGGTTTTAGAGTCAGAACTAATTTTTGTTTTATTTCACAGACTTAAAAATATTTTTTTTAAATAATACAAATACAATGTTTCTGCTCCTCTGCTGACAGTTATGGGAATTTCTTCAGTACAGAAGAAATTAGTACAGAGACTAATTTTAAACTGGAAAAGTGAATATGCAAAATGCAGGCTAAAAATCTTAATAAATTGTTGACAGTCAGGTTTTTTAGTCTTCTCAGTTACAGCAGTCTCAGTACTGGAGACTACTAATAGTAGCAGAATTTTACTGTGTTTTTATTAAGTTCCAGTCATTTTAACTGTGCTAGCTCAAGAGCTTCAATTAAAGTTAAGGGAAAATTTTAAATATAAATATTACAGTAGGGAACAATGAGGAACTAAAGGTTAAATTCTGAGCTGGCATGTACAGGCCTCTAAAATTTGGGAGGGGTAGAAAGGTTATTTAACAGCTCATTTTCTTGGTTAATTTTAAGTTGTCACTTTTTTCAGGCATTAGAAGTGAGCAGATGGTACTGATATTTTGCCCACTTTTATCATTGCTAACTGTTCCATTTGGAATGTATTTATGTAGCCTCATTGTCATGGAAATGCACACAGAGGAAACTTTAAATATGCCCAGCCATGTATGTGGTTTTATAAACCTCTGTTTTCCCTAAATAGCTATGACATGAGCCTGTTTTTTTGTTAATCTACATAATTTTAATATTTAGTGTTTATAGAAAATCTGATAACCAAGTGTTGATTTTATCCAATTGGAATATAAATACAGGGGAACAGAGGCTCCAGTACTGCATTTATACCCAGAAGCAAAGGCAATGGAGTGGTCTCAGAAACTTCTGTCAGACCATAAAGCATTTGCAAAGGTGCCTCAGAACCATTAAATATTCATGTAAGATCAGCATCTCCCTTCAGTAAACTGATCAAAGTGAGATCAATAATGACCTTTCTTCTGATCCAAAGCCCTTATCATATCATAGAATATTCCTAGAAATGTAAAATGAAGGAGACAAGGTCTATGAGGGAGATAAAGCAAACAAGAGTAAGGTATAAATTCAGAGACTGTTATTCAATACCCAGTGCAGGTGTGTCTAGGGAGGACCCACTTTTACTGCCCTGCCACCTCCTCAGCATGGCCCAGGCAGGCCCCCTGGCAGGGAAACTCAGTGGCCAGAGGATGACTGAGGTCCTGCACTGACAGCAGGAGAGTAGAACTGCAGTTGTGTCCTGATCCAGCCCAGTGCTTGGCAGCTCCCCGAGCACCACAGCTCTGAGCAGGTGGATGAAAGCAGAGCGTGTGTATACACACAAGCCTCCTGATAAAGTAAGTGCACATGTAGCCCCGTAGAGGAAAGCAGAGACGCTGTGAAGGCCAAAGTTTTTCGCATGTTTTCTTCTCTGTGCACAGTTGTTCTCAGTGCTTCTCCTTGTAAAAGAAATCAACAAAACAAACAAAAACCTAAACAGTTGCTCTCGAGTCTGAACAGCTTCATTCAAGGCAATTATTCTGAACTTGTTGGGAATGTGAGGGAGTCTGGTTTAATTTTTAACTTTTCTGGTTTTTCGATTTCTGTATTAGTTCTGTCTCCTGAAGGATATTTGTGAATCATAAACCTAAAAATGCAGAGGGAAAAAATCATCCATAATAAATGCATTAGCCAGTAGTGAAGAACTGGAACATTTCTAATGCTGGGACAGACCTGCTGGAGAAGGCAAGCAGCAAATTAGATTTGCGTTTGTAATTGATAGGGCAGCATGAAAGACAAATGCAATTTGGGGCAAGATATGGAAAGACATCATGTGACAGAGCAGGATGAAATGTAATATTGTATTTAATTCTGGGCACCAAATAACCAGAAAGGTCAGTTAGGAGTTAATTAGGATGCAGTGTATTGGCTCTTAGAACCACTTTCCCCTGGGGATTCTTCTAACTTTAATGCACTTAGCACCAAAACCATTTTTTGCTTCTTCATCCCACATATTTTGTTTTATTAGAGTGGTTTTCACAACTGAAGTATCCAGCATGATTCTGTATTTGCACTTGTTTCTGGACTGTAATCTCTCCCTGAAAAAACAGGTGGACGGCGGCCACCTTGCTATCATTGTAAGGGGTTTGATCTCTTATTTGTTCTGGGGTGCAGGCAAAGATGTGCATTCTCTAAAGGTCTCTAAAGTTCTATAGTCTTTTTCATAAGCATTTTCTGCACCATTTGGATCAATGTTTGAATCATAGCTGTGAAGGAAAAAGAGGCCCAGAAGGGTCAGTAACTTTAAAATGATAATGCTAAATTTTGTACAGTCTCTCTCTACTATCACAACACCAAATCACAGTTGGAATAGCCCTAAATCTCAATTCTAGTTGAAATCACATTTCTGAATTTAAAATACTTGAAAAAGACTCTTTATGTTAACATTCAAACTTTTGTACTTCTATACCAGATGGTAACTGTCACCTTGAAATTAGCAAGGATATGGATAATTTGAAGATACATATTGGGTGATTTTTGGGGTTCCCCTTTTCATTTCAGTACTATTCCAGTCTCACCTGAGATCACTGCTGTAACACAGATGAATGGTATTGGACAAAGCAGAGTATAGATCTGTAATTGTATTTTGCCAATGCCTCTTGAAGAAAGTGCTATTTGGATGAAACTTTAACACTACTGGCTATGAAATTACGAAGCAGCCACTCAGGGCTCAACTTTAAGAAAGCTGAATGATGCAAGGTTCTCTTTGTTCTTTTATTTATTTTCTCTTAGTAAAATCTCTGAAATAATATCAATTTATGTTATTAAAATATGGTAATCTGTGGTAGTGCATGAGTTGTTAGAATAGAGGTGAAATGGGTATGTGTACCTATGACCCACAGCCCAGGCTTGCTTCAATCTACTACCAAACGTACTGTAATGTTCCACACATTTTTTAACATTTCTGGATATCCAGTTTGGCTATCTAATTTTGCTCGATTAATTTTCAAAATACATACTCTTCTTACTGCAACTAGAAACACTACTTTGTACTTAAGAAAGTAATTTCAGTTTTCTCTTCTATTTCTCTGTATCTACTTTGTAAAATTTTTAAAAATGTTTATACTACACTTAAAATTTCCTTCTGGATTCTTGGGATAGGATTTAAGCAGAAGCTAATAAAATTATTGGAAATCACTTGGGCATGAATTCATGTGCACACTAGTTAGTCCTCTTAACATCCTCACACGTCTTAGCTGAAATTTCAGGCATCTTATTGAGTCTATAGGTTTAGACAAATTATCTCTCCTTTTCAGAAATCTCCAATTACTGTGAACGAGCACCAGCATTGTACCATTGCATAACCTCTGTGCTTTCTTTCTGGCTTTTCTTAAAAGCTGAATACCTAAGGAAATAGAACGTTTTGGCAAAACGATCAAACATCCTCCTCAGCTATAAAATGTACCTTTGAGAAAGTACTTTTGAAAAACGATTTTGATCCAATACTTCATTTTACTGTAGTTACAACTTCTTGATATTTAGTAGCCTAAAAATGAGAGAATGAAAAGAGGTCAGCAGCTGAACCTAGGTCAGCTTCATGGACATTTCTGCTCCTTTTTTCTTCAGCTAGAGGACAGATTTGTAGATCTGTGGGCTTTGGTTCTTTCTTTACTGCTGTTAGGTGTGATTACTTGTTTTACATATCTGTGAAGTCATCTTATTTCTAGTTTTAAAAGTTCTTTTATACCAACCCATAAATTGAGAAACCTCTCCTCGGTCCTATGTTTTCTTTCTTTTTTCCAAACCTAACTACTTTAAGATATAATTGGAAGACCTCTCCACCTTTCTGTTCCTCTGGAAGAAATTTAGAGTAGGAATAAATCTGTCAAAACTCCCATCGGATGAAATAATAATTTTGCTCATTTACTTTTTGGTACCTGTGCTCAGAATATATAGAGCAGAGAGTATATTGCATAATATCTTCCCCTCTGGAGACAGGCCATTGTAATTATATTAGCAATACTACTCCATTATAGTTGAGCTCATGCATACAAATAACAAATAATCTAAGTAAATTTTCCATTTTTTTTTCTTTTTTTTTTTTTTTTTAAAAAGAAGACAGACTACAACACTCCAAATGAGTTTTTCTCAAACATAAATGTAAAGCTCTCACATCTATATTGAGCCTCAGTCTTCCAAGACTGTATTATCCAGTGGTCAGTTGACATTTGGAAAGTGGTGGTGTTTGGAAAAGGTTTTTTTGTCATTGTTGGATGACAATTACAGAGCTTCCACAAAAAGGTACTTGGAAAGATTTTTGAAAGGGAGCAAGTATGCAAAATAAAAGACTGTGTGATCCCTGACTTTTCATTCCTGTTTCCCATGCACATTAAGTGTGGAGTAGGATGGCTCTCTGTTGAGTCTGGAGTAGCAAACAGGGCTTGTGAGAAGGATCACAGATGTCTTTTCCTCAAGTGGAAAGAGGGTGCCAGGCATCAGCTGGTGTGCGTGTTGAAACCATCTGGGATGTGATCAGAGCTCCAGTTGGATCCCCACATCCCTGACACAATGATGAGGAGGGAAGGTCAGTCACTGCTGGTTTAAGGAAGCCTGCGACAGAAGGAAGCAGCAGTCCAAAGTGCTTCTTCTTCTCTTGCTTAAAGAAGGTACAGCATGGAACACAGACAGCTCCCTGTGCCCCACAAAATTCATAAGATTTGAAGGTAAACTGACTAAATATGCAGATTTTCAAACATCTGGAGTAACAGGCTGAAGAAGGAAAGAATTTTCACCTTTCACAGAAGCACAGATAACTCTGTCTTGATGTATATATAAGCCACATGTGCGATGCTGGTGCATCAGGAGAAATAATTTCCTTTCCACACATTAACAAATCTGACTGGCATATTTGTTGTGGGTGGAGATCAAAGAACAGCTGCCTAAAGAGCTGGCAAATTTGCCCAGGCAGGTGCAGAGATGATTGAGATCCACTCTGGTTGCCCACAAGTGCAGCAGTGGTTACCTGACTGCTGCTGAACTGCTGTGGGATCTGCTCAGGTGCCTTTGCCAAAGTCAGATCAGGCAGATCAGGTTGTGTTGCTTGATCCCAGGAGGTCTGTGATCCAGGTGCAGGGCTCTGGGGCTGGATGCAGCAGCACAGCTTTTCCCCTGGCCCAAGGCTCCAGTGGGAAGCTGACGAGGCTGGGCATGCACAGGGGGCTCGCCAGCTGGTGCAGCCCTGTTTGATAATGTGGTAAAAGGTGAACTGAACCATGGAGTTCACTGCTTTGCACATCTTTGCAAAATACTGTTGGGCCAGTAACAACACAGAGGAAAATCTGACAGTAACAACTAGCTATTCTCCTTTTTTCAGTGAAAAAAAGGAGGATTCTCTTTAAAATGTCAGTTTGGCTGAACTACAGAATTTGCCCTAAGAGCAAGTGGTGAGGAGAACCCAGTAATGAACTGGGGCACAGTTTTACTCTGCTTGCTGATTTCAGGAGAAAGCAAGACTCAAAATCAATGAAATCAATAGAAGCCCTTTTTTTGACTGTAATATTCTTCACTGTGGAACTTCAGTGATATTTGAAGTATGAATGTATTATTGAGATGCATTTCTGTTGGTTTGCTGTGCACATTTACTGGACATGTGAATGCCTTATTAGCCTAAATAAGCTTATAATGCTTCTCTGAAAGAAGGAAAGGAAAAAGAGAGAAAGAAAGATCAAAGGCCAGAAAACTTGCAGCTGCACTGTTAAATGGGATGAGCAATAAAGTACACAGTGATATGCAAAGAGTTAGGGTAACAAAGTCATTGAACTTGTACCATTGTAATGGGAATATTTTGTTTGCAAGTAGAGAAAAGACCTACTTGTTTTGCTATAATTCCAAATAGGTCAGTAATGACCCAAACCAGATCACAGCTATGCCAAGCTATGCCAAACAGTGAATGTTCAATGTTATCACTGAAGAAAACAATCAGTAGACATGCATTATTGCTCTTAAAAGTCTAATTGCATTATTACTCATAATAGTTCTTCCGTAGCCATCAAAATATTATTTAGTAGAGAAAAAAAACAAAAAACGGGCAACATGTTAGATCCAGAACAGCCAAAGAGGTCCCCCAGAACACAAACTGGAAGGCAAAATGCACCTATTCTAATGCTAATGTCAGTCATTTCAACAGTGTGAAGCATAATGCAGTAGACTATCCTCAGTAATATACAACTCCTTCCACCAGATCTTTATCTTTCCCATTCACATATATCCAGCACAATAAAACACGAGCTGTGAATTCTTAATTATAAGTACATATAAGCACTGTTTTGAAGATAGTGTATTATATTGATTTTTCTTCCTAGCTAACTCCATGTTTAATAATAAAAAGAAAGAGAAACTAATTACATCTGCTGTGATATTAAGAACACTTCAGACTTTGCTGTGTTTTACTCACAGAATTTCTGTTCTTTTCTTTAGAATGACTCCAGTTCATTATGTGGAAGCCATGGCAGGAGGGCTCTTTTATTAAGCTTTTTATCTGAAACTATTTCTTTTGATTTATGATCCTGCTTTTGTAACAGAAAACTCATTGGGATTTTTCAGTGTTCTGGTAAAGGTGCAGGACTCTGAAAAATAAGTGTTTTGCTGCAATACTGCTATTTCATGTACTAACTCTGTATGTTTAAATGAAGTCAAACTAGTCAGTGAAAGAGGAAAATTAACTGAAATATCTGTAAATAAGTCAGACAGAATCTAGAAATTAATCTGCTCAACTAAACATCCCAAAGGCCAACCTGAGACAACAAAGCTGTCTCATAGGTCAATGTGGTTGTAAATAAACTGAAGAATATTTTCTGCAAAGACTGAAGCTGGATGGATGGTGGATGGTGTCCCTCATCTTCACCTCACTGTCCTCTTTTAGTGCTCTGAAATTCAGAAGCAGTACAATGATAGGAAGGTGACGAGTGCTCTGCACCTGATTCAGCAGGACTTGCTTCTTTGAGCGGTAAATAAAAGATAATCCCTCTGTTTGTACAAGAGCACAAAAGAGATGTAAGCATTGCAACCAAACAGATGTAAACTGCACCTGTCCACAGAGACAGCTGAGCACTAACTGAAGTTAATAAGGTCATAGACTACGAGGCCAAGAGATATCTCTGTGCTATTATTATCTATCTGTGTTAAACATCTATGAACTTATTCCTCTTTGAACTGGAGTTCTAAGAAAAACATCTATTTTTCATTTTCAAATTACCATTGATAGAATTCTTCGCAACCTTGATTACATTGTTGCAAGATCGAATAATCTTGCTGTTAAACCTGTGAATTCTATTTTTAGCCTGAATGTGACAGGCATCCATATCTAACCACTGAGCCTTTGTTAAAGTTTTGTTTGTAGACTGAAGATACTATTAGCAGAGTTGTGCTCTCCACATTGGTCCTTATATACAGTTGTCTCCTTTCCCCTTCATCTTTTCATCAGTAAACTGAGTTCCTGGAGCCTGTACATTCTCCTGTCTTCTAAGGATTCCCATATCTCTCCATGATCAAGCAAAAGCCTTTTGAATTGTACTTTTCCAGTACAGACCTCACCAGTATCAAATAATCATATGTCCTCCTAAGCACCACTTCCCTATTTATATATTCAAAGATTAATCCATCTTGTCTCAGCATCACACTGTGATGGTTATCTAACAGGATCAGACAGCTTTTTTACAGTCAGTGCTTCTATTCAGTCCTTTATCTTGTAAATATGCCTTGACTGTATTTGTAGGTCTTGATTTCTTTTTGTACTCTATTTTTTGTGTATCTTTAAATGTCCTAGGATGTGACCTAATGCACTCAGATAAATAACCTATTAACACTAAATATATCAGGAATTTATTTCCACTTTACTTTTAATCATCATTACACTATGTTCATTTTTGTTAAGTTTTAACAGTTCAAAAATGTCTCCCCAGTCCCTAAAGATACTGAAGATACTTGGTAAGAGGTGACAGTTTTCAGATGATTAGAGTTAGGGACAAACCTCACAGGAAGCAAGAGGAGAAACAGTGAGGAAACCGACCTGATATCTGCAGAAAGTTTAATTATCTAATTTCAATATATCATGTTAAATCAATCTTTAAGAGCTCGCATGTCACCTTATCTCATTATATCTCACCTCGTTCTCTTCAAACCATTGTGCTCAATGCTTAAGTCCCTGAACACCTCCACTTGCCAAACTCTGAAATAAGCAAATGATCATCCAAGGCTGACTTTCAACAGTATTTAAAAACATTTTAGTGTATAATAAGTGATCTGTGCTTTGTGATTTTGTTTTTCTTTTAATTTCAAGAAACTATTTGTGATATGTAGTGATCACCTGATCAGTGTGCAGCTCCTTGGTCCACTGTGTAACAAAGACCAAAGGAAAGATTTTGTCTTTATTTTAGTTACTAGAGTTTAGAAGTTTTACTGTAATCCATAACAGCTCTCTTGACACATCATCTATTCTTCTCTTTAATGTTAACTTGTTTCCAAGCTATTCTCTAGTAAAAGTTGCTTGCTGGCGACTCCTTTTCACGCAGACTTTTAAACTTGTGGCTGAAGGTCATTCCTACACAAACAGGTAATTTCACAGAATCATGAGTTTGCTAATTTTTCATTAGTGCTGTACAAACATCATAACAATATTCTGGATAATCTGAATGAGTAACACATTTGCTATAGGAAAAAAAAAAAAAAAGAAATGCAACTTTTGTGGTGTATTTATAATTTTTAAATGTTTTCTGACCATAAATGTTCTTGTCTGTCAATATTGCATGAGGTTAGTTGTTAGAATAGAAGGTCAGCCAGGACAAGAACATAGTGTGGAAACAGGGAGTCAAAGTAGAATGTAGAAGATGAGGTTTCCCCATTGCACCAGTCTTTTTCACAGTCCTAATAAGTATCCTCTGCTGCTTGGTTGGCTTTACAAGCGCTACTTGCCACAAAACAGTTAAATAGCCTTCATGTTCAACATAGATCTATATACTGGGGGTTAGAAGTGGGCTTTCTTTATGGCAGCATGTGATTTAGTGATTATTAAGGCAACAGTGGCAGAGACTCTTAAATCATAGCAGAGTTTCATGTTAAATTACATAGTGCTGAGTTCTGTGCTTCTGGGTAGTTTTTCTTAATTGTGCTTGTTAAAATGTACTTTAGAGTTACGTGTCTCAGACAGTTATTTATGGATATAGATCTTGCTTCTCCTCATAAATAAGAAACAGTGCATCCTCCCTACAGCTGCCTGAGCCACGAGATACCCATAAAGGTGCACTGTCCCAGTGAGTCCTTCAGCTCATTCCCTGGAGGCCATTACCACATGTTCTCTCAGAATGCCTGGTTCAGAGGTTTGTCTGATCTGTTGCCCTAGTACCATTCTGATTATCCAGTAAATTAAATCTACCTGAGGAGGCCCTTAGTACTTCTTCTAGTTGGTTTTTTAGGCGTTCTGCCTCAGGCCAGATCCTGACTGCAGTCAACAAAATCTATTCCAAATTGGATTTGAACCTTCTGTCCGTTTTTCGCATGCTCCTGAGGCTCCTTTCAAAGTTTGCCTTTTCCTTGTTACCAAAAGAACTCAAACTAGTAGCCAGCCTTCATAAATTTGGCATATTAAGCCTCATAAACACCAGTTTTAGAGACTTTTCTCCAGCTCAGATGAAAACCAAACACTATTCTCATTTGCTTTGGCAAAAAAGGAACAGGTTGTAAGAGGAGGTATTTCATCTTTCTATTGAAAATTTCCCCCCAGATTTCTAGTTAAGAATTCAGTTTCAAGGTTTTGTTTTCCTGTAGAATTTATTCCTTTAGAATGTCACTGCAATTAGTCTCTAGGGTTCCTTTTTTTTCACTGCGTGGAATGAATCTTGCCTGCCTTGTCATTTTTCTTAAACACTAACAAAAGTTTGATAGCAATATATGTGCTCACTAGCACATTTGGTGGAACCACTATACATGTTTTTAATTAAATATTCTACAGGTGCAAGTTTCATAAACAACATTTACCTGGTAAATGTTATATTTTTACCAGTACAGGAGAATTACATGTCTAGTTGTCCCATCCTAAGCCTCTGTTTCTCAGATGTTTAACAAATTAAGTAAAGGAGATGCTGCTCTGTTAGTTTTGTTTATTTGCTCATTTGTTTTAGAAGACAATTTGTTGTCTCTCAGATGTTTACATGCTGTGGTATTTTATTGCTCCTGACCATACATGCACACATTCATGTCAGACCACTTTGAAGTGCTGTTGCTCCTAATTTATATTTGGAGAGCTAAGGTATAAGAAGAGAAAAAAGACAACTTTAAGTTGCAGACAAATGCAGAAGTACTGCTGGATCTGCGTGGGACAGCACAGCAGCACAGGTGCAAGAGGCAGGACTGAAATGCTGCGTTTCAGAGGCAGCTGGCTCAGCAGTAGCTCTGGGTTTCTGCAGGACATTGAGTTACCGGACATAAGTGTGCTGATTGTGATTTCTCTAAGGTTACATAGAAGCAAACCCACGTCTCCTGTGGCAACAGTGATCACAAGACCATCCTTTCTCCTGTAATTCATCTCCTGGGTGTGCAGATCTTGCTGCAAAGTGCAAACTCGCAGCTGGCAGGGAAATAGAGATACCAATCCTGTAAAACATATCAGAGACAAGTGGAAGAAAGGATACAACTTACTCAACACTGCTGTAACCATTAGACTATACTGTTTCCAAAATATATTATTCTTGAGTTTGTGTCTTTTTCAAGTTTTCAAACAAACTTTTCTTAGCTGCAGAATATGTAATTTCCTGACTTTCATTTTCAAAGATCCACATTCTTCAGTTCTAGTAAATGTCTTTGAAATATTTCACTTAAATGAAAACTTGCATATAAATATTCAACGAGTTCTGCTGACCAGAATAGATGTGCTCATTTATCCTCCAGGCAGACATTCTGGAGAGTCAGGAACAGTTATGCTTACTTGGGGTTTGGTCCAGGAAGTACATTTCTCTATCATTGTCAAGCCTCCCTTGCTGCTCCAAGGCTCAGTATCCACTCCACACATGTAAAGTTGATGGAAAATAATGTATATAAACCTTTTCCTATATAATCATTCTTTTTTTTCATTCTGTTCTCTATTCTGAAGAGATTGCCCCTGTTCACTGAAGGGAAATTGGGCTAGAAGACCTTTAAAGGTCCTTTCCAACCCAAACCATTCTATGATTCCTCCCTCCTTTCAGTTCCCTCTCGTGATTCTGAACTTGATTCCATGTCTTCCATAGTCTCTGTTTTTTTCTTTGCTCACAGGCTGTGTTGTCTAGGCCTGTTCTAGCATTTATTTTCTGAGAGGACTAGCCAAGGTCTCTAAAGAAGACACTGCCAAGAATCCAGGACCCAGAATTCCTAATTTCCTACTCACTGTATGTCAGACTGTCATTAAGACACTAAACAAAACATTTATAGCACATCACTGTGGCTGTCATAATATTTAATAACACTATTATTAAATGATAAATATTTTAAATACACATTGACATTTCCCACGATCATGAACATGGAAGTACATAATGTTATTTGAAAAAGGATTCAGCATAGCTATAATTAACAAGAACTGGAGATTTGGGAAGACTGTTAAACTTGTTTTTATTGAAAGAGACCTGCGAATCTGTAAAACAGTTAATACCACGTGTAATGCATAAAAAGACAGACTAAAAGGTGACCAAGTCAGATTTACCTCTAACCAAACCTGATAAACAACAGTGGATGGTAGATCTTTATGGAATAAAATATAAAATCAAATAAACCAGGTTACAGTCATTTTTGTATTGAGCTCCTATACCTACAATTATGATTTAGCTCCAACATTTTCCCTGGATATCTCCCTAAACACTGTTATCCTAGATAAAATTTGTTTTGATGGGAATGAGTTCCATTACCAAGGTGATTTCTGACCTCTGTGCTGTATCACACTTCACACAGCACAGCCCCTTCAGGCACAGCTAAATAAAAGCTGGCAAAACTGCCCCAGGATGATCAGCTTTTGCACGTAGCTTGCCTGAGTATGAACTAAGCAGAGCAAATATCTTCCACATTAATGGAAAGACCTTACATATTTGTGATCAATTCAACTTTTACAAGACCTCACTAAAGTCAGTATTTGCACAGTTAGCTTGAAATTGCCTAACTGTAATGAGCAATGAATATCAATTATGTGATTACTAATGAAAACCTAATCTAGCCTAAGCACAATTAATTTCTGTTGAAATCTGACCCCTCAAAATGTAAGTAAATTGACTTGGTTCTGTTCTAATGGAAAGATTTTTTTTAAATATTAATATTTTAACAAGCCATGTCAATTTGATAAAACAGGGTGTCCAATTGCAAAAGCTTCCCCTTTCATTTGCAGATGCATACATCTTGGAAAGTTAATACACCCTATGCAATGAGAAATTTCTGATTTAAAGTATAGAGAACTATTTGTATCCAAAAGCTCCATGTTACAAGAAGTGTACACTCTGATCATAATATCCCAGGTATACTCTGTAAGTCAAGACGATTGATCCTTTAAGCTTCTGAAGAATTATATCCTCTGATCTCCTTATCAAGATCCCTTTTCCAAAGACCACTGCCAAGAGAGAAGACCAGGAACACAGGAGCATCAGATTCAGATTCAATGTCTACAGAACAGAGATATTGGTGCTATAAATCTCCCCTCAGGACATGACAAGGACTGGAGCTGCTCTTCCTGCTGTTTAGCCAGATCTCTCTGTATGGTCCTCAAGAGCTCAAAATATGTGAAATAGGTGACAAGGAATAGGTTTGTTCATTTGTTTGTTTGTCTCAACTGCCAGTGAATTAATTGTATTTTAGTATTGCTGTTGGAGCAAAATATCTGAGAAGACTTGGGGCTCTTTCTGAGGTTAGAAATGAACGTTAAAATGTACTTGCCATAGCAAGTTCAGTGAAAGACTTTGCCCATGGAAGTCTAATTTCCTATCAAGTCATTAGGAGAGAGGCAAAGGAAATGAAACATTACAGGATTTACCAATCACTACTCATCTTTTATAGGTGGTAATTCACCAGTTCCAGCATTTCAGCTGAATAAGGAAGAACTGATTCAAATCTCTTGAAAGGGACTTGGCCCCACAATCTGGATTACTAACCTCATTACTAAACTGACCTCCCAGTTCTGAATTCTCTCTAGAGGAGAGGCTGAGGATGCTGCCCCAGTCCAGCAAACACATCACAATTTACGACAGACCGCGACAGTAGCCAGGTAGCAGAGCCCTCCAGGCTCCCATATCCTCAGTGCCTTGTGCTAACCACTGGACCACTGAAGAACTACTAGCTAGTTGTAAATCTACTATTTTCATCTTTTTCCTACTTCAAATGATTTGTTGCATGCTAATTAAATTTGTGAATTTTGATCAGCAGCACTGGCAAGCATTTTAGGAATGTATAGGAACTCAGTGGTACCTGTTTCAGCACGTTTATTCATTTTTGCACTTGACTTTAACTGATCATTTGACTTTGAAAGGAGCTCTGAAAATCAATGCAATAAATAAACACCAGTATTAAGCTTTATACTTGTTTGTTATGAAATCCATTGTTTTAAATTAAAATTTCAATACTCACGCATACTACAAAGTAGGATCATTGTAAATTTTAACCCAACATTCACATATTGCAGGATACACTCATAAAATTTCTAGAGGTTATTAGATGTTTTTACTTGTAAGTTTCTTGATTATAGATTTAAAAGCTGTTAGCCAGGAGGCTTGCTGACATCAAGCTTTTGTTTTATTTTTTTACTGTGAGGAAAAGCAGTCAGGACTCTAACTCTTCAAACACTGATAATATGCATAATATTATGTGCAGCCTTTTAATAATACAGCAAAAGGATATGCAAATAGGCCAATTTCATTTATACAGTTGAGATCTGCTTCAATAATTCTTGTGAGATAAGAACAGATAAACTATATGTTTTCATTTGCATCAAAAGCTTATTGACAGCCAGCTTTTAAGAATAATTCTGGAGCTTTCTCTGTCCTAAAGTACAAGTGAGAATTTTTATTTTCTAATAGAAACAGAACATTCAAGTGAAAATGGGCTATTATATACTGGATATGAGGCAGCCTGCCCTGGTGTCTAGCTATCATGTGTCCTCTCCACCACTCAGTATCTATGTAGTCCTTCTCCTACATCTGTCAGCCAGCTTGGAAGTAGCAGTCAATGTTATATATCAGAGATTATAACCTATGTATTTAAAAAAAGCAATTCGACCAAGTTTTCCTCATGGCATTGGTCCCAAGAAACAACTCAAGTGCAATTTATACTGAGGTGGCCTGCCACGATATAGTGAGATGGTCCTCCAAAAACGTTTGACTCCTTCAAGATGACGCCCTCAAAAGTAAAGCAGAAGTATAGAAATTTTAAGAAACTGCAACAGGTGGCACAAAATGGCCTACAAACATGTCTCATATATAAGTTAAGTGACATCTACTGTAACTGTTCAAAAGGCTTTCCACAGTAATAAGCCAATTTCCTTGAGTTGATCTAGTTATTCTCCACAGCATCAGTGCACCCCTCTTTTCATGAGTAGTTGCTCATGAGTTCTCATGTCACCTTTCCAAGCTGGTTGTAACAGTACTTGTATGACCAGTCTGTTCAACCTCAGGATGTCAGCAGAGCAGGAATTCAGAGGGACCAAATGGCATTCCTGGGATGATGGCTGTGAGTCCAGGGTCTCCACTCAGTTGCAGATCAAAGGACAGGCAGTGCTGGCTTTGCTTGTCAGCTCTGATACAACCAAAGAGAATGTGCTTGTGCTACCTCAGACAGACAAATCTCTCTAGGCAATAAGAAGGCTTGATTTAGTCTTACACTTCTTTTTAATTACAAGCAGAGTGTTCTTCATTAACTCTGATCTGTTGTTTTGGAAAATAAAAATTTTTTCTAATGTTATAGAACCGCTAAAAACTGCCTAAACAAACTCATGGCAGAGAACTAAGAGAGGCCACGCCACCTACCATTGCTGAGGTTTTGTTCCATATAACTTTAGTTTCTTTAGATGTCACAATGGTACAATTAAATAGATAACCAGTCATAGAATCCCTCATGTAACTGGAATTTATCATCCAGCCACACAGCTGGGCATTCACTGTGTGCTCTTTGTCTGGGGAAGGATCCTGGAAGTGACATTTACAAGGTATTTCCCTGTAAAAGTAAGAGGAAAAGGAGGGCAAAAAAAGCAATAGATTTTATCACCTTTGTAGATACTGTCATTTTCATTCTGAAAAAAATGAGTAACTGGAAAATTTAAGGGGAAGCCATGAAGCTTAGCAGATTCTGCCTGGGTTTACTGCTGAAGCTGCATAAAATATTTAAAAGTACTGTAAAAGGCCTAGAGTAAAGTACCTCTGATGCAGCTGTTTAAATCTCAGTTTATGAAGAATTAACACCTGGCAAAACTGTCCAAAAAAGAGGGAAGGGTAATTAATAGCAAATAGAAACATAACATTTTTCCTTGACCTGGTTCTGACTGAAACCTTTAATTTCCACCCCATTAAAGCTAAACAGTAGAACAACAGGAGCATAAAGAACAAAGATCTTACTAAAAGCTGACAGTGAGTTATCTGGACTCAATCCTGTAGTTAATATAACATGAGGAAGATGTTCAATTTAATGCCTCAGCTTTCAGTATTCAGCTTGAGACAAAAGTGAGCATATAAGAGAGTATTTTCTGGAGCTTCTGACTGGCTGAGAGTCACAGTGAAGTATTTGATGAACTAACTTCCTCTCTCATAGTAAGAATCTTGACTTTGAAGCCTTTAAAACTTGAGCATGCTCTGAATAACTCTGACACATGTTGCTGTAACAGTTTAAATTACTTTTATGTTGTATGCCATCACTGCAAGTTACCAATTCCTCAGAAAAATACAGAGGGAGCCTTGGCCTTGCCAGTGCCTAACTTAGTGTCTTAGATCAATCTTAACACAAATGGAAATGGACCAAGCTGGCCAGATCTGAAGTGATTGAAAGGTGTGTGTCACCATCTGATTACTATGAGGGTGTTACCTATCCGCAAAATACCTTGAGAGGGTGCTGGGAAAAATACTTTCTTAAATTCATTCAAAGAAATTATCCAGAGTTCATGTCATTGCCTGTTTTTAATACTTAATATTTGTTCCAGGGTTACCAAACCCTTAATGTTTGATTTTCACATTAGCATTTCAGTCTGTAGAAAGCAGGAATATTTCCCAGACTCCATCAAACAAAAAGACTTCTGGGAAAACTCCTTGATGGATCAAAATGTGGGGCTTCTTTTCACTCTTCTATGTCCCCACATTGGCAGTGAACACATGATCCTTCAACTGATTTCACAAAGGGATAGTATTCACATAAATACATTATATATATAAACATCCTATTATATACATATTTTAAAATAATATTCCCTGCAGGTCTTACTTAAGAATTGAGAATGCCAATTTGGGCTATATTTAAGCAATAATGACTGATGGAAAGGCTGTTTCTTTTCAGCTAAATGTGCCAAGACTTAGCTTATCTGGCAATTAACTGCTACGAAAGGACTCCCTGTCAGTTATCACTGCTTAAATAAGTACTAGAATCGGGGGGAGGGGTGGCAAGGCTTGTCATTAATCAGCAGGAAACTTTAGACAGCTGCTGTTTTGCTGCAACAGAACATGCAAGTATTAAGAAAAATCACCAACAGTTACCTTCCAAGGTAATATAATCATACATGGGCCTGCAAGTTGTCTTAGATACAGCTCATTTATATATAGCATTTAGACATCAGCACAATGACTGGTAAGAATATAGGACTATACCAAATTTTTGACTTTCAGTACACTCACTGTGCACTTGGTTACTTTCAGTGTGCTTTCAAGTGAAGACACAACAGCATTTGCTGGAAATAGCCAACAACTGGAAAGAACTAAAGTCATCAGGCTCAGTTATGAGCAATAAGGAGCCTGTTCTGAGCCAGGATGATCACTTGGTATTTTTGTGCAGTATTAGGCTTAATTGCAATATAAAAGAAGTAAAACAAGTAAGAAATATAGTAGTAATTGTAAATCACTAAAAATAAAAATATATTTCATATTAATATAAACATTAATTTCTTAAATGTATTTAAATATAAAAATACATTAAAATTATGTATATGAATGTCACTTATATAAATATACCAAACTACAATAAAAAATAAATATAACCTAACACATAAACAAAACATGGCAAAATACCTTATATATCCACATAGGCAAAGGAAGCTCAATTCATGGTTGTCTGGTGGTACTTAATCTCCATCTTGCTGAGAAACAGTTTTGTGGATTCACTCTCATCTCTACCTGCTCTCCTACTGTGCTGTTAAGACGCATCTCAACTTCTCCAGCCCTAAGGTGTTACAGTGGCCCTAAAAACTCTTCTGCTCTTAGACAACTGTCCCTTCACCTGAGATTAAAAGTGACATTGGCTCCATCTCTCGCTCTGTGTACATTTGCCTGTCTCAGGAAGGGATAAAGCTGAACTTCATCTTTCCCCAAGACAGCACATACAGTAAGGTCAGTGCTCTGCCAGGGAGGCTCTTGGTGTCTGCCTGGCACATATTAGGGAATTGATTGCAGGTTCTAATGATTCCACATTAGGAACCAATAGTCACACAAAGGCTTTTTTCCATCTTACCAAGTGGACGATTCATGGCACTTCCTCTTTCTAGCACCAATATTCAGTACCAAGAACCTTCACAGCAATATATTCCAGGGTGAACAATCAGCCAGTACAGTTTACCACGGATGCTAAAAACATTTCTAGCTTTAAATGCTGGTGCACATATGGACTGAAATCCCAACCTCATTGAAATGGGTGGGAGCTCTGCCAGTCACTACCCTCTGGTTGAGATTTTTACACTCTGTATCTTAAAGTGTAAAATGACACCATGTGTGCATGTAAAATACTTATTTGCTGTACCTTTGGCAGGTATTCTATAAAACAATGTTAAGATCATTTCTACACAACTTATTTTCTTGAATTTTCAATGGAGTTATGTATATTGATGATATCCAGATGAGAGTAACAGCTTCTAGATATAATACTAAATATAACTAGTTTAAATCCTGAGATTTCAGAACAAGAGATACAGTAAGGCTTATCAGAGACTATAATTGCACAGCAGGCTCCCCTCAGGCAAGTAAGAACTAATGAAGCCACAGGATTAATATTTTCACCCAGACACAAAACAGGCTTTGTCATTTGATGCAGACACATTCCTCTGCAGCAGGTGATGAGCTTACCTATTCCACAGCATTTGTACACAGCATGTTACAGAGCTCCCTCCTGAGAAATTCAGCCCAGATGTGTGCACAGTGTGTAACACCCAGGGACCAGATTGTGCCCTGGTTGGAGGAAATGCCCCAGCACAGAGACAGGAATGGGGGAACACTTAGTAGAAAGACAGCCCACGTCAGGTAAGAGAGAAGATGGGATCAGAGGTTCATAATTTTGTTTTCTAACCCTAAAGACTGCTCCTAAGTCAAGTAGAACAAGAGTACATTTGTTTATGGTACACAGGAATTGGAAGGCATGTTTTTTTTTCTGATAACCACGAAGTGCAATTCAGGCTGAATGGGAAGACAGAGAAAGGGACATTTTCATATTAGTCAGTATTTGATCCACATTGGTGATTTTTAAAATAACTTCAAGTGTTTTCAGACTTATGTATATTAATGTTACAATTTATGACAGAAATGCTTTGCCTTAATTTTAGGACTGTTTTCTGAATGAAGATTAAAGATAAAACAAACACAATAAGCCAAGCTTATGTTTCAGCATTGCAGAAAAAGTGTAGTGTGTGGTATCTAGTTTACCTGTTTATCACCTTGCCTTGAAAAGTTCTAGTTATTTGTAATTTTGTTAGGTTCTAATTTGAACTGGGAATTAGTTTGAAATTATATCACCTGTTTCTCCTTACCATAGTTGTATTATCTTGAGTTTTCTCAATAAGAAACTCTTATTTTTTAGTACTATGTTAGGAGGATCTTATGGGTGTTCTGGATTGCCCAAAAGAAGTAAAAAAAAAAAAGCATATGATGCAGTTATTTATAAAATTCTAATTTTAGAGCTCTTTACTAAAAGGAAATTGGAATTGGTTCAAATTAGAATGGTTAAATGAAAAAATCTGTGTTTGGTTTCAGTTATCCTCAAGATATAATCACATCATTTATCATTTCATTAGTACTATAACCATTGTTAAAGTAAGAGGTTCCAGAGGCTGTACTCTGTAATTTTTTGTTTGTTTACTTTTTAATTGGTTTTGTTACAAAAATCTTTCATGTATTAAGTATGTTTCTCCTTGCCTTTGGGAGATTTTTTGCCATTTACAAAAGCCCTTCAGAGACTAAGAGTAATTTTGGTTGTTTTTAATCAGGCAAGTGCTTAGAGCTCAGTTTAGGAAGGAGCTGATTTGCTGTAAACCTGAGTGAGACCAAGGTTCTGCTGATGGACAGCTGATGGATCTGCAGCCTCTGTGGGTGGAAGGTGCAGAGCCATGACAGCCAGTCCAGCTGGGGGCTCAGGAGTGGACCTGCTTCATTGCCAGTGCTGCTATCTTGTGCACCAGCTGCTGTCGGTGACACTCTCTAGTACCTCTGCTTCTGCACCCCATGGCCCATAATATCAAAGTGCTACTTCTTTTGTGAGTTCATAAGGGAGTAAATTAGAGAGGCAGCCACCAGCCCAACACTGCTCCACTGTGCAGTACCTCTCACAGCACAAGACTGGGTGCATGTGTCTGGGCTGTTATTGTTCCTGAAGCAGCTTCAAATTGCTTAAGAATGTCACAATAAGCAAATGAAAGACAAATGAACTCAATTAAAGATAAAGGGGGAAGGAGGAGCCGGATTTTCAAAACTGCTTATATGATTTAGAGCAGTAACTCCTGTCATAACTCCCAATTCACTGGGAATTGACTGTCTAAATCTTTCAAGCTCTTTTGAAACTACCACCCAATAATTTTTCCCTGGGCAGATATCACTAGCTCTTGCTTTTCCCCAGTGAGATAACTGTATCATAAATACACTCAGCAAAATAACTCCATAATATGCAGTTTTAATACACTTTTTATACACTTTCACAAGGGTAAAATACTGTCTATATAAAAAGTTATAATGGTTTAGTTCTGCCATGGATTAATATATTTTTAAACTGTAAAATATTGATTCCTTGCCAAATCTCATCTGGGGTAGTGCTTTCCAAGTCTGTCTTCCATTTCACTTCAGTTTAAAGGATCAAAGAAGTTCTACTGCCCAATAAGCCAAATAAATCAAGGTGATTGAAATCTGAGATTCAAAACGAAATTTATCTAAAGGCTAAAGAAATCATGTTATGTTAGAGGTGGGCAAAAGCTGTAAAAATGCATTCACTCCACTGAAATGAAACCCACTCTCCACCTCAATGGCCCACAAAGTTCATTTTTCGGTGCACATGAACAAGAAGCTTCTTCAGTTCCAAGGCGAGACGAATTTCATTGAATCATTTGCGAAGTGTCAGCACAGGTGCTTGTGCAGCCCAGCCAGAGCACTCATCTCTCATGGTGCACAGCTGCACCCCGGGGGGGCTCTGCTTCAGGCAAGGCTGCAGCAGAGTGTGCAGCTCTGTCAGACCCTCTCCTCTTGCAGGTGTATGGAATATATAGTATTAGACATACCGGTGTCTGTTGGAAGGTTTTTCCTGTTCTTTGGTTTGATAATTTAAAATTATTGAGTGCAAAAAAATCCAAAGAACCGAAGAACAAACACAAAAACACAACAACCAAAACCAAACTATAGAGAATATCTGATCCAGACTGATGGGGTTTTGGTACCTTTACCTTACCTCAAGAGAGCTGCCATCATCAACCAGGCACATACTCCTGCCAAAATAACAAGCTATGCCTTCTAGGAATGCTGATTGGCATCCATTACATATTTAGGTTCAGATGCTTTGCTGACATAGTCCTGAATGAACCATTTATTATTTCAGGCAGTACTGATATCAGAATAACCAATCTGTTATTCTTTACATCATCCTTCTAATATATTGAGATCATGTTGGTAATCACCAGCTGCTCAATATTTTCTCAGATTGCCAAAGAGTGTTAATATTACTGCTTGTGAGGAATCTCAGTCATTTTAAGACTCCTGGGGTAGAGTTATCTGTGTATGCCAATCCAAAAACGTTTTGGTTTGCATATTTAACAGATGTTTTGTGACATTTTGGTTTGTTCCATTTGATCAACTTTTCTGAATTATTTCTGCTTTTAAAGCATACTCTGTGAGATATTGCAGTCTTACTCAATACTAGAGGATGTATTTTGAGTCATTCCTTAAGAAATCCTGTAATCCTGTATATTCTTTGCCTTTCTCATGGGGGTAATTCCATTTCAGTGAAACGGGAGCATAAATATGAGAACCACTTGATCAAGACTTCATTGCATTTCCAGAACAAATAGTACCCAGTTAGAAAATTTGAATGTGATTTATCTGTGAGCCGGCTCCAGTTTATAGCTGCGCATACACAGGGCTTGTATCTGATATCATACGTGGTAGTAAGACACTGACACAGGTTCCGAGAGAAGCTGCGGATGCCCCATTCCTGGAAGTGTTCAAGGCCACGTTGGATGAGGCTTTGAGCAACCTGGTCTGCTGTGAGGTGTCCCTGCCCATGGAATCATTGTAATTAGATGATCTTTAAGACCCCCTCCAACCCAAACCATTCCATGATTCTGTGAGCCTATGCCATAGACAAGTCATTTTAGTATCTGACCTTCCTCATATCTGAATATATTTAAACAAGGTCAAGTTTTAATTTGTACCAGCTCTCTGTTCTTATCTGCTCTTATCTTCAGGAAAAATAATATGTGAGTGCATATGTACATGAGAAACTAAAGCGGCAAAGGAGAGAGAGGGACAGATGCATTGGCCAAAAGAATGTGTGGAACACTGGAGGTGATCAGAAATTTTAGAAAGAGAAATGGAAAAATAATCAAAATTCCATCTTACACCAGGACATATTTGTAGAATGAAAATGCCTCTGGCCATACAGCAAAGCAAGTGTTTTGAGGAAGTAGGAATGTTCTCATGTTCTCAGAGGGATGCAGACTTCTCATGTGTCATCCTTATTGCTCCTCAGTCTCATCACAGGGTGATATTTAGGGACAAAGCAGCAAGAATAGAAATAAGAGCATTCCAGCTTGAACATAAGAGTTGCCAAATGATATTGTAAGATTTACACGTGCACAATAACAAACCAAATAGGTCCATTCAGTCATGAGAAAAGAATATTAGAAAGGTTGATATATTCTAGTTATTATAAAATACAGAGTGAAAATACATCTGAAAGTAATTTTTTCCCATTTCAATATCGTTTACAATATGCACACTCAATACTGGCCATTAGCTCTGTAAACTATGATATAATGACTTCCTACCTAATCCTAAGCAGTGCCATTATAAGCAATTTTAGCATATTTTATTAGGTCAGTGAAAATTTTATTCTCTGAAAGACTGTAAGAGAATGAATTGCTTTATGAAAAATACAGCATAGTACCATGTGCAGCTTGGACTGCTAATCCATAACCCATGAGATTCCCTGGCTTTAATAAACACCCTGAGTTCAGAAGCCGAGTGCTTCTCCTCTGTATGTGGCTAGCTCTCTTGCTCACAGTAGCTGGGAAATGCCATCTCTGGTAATGCTGGCAGACCTGTTGCCAAAGTTCCTGATCTCTGGGAGTCTCATGGCAGAGAGGCTCTTCTGCAATTGGGTATTTTTCAAGTAGGTTGCCTTGGCAGTTGCCACTAAGTAAACCACTGTCTGCTGGCAAGTATTTCCTTGTCTGGTACCTCTGTCATAAGAAGGAGGAAAGCAAGTACTGAGGGGAGCTTAAGTCCTTTCCATTTGAATACTTAGAATGTGGGGGGTTTTATCTACCTAGGTGTGAATCCTACACAAGGAGAAGGAAGGTGAGAGTGTTAGTGGCAGATTGAAAGGCTCTGGTGCGAGTGTGCTGATCTAAAAGGTAAGGCTCTGAGCATGGTATCTCATGATGTGGCAAGTCTGGAGTTACTGCACATTCCTGAGTCTTCTCTACCCCATATCACAGCCTTGGAGTGGAAAGAAGCTGGAACAAGACCGGTGTGTGACCCTATGAAGCAGTAACAAGACAAGCTGACGTGTCTCCAGGTGCTATAAATGACAGAACTGATCACAATGAGGCAGAGAAGGAGGTGAAAGAAGTCATTTATCATTTACTTATTTTTGTAACTATTTTATTGGTAGAGTAGGACAAAGATGTTGGGTGGAAAGTGCATTTCTTCCTATAGCTATTGTACTTGCAAAAAAGTGCAGTATAAAATGTTGCAGCATGCTTGCTCTCTTACAAGTGGCTGTCCAAACACTGACACAAATATTGTACCCATGCTGTTCATTCCAGAAACCTGACATTTCTCAAGATGAGGCCAAATGTGTTTACAGATAGATTTCTGAGTTTATTCAAGCTGAAAGGTACTTCTCATCTTTTGAAATGTCAGACTGCTGCTCCAAGAAAAATGAATAGAAGAGATAGGGCCACTGTTGCACAGCTCCATTTTTAAATGAGCAATATCTGATTGAAGATCCCAGGACTCATACAGTTCAGTGTTGTGCTATGATGTATTGGCTGCACTGGCAAAGTGTAGTTACTTGAATGCACTGATTATTTGCCTCCATTGAATGCCCCAGGAACCCCAAAATTCTAGTATCCTTTACAACCCTTATGCATGTTTAAATATCTATAATATCACCTCAGGAGCTGTACTTTTTAAATCACTGATTTTAATCACTGATTTGAAAAGTTGGAGGTTAACAGGTTCACTATAGACTGCTCTGCAGACAGGTAAAGAGAGGCATAAGGGGAGCACAAGGTAAGTCCCACTGTAAGTCTGCAGGGAGCAGGTTACCTGTGTGTTATGGGAGCAAATTGGCAATGGCAGTACCTGAGAATGACAGAAAACTCATGATCTATATCTCCTGCTTCAACTCATAGTACCTGTACCTTTCATAAAACTTCTCTTGACCTCTTCTATATTTTAGAGTGCTCTATTAAAATCTATATGTAATAGCTCAGACCTCATGCCTTCCACATGTATGCTGGCTGAAGATCTTTTTGTTTAAAGCATCCATTAACAGTATGGAATGTGACATTTTATTTTTATTGTAGATGAACTCAGTAATTAGTTTTGAGTATTTGACTCAAAGTTGCTTGGATATAGAGAATGCACCCCACCAGAAAATCAAACAGGAAAGCAGAACATTAAAAATGGTTAATAAATCATTTGATTGTTGCAAAAGCCCATTTTTGAACCCCTGGTAGTACTGGAATTGTGTTGAAAGCCTGCTGGAAGATAGTAGTGTGGATTTTCTATTGCTGTTGAAGCCTCACTGTGCCAGAGTACCAATTTTCCAGTTTACACTTAGCAGTGGAACCACTTTGGCCCAGCTCTCTGCTAAAGCAAGATGACTTGTTTAGTTTAATATTGTTCAGCACAAAATCAAAGGTTAGATTATCTGAAGGAGCTGCAAGGCTTAAGTGTGGTAAAAACACTGTGAAGGGTCAGGTCAGGTAGCTTCCATTCCCTTTCCCATAGTGAAGGGGTCTGTTGTCAGTATTTATTATAAACCTCAGTGCTTGACACAAGCCAGTTTATTTTCATTCCCTCTTCAGACAATTTCATCACAGTCTCTCTTTTTTTTTTTTCCCATATGACACTTCTCTGTTAGAACAAATGTTGACATTAGGTATTTCCTGCTTGTACAGAGAATAGAGGTATAATGATAATTAAATGACTTTTAAGTAGAACCAGTACTGCTGCTTCAGACAAGGCAAGGGTACATATGGAATTTTTCCTGAAGAATCTGTTCTATGGGGAAGTTTATCAGATAAGATTTGTATAAAGCGGATGTAAATAATATCTAGCTGTAAATAATAATAGCCCTAGATAGCACTTAGAGCACTGTATGAAAAAATTACAAGGTCAGGTTAAGTCAAGGAATGTAAGTCCATAAGAAATCTCTGGACATTCCCAGTAGACACAGAACAAGAAACTCAACTTGCAGTCACCCTGCTGTGGTGGTATATCTCAATGAAGACTGAAACCTTCTGGCATCTACATATCTAACTTCAAATGTCTTCATTCTGGAGACACTCATGAATCTTGCTGGAAAGTTCAGCTGTGCGTGACATGGTGGTTTAAAGAGATGGAATAGACAGAAAAACCATTGTTCCCTTCTCTCTCTTGAGTTTGGAAAGCCATAGAGGAAGGCTGAAGGCTATTAAGAATCATGAGATGCTGCCTCTTATTCCAATAATTGTCTACCCAAAGCAGCAAGCAATATCCTCTGTACTGAACAGCTAAGATGACAGTGGGATGCTCAGTACTTCCCAAAAGGCTTTGGGCTCTGGTATGAGACCTACCACAAACCCAGGCAGGAAAGTCCAACCTAACTCCTCCAGGTTAATACATCCAGATGTGTAACTGGTTCAGATGATGCTTATTAATGAGTACTTGAGCTCTCATGTTCAAACAGCTGTAAAAAGTACTAAACATAAAAGATTGATTTGAATTAAAGACAGCATAGGAGGAAAGGGATTGAATTGCAGAGCTCTCAATGAAGTATCAATGCCTAGTAAGATTTTTCTAGTGCATTTTTTGCTTATAGAAACTATTATAGTTTCATATAAATTAGATAAATTCACTAAATATAATAAATCTGATATTGGATAGGATTTGGACACACACTCCACTACACACAACCTCTCAAAGGAACTCAGTGTCTCACATTTATAAAGCTGTCTATATTTGCTGCTGCAGAGAACATTTACACCTAACGATGACAAGTGTACCCTCTTTATGCCATAAACAATTGATTTTCAAGCAAAGATAAGAGAATTATATATTATGTATTCCATCTGTAAAACTAATTAACTTCTTTGATTTAGCTGAGAAAGGTGATGTTTTCTGAAGCTCAGCTTTACTGAAAATTGACCTTTCCATCTACAAACATACCATTTAATTTACAAGAGAAACAAAACCTTCGGAATTGTATGTACTCAGTAACTTTAATAAAGGTCAACCCTTTTCAGAAACAATTGAAAATGTGGCATTTAGCCTTTCATATTTTGGAAAGTGTTAGTTGAATCTCCACATCCAAATAGAACATTGCCTTTAAATTAAAAACAGCTAAATAAATAAGAACAAAGAAGTTTTACAAAACTGCCTAGATCTCAGTTGTTGCAATTAACCTTTAGCCTTTTTGCTTCCCCAGGACTATTTTCTTTCATCTTCTGTGACTAAGGTCAACTAATGTTCAATACTTACAGTATATATAAGAATGAATATAATGTGTTTCAAAATGTCCATCAAGTTCAGCAGGACGTAGAATAAGCTTCTTCTTTGACTTTCAGGAAGAAGATTTGGCAAATTCATTGAAGAAAAGCCTATTATTCTAAGATGTGGAGGCCCCAGCAGAGCATTCTAGTGTATGATTGACTCCAGGTGCAAGTGCCCTACTCCTGTGCTTGAAGGCAAGCAGCACTAGTCATTTATTATGTGTATTGTAGCTGAGCCTTGAGGTGTCAGACTGGAGCACAAGCCCTGCTGCAGTGAACCAGAAAAGAAAAACTAAACCACAACAGATTATGCTAAAAAGATGAAAATTTCAGGGTTAGTTTATTTTTCATTAAGACCTTTCAGGTGTCAAAGAATCTAATTGCTTTGGCGTCCAGGTATAGAAAGTGGCATGCAGCTATGGAAAACAGCATCCAGACAGAATTTCCTTGTAATGTGTGTCTCTCATCCTTACCTGTATAGCTGGAGGGACTGAGTTTTATAATCTGCCAATTCTCACATATAAACCATAACAAATGAGAGCCATTTGGATGAGAAGCCTTAAAGTTTGCACAACCTAAAGAGGAAGTAGCCCAATGACAAGACAAGCAGAGACTTAAAATGTTCATTTCACTCCTGATTTCTCTCTGAAAGCGTATTTTTTCTTAAGACTAGACTCAGGTAGAAAGCTTTCTGCCATGTCATGTAACAGGAAAAGGTTTGGAAGTCTTGGACTTTCTGAAGAAAAGCCTATCCCTTACAAAGTATTTGTGATGTGTTTCACTGTGTGGATCCCATGGGCAACTGCAGAACCCTTCCAACAGCTTCAGTGAAGAAAGGATTTACATAAATCCAATAAAAAAGCTTACATTTGTCATCATATGATAACATTTCAAACTAGCATGTGGAAAATGCTGCCTAATAGAATTAACCAGAGAATTGGATGGCTCAGGACATTTCAGTCAGATTAATACTAATCTTACAACGATTTATAGTGTGAGGAAACTTTCTATACAGAATAAACATACTGGAGTCAGTTAAAAAATGTCATAACTGTTGACTTCAATGCTGTTATACCTGGAATGTATTAAAATCATCTTCCCAAGTGCTCTTTTCTACAGTTTTTAGCCACTATCAGTCCCATTGCTTTTAAGAGCCTAAAATAGTTGCAAATTAATCCAAAATTACTGATTCTTTCATCATCAGAGTTGCATGTTAGTCCTCTGTTTGGTGGACTGAGTGGTGTAGGCTAAAATTTAAGTTTGAGAGGTGCTGAAGCAAGAAATTGTTTTGCAGAGGCAGCATAGGAAAAAAAGCCTCTGAAACAAATTCAGTGTATAACACATACAGAGCTAAGCAAGAAATATCTTGCTAGATGCAGAAACTGTTCTGGACTGCTGAAATTCCTTGTGGGTTCCATAATAGATAGGTTCAAAAAGCTTTTTGCCTGTAAAAAGTTTGACCAAAGGTGAATTAGCTTCCAGCATTATTCATTCAAGACAATCAGCACAGCCTTCAACCTTGACATCAGCATCTGATCCAAACTTCCGCATCCCTGAATTTCTTTAAATATCTCAGCTAAGAACCAGTCTCAGCCATGCAAGTCCAGTGCATTGCCTTGTGCAAATGATACTGAGAAAACTCTTCAACTGACTACACCAAACAATCCTAAGGAAGGAACCACAACAGCAGAAAGGAACCCACTTCAAAGGACTCAGCAAATAAACCAGCTAAAATTATCGTAAGTAAAAATTTTATTATCTTCTGATATAACAAAATGAAATACATCTAGACTGCACTCAAGGGGGTTGTAACAGCTTTTCACAGGAAGACCAACTGAATTTTGTTACTGAGCATAAGCACCTTCACCGAGCTGTCAGTCAGCTGCTCAGATCTTGTAGACATACTGTCAATGTAGGTGGACAATCCAGAGTCATGACAGATGAAAAAGAACATCTCCTGTTTCCTGCTGCGTGATGCCTTATGTCACTGAAAGAGGAAGGGAAGAATGCTCATCTCTCCCTTTGCTCCCAGAAAGTAAAAGCAGCTTGTTGGTGTTCTTGCAACAAAGTGAAGGTTCAATGCTTTTTGTGCCATTAATTTTATTCCTACTTAAGATTACATTACTGAAATTCAGTCAGTTCCTAAAGTGTTTGTACGCTTTTACTGGCTACAGGAGACAGTCTCGCCAGATTACTATTAATTGTGTAAAGTACGGTAGAACCTCCAGGAGCAACTAGAAATAAGGTCTTGTTTTGCTGGCCTCTTGAAAACATCGAGCCGGGTATGTGAGTAATAAATCTCAAAGCCAGCTAGGGCACTCTTTTCAATGTATTTTAAGTGACACTTCTGTCTTCTCATGTGTCATTAAGACAGCAACGAAATGGCAGTGGTTGGCATGAAGGTAGAATGATCAGATTGTATGTATTAGATCAGACAATATATACATATACAACACATACTATAATGATAGCAATTGGGCGAGCAAAACAGTCTGTTCCAGTCAAGTTCTAAAAGTCCTTTTGTGTATCCTTTCTCCTTTCCACAAGAAATTCCCTTCAAAAAGGGAAATCATGACATTTGAAAGCCTCATTGCTTTGGAGATGAAATACAGTCTAGTTTAAACATTAGAAGAAAATAGAAAAAAATGTGTGGATGTGGAATATGGGTTAATAAAAAATAAATGTTAAGTCAATACATTTGGTTATCTAAAACACTAATAAATGCATTGTTACTTTCTTACTTTAACTCTGAAAACAAATATTTATAGTTTTCACTGTTAACAATGAAGATTTGGTGAAACTTACTGTGTAAAGATAACATATTTAGCAATAAGCACTGCCTTGAACCGAATATTAAAAGCAGTTTAGAATGAATACTAAAAAGGTTCTTTTATTAATGAAGGAATCTCCTTAACACAAAATTCCAAGAGGCAAATATGTCAACTGTCAAGCACCAGCTGTGCTACAGTTTCATGTTTACCTTATAGAGACCATGGGTACTAAAAATGTGCCCTTCACCCTTTCAGACTGGGCATAAGTATTTCAGTAAAGGGAATTCTGAACATACTTATTCCATATTTTGATAGAAGAGACAGAAGGATCCTGTATGTGTTTCTGTAAATATGCCCAAATATTGCAACAGTTTTTGTTATTTGTAGTGGTATTTTTGAATGGGATTTGTCTTTGAAAACTTAATCACAAGGGACTGCAGCTATTGCACTTGCAAATGTAAGGCTTCTGGCTGCACTTCCAACATTCTAGCGGCATGCCAAGGGGGTGGTTGGGAAGCATTTTGTGTGCTGCACTATCTGGCTCTGTTCACACTCCCTCATATTCTCCTTCTTCCTTCTCTCCCTCCCTGGTTGACACAATTTTCCACTAGCGATTTAGGAACTGAAAAAATAACAAGTTTCCATTTATTCCTTAAATATTCAGAAGTCCCACTGATCACAGTGGGAAGTTTGCATATGAAAGGATGACAAGGTTGGTTTGTAACCAAAATTCATATTTGAAAAATGGCAAAAGCTTATGCTCTAAGCTTTAGGGATGATTAGAGTGCAGCAATCCCACGTTTCTGTTCAGCTGCTTTTCTAATCCAGGCAACTGGACAGCATAAAGATAAATAAAATAGACCAAAAGTGTTCTATTAAAACCACGATCTTGGTATTTCTTTATTCTTTCTCTCCACATCCTTTCAGAAGAAATAAGCAATAAAGAGAGCATTCTACCTAAGAAAAGCATGCAAAGGGTAATTAAAAATGAAGCTGGTCATTGCTGTCTCAATGGTGCCATATTTTGGTGCCCCAGTATTTTGTATCCCATTTGTGGCTTCTAAGCTGTCTCAAGCTTCTTGCTAACATTTGATTAAGACATCACATAGTATCTTGAAGGTGATATGGCAGCTGCCCCCAGGCAATTTAAAACAAAGAAATAGAGGTGTGAGTGCGCCCACACACATACGGACTGTATTGACTTCCACAGAACCCATCTCCTGAGACTGGTGACAGAAAGCCAATGAGTCTGGGGCTTCATCTGTGCCCTGAGAAACGCTGCTCTGACTGGAGCTTCTGCTGACTTGTTTGGAGCAGTGCATTAACTCTCACATAAACTGCCTGCACACATTTCTCTATTTTAAATGCAGTTCATTCTTTCATGGTTTTGTGAGCCTCTGTTTGATGACAAAGTAGCTCTTCGCTTGTCAAAGGCTGAATGCCACTTCTGTACAGAGCTGGAGCTTTTTGTGCCTAGCTATCAGTGCATGCCAGTGTTCAACAGCAAAGTGATGAATTCATAAAATGTACTAGCTGCTCAGCATTAAAAATTCTGCACCACTGGGATGATAATCATACTGACTTTTGAGAAAATGTTTTGGGGTTTGGCATTACAAAAGGTCTTTGTAGCTGAGAGTTGATGCTCTAACCCCTACTAGCAAGAGAAGACTTCTGCAGCATCCCCCTCAGCTTTTTTCTGGAAGGGCTAGTGAAGGCTTTCCTCCCCTTTTTACAGATGTCAGCAACAGAATGAATTTTCTTTCCCTCAAGACTGTTTTTGAGAAACAAGATATCACAAGGACTTGAGCAAATAAGCATTCTCACTGAATGCATTCACAAAACTGTTTTGCAAGTGTTTGCAAATCATTCAGGTATGAATCAGAGACAATGGTTTGTGACAGAGGTGAGCAGAAACACAAAACCTGGAGAGCTGATGCTTCATTCATTCAATATGCAAGGAAGATGACCTGCGCTATTGCCTTTAATTCCCCTGGAGGATTTTTCACATGAACATGTATATGCAGGCCCTGCTGTTCCCTTTATAGACTAAGTTTTGGGGAACCGAAAGAGTTTCTTATTAACTCTGAAGCTAGAATGCGAAAGCACAGCCATTGACTATATGTGGTTACAAAGTATGTGTTTTATTACATGCAGTCATTAACTTGCTTACATCTCTGAATATAGTGCTAAACAGTTGCTCTTAGCAGTTTATCACGTTTATGTGAGAACCTCATTTAAGAGACAGGATCCTGGAGGCAGATGAAGGAATGTCAGAAAAATGAGAAAAACTACCCTGAGTATACAGTAGCCAAAATTCCTTAATCTAGTCCTCCTTTCATATAGGCTCCTGTGTCTCTATTTCACCACAAAGGCTTCTCAGAGTTACAGAGCTTCTGCTGCTTTCACTGATTTATATTATTTTCAGGTACCTAAATTAGAGACTTAATTCCAGGAGGTATTATTCACAGTTTAAATTTAATGCAAAATGCAGCTACTCACTGCAGTTATTCTGACTGCTTTAAAACTGTATTCAGATATAAAGTCAGTTGCCTAACTGGAGAATCAGAGTTTGTTTTTCACATCTCTATTTCAGTTTCTTTATATCAATCAGTCAGTCACCCTTGATACTGCAAACACAAAACTGCTAAGCCTTTTTTAAAAAATGTGTATCACATAATGTGTTCTTTGAGTGTTTGAGCCTGTGCCCATTGAGGTCAATGACAAAGCTTCTATTGACTTCCGTGATACAGAATCAGGCCCCGAGGCCCAAAGAATTGGTGCGTTGTTAATCCCTTGGTGCTTACAGGCAAAAGGGCTTGTAAATGCATATCCCACTGCCAATAAATGGATGCCAAGCAGTCAGCATTTTTTGCACCCAAAGCATATGCACTTCATATCTGTATAGGTTTTTAGAAGTCTAAATGAAGTACAGTCCTTCTTTAGGATCCCAGAGCTAACTTTTCTACCTTTGGATTAAAGCACATTAATTAGCAATACAAATTTTGCTGTATTAATCAGACCAAACACAAATCTAGCATATTTTTGTATGGAAGAGAAGTATAGTCTGCTTGTTTTATTATCTCTTCTGTCATTGATCCTGTACAGTACATTTTACAGGGTAAAGTTTTGAAACGATTAACTGCCCTGTTCCCCCACAGTACTTCACACATTTGATCGATTTTTAGTCATTTCACTCAGCCCTGACCTTGCTGTGTTACAGTCATTTCTACAGCTCCAAATCCAGTTAATCTGTGCTCAGTGTCTGAATCTATAGCTGAACAACCAAAAAATTTAAATATAGTTAACTTTTGCTTCTGTCTATATTTTTTTGTGCTTCCAAAAATTGTTATGGTATGATTTCAGTACTTTGCATACAAACTGTAGCAAAAGATCCTGAGGTCTATAATTGCTTCTTTGGCAAAAAAATCTACTGAAGATGGAAGGGTGCTCCCAAAATTTGCAAGATTTTTTTTTTTATTTTTTTTTTTTTAGAAAATAGACTATTTAGAGAGCACCTCTATCTCTGAAGCATTACAAAGCATCGGGCAAAGGGGGTAAGAGTTGGAGGGAATATAGACATTTTCTAATAATCTGAATGCAGAAGTAGGGAACATTATCATGCTTGTGAAACATCTTTCCTTTCAGTTCTGCTCCTAGAACGAGAGAGTTGCTTTTGTTACCAAACTACCTTTCATTTCTAAATCAGTTTTTGATCTAGAGTACAAGTCATAGCATCAGAGAATGGTTTGCATTGGAAGGGACCTTAACGATCATCTCATTACAATCTCCCTGTCATGGGCAGGGTCACCTTCCACTAGACTAGGTTGCTCATCCAAACTGACCTTGAGCACTTCTAGGGATTGGGCAGCCACAAATTCTCTGAGCAAACTGTGCCAGTGCCTCACCACCCTCAGAACAAAGAATTTCTCCCTAATATCTAATATCTGCCTTCATTCAGTTTAAAGACATTCCTCCTTTTCCTATCACTACATGCCACTACCAACAGTCCCTCTCCAGCTCTCTTGTAGCCCCTTTAGGTACTGGAAGGTGCTGTAAGGTGTCCCTGGAGCCTTCTCTCCTCCAGGCTGAACAATCCCAACTTTCCTAGCCTGTCTCCACAGAAGAAGTGCTCCAGCTCTGTGATCATCTTTGTAACTTCCTGTGGACCTATTCCAACAGGTCCATGTCCTTATACTGGGGGGCCCAGAGCTGGATGCAGCACTCCAGGTTGGGTCTCATAAGAGTGGACTAGGGGAGGAGAACCACCTCCCTTGACCTGCTGGTCACATTCTTGTGATGCAGCCCAGGACATGGTTGGCTTTCTGGGCTGTGCATGCACACTGCTGGGTCAAGTTGAGCTTCTCATCCACCAACACCTCCAAGTCCTCCTCACAACTATTCTCAATCCATCCTCTGTCCAGCCTGTTTTTGTGCTTGGGACTGCCCTGACCCACGTGCAGAACATTGCACTTGGCTTCAGTTATGGTAGCTTTTGTGACAAAAATATGCTTTTGCTGCTCTCTTGCTTCTGCTTCAGAAAGAGCCAACACAGCTTGCACATGCCCATTGGATTCTTATGAGCAACTTCAAAGAGACTGAAAGTTTCAGACGTTTCAGTGTGTTACACTTGATAAACTCCACTGACAGGCTTCAGGCTGCAAGGATGCCACTCAGGATGCAATTAGAAGGCAGTGGTATCACACAGAAATCATCGAAGGCCTTCTTTAGCCTTTAAAGACTGTACTTACTCATGAGATTGGGAAGGGAAAGCATATGACTTGAGTCTTTCAGGGCCCCAGATGAGTTTGCAGAACTAAGAGCTTGAAAGTGCATTTTTAATCTTAAAAAGAATATGTTTAGTGCAAGCAATCAAGAGCTACATAGGATTCCACAAGGCTGTTTTCACAAAGCTGCGCGAAGTATTTATTTCTGGGTCAGTTGGAAGTATTAAACCTTTTGAATCAGAAATATATTTCCTGTTGTAGGGAACGTACACATATGTGTACTGTGATGATCATGGCCTAATCAAAATGAAATTAGAATAGTATTTCCTCCTTTTTGCATTTGTCATCTAATGACTCCAGTACAGTCTGATGTTCATTGATGTCAGTGATGGTTTCTTATTCACTGTACATGGGACTAGAACTTTATCTCAAGCTTACATTTTTTATTTCTAGACTTAATCAGTCAGATCTAGCCTTATGACCTTGAGGCCATCTATGAACTTTGAAAAAGGCTGTTGTTACTAAGAGCTGCCATTCAGCTTCCCATTGGCTTGAGTAGTCTAAGGGGTCTTATATGTTCCGAAACCTCACTAATTCAGCAAAAGGCTATTGATGAACACCAACTAAATTGAGAGAGTAGATCTTCCCTGATGAACTGATTTTGGAATTTTTAGTTATGTTTTGTCATCAGAAAGGAGTGTTGCTGACAGATGTGAGAAGTGCTGTCAGCTGATCTTTGCAGTTTTAGCTTACAGCTACAGTTCTGAGAAAATTATTTTCATGTATCTATTTTAGAAGATCACTATCAGCTTATTTGAAATGTATCACAGTCAAGGCATATAGGAGTGTAAAGCTATGGGGACTCCGCTGTTTGGCCAAATAGCTATTTGTAAATACAAAAACTATAGGGAATAATCTCATGAAAAAGCTGGTATATAGATTGCACATTGAACTCATGCAGAAATTAGTTGACTTTCAGTTCATTATTGTGCAAAGTATGGAAAACTTATTCACTGAGAACACACAAGTGAAACAGCTGGATTTTGGTCTTATTTTAAATATAAATCTCAGCACTTACTAAGTTTCCAATGTCATCTGCATTGTGAAATAGCTTTTTTAGCTTGAGCAAAGTTCATGCTTCAGTCGAGGAGGCTGTGGCCTGAGCTAAATCTGAACATCTCAGGAGTACACGATTGCACTCTCATAGTTCTGTGCCTATGTGAAGATGCCCATCATGGCCTGGGTTTGACAGTAGGTCTGCAGGAGTATTTCTCAGGCTGCTAATTGTCACTAACTGAGTTTCTTTACATATTGACTCATGGACTGTTCCAGAATTAGAACCTGCCTTTTCTGAGTTAGTTGCATCCTCTGAATTACAGCATCATCCTCAAGTCTTTTTCCTAATCAGGCAGGGTCCTTTCCTAACAAACAGTATGTGAACTGCCCTGTTACAGAAACATCACTGGGCTGATAATTATTTGTACAAAGACGTGCCATTGACTGCTGACTGAAAAGGAGCTGAGACAACTCTGGGCACTCTGAGCCATATTTTACAGCTAGACATTGTATTTACAACAGTGTAGCCTCCTGAGGTGACATCTTCCAGCATTCTTCTGCAAAAAGACAGAGCATGTGGAGCAAAGGGTCAAATGCTGAGTAGATGTGCACAAACTGGCAGGTAGCTTCTAGCAAGAGCCAAGTGGGAGATAAATGATTCAGAAACTACAGGGCCCAGAAGATGCTAATCTTGAAAAACTGTAATCACTATGGTACAATTCATACCGAACTGGAATAATGTCCTGTCTTCTCCTTGCTTACCACAGATATTTGCTTTTCATGCTCTCAATACATTAGTAGGTCCATAAAAGACAGTATTTCTCCTCCAAACTGAATCCATAATCCAATCAGATGCATACAGCAATTTCATGTGTACCTTAAAGCCAAGCTCCTCACTGAAAACTTTAGGAGTGCTGATCTACTTAGAAGCTGAATTGAGCTCCAATGGCAAAGCCAGGCTCAGTGTTCCTGTATATTTAGGCATAAGGGATTGTGTGATGCTGGTGCAATGGAGCGGCCCTAAAGGTATGAATAAGCTTGCAGTGAAAACATAGCCTTTGGTGCTGCTGTCATTGGATTTGAACTTTGACAGCAGAGTATTTTCCTAAAGAATAACAGAAACAAATGCTTTCCAAAAGATTTCCAGCATGTCGCTTTTCATACATACTTAATACTTCAAAACATTCTAACAGCACTCCAGAAATTTACATCACCAAGGGGCCCTATTTAGCAATGCTTTTCCATTAATCTGTTGTTTTTTTTCCTTCAACTGCATAATAACATTAGAAATAAGGAAAGAAACTGTGTGTTCACGGTCCATTTTAATAGGCCCTGATACTTTGCTAAAGCACTGCAGTGGATCAGTTGGAGTTAATTATTATATAAGATTACATTGCAAATAACAACAGTATGTCAAAGTAATGCATATGGTCTGCCTTGCAACACAAAAGCGAGAAATTTCAAAGTTAAGTCTAAAATTATGTGTTTGAATTTTCTCCTTAACTCACCACACCACATTAATGTATTACAGCTCCAAAGAAACCTTGTGTAAGACTGGCTACTCTTTAGCTAACCCTTCTCATAACTGCCTACATGTGATTGATAAGGTCTTAAGGACAATCCGAAATTGTCTTGCTTTTGGGGATCTAATTAACTGGTTAATTGCTGTGAAAGTAATAGTGGAGATGGTTGTTGCTCAGAGTCAGTGTCATAACCTAGCAAAGGAGGCAAAGATACCGTTTCTGAAAAGGAGAGATTCTTATGTAAACAGGTTTCAAGTAGAACTATGACCTCTCTGACCTTTTTTCCTTCCAAAAAAGAAAAAAATCCATTTTATTTTATACTTTCTGATGTATAATGAAGAAATACTTTATGAAATATTTTAAATATAAAAATTTTAGTCCTGCCTTTCCTGTTGTTTCCTAGCCTCCCTTGTACCTCAACACTATGGATATGTAGGAACAAAATAGGCTATTAGCTTTATTCAAAGACCATTCAAACCAAAAGAATGTTGCTTAATGAATGTAATGGATTTTAGATTAAACTCTTGGTTACTGCATCCCAAGTACCAAGGAAATAGCATCTGACTCATGGAAAGGAAGGATTTGACTTGATTTGCATTCATTGTTTTGTTTTTGCTAAGAGACATAAATTATTATCTGAGATTGAGCATCCGTTACAATTTGATGTTCTAAACAGTTCTCTGTAGCACCAGAGGGGCCTCTGGTAGCAAAGGGAACAATCACATTTGATATCCCTAATATTTAGAATACAATAAAACAGATAAAATAATAATGTAAAGCAAGAAGAATAACAGTGCTGCTTTTTTTCATTTAATTTTGCACTCCTGAAATATGATTCTTCATGAGGTACATATGCAAGTAAGATAAATAGTAAAAATAAATGGTAAATTCAAGATTATAGAATTATTTTTAAATGAAAGGAAATTTCTGCCTAAACTGCAGACTTCAGGGAGTTATATAGATCACTCACTGGTGTGCAGGCCTTGATCAGAACCTTTGTGCCATACAAAATACAATCCCTGCATTTACATTGCACAAAAGTCAGAGTCCGTTTATCCTACTCCACATTATATCTTATTTCATTGCTCTAAAGTGCTTTACCTTAGATGGGGATTTGATCCAGTATATTTTGTAAAGAACACTAAGAACTGTGGGACTGAACACCAAGTAGATGGGTGACTCCTCCTTGACTTTGTCTGAGTCAGTTACACTGTGAAATTTGCTTTCAAACTTACTGAAAGTAATGGATGTATAAACAACACAGAGCTTTGTCATCAAAAGTAGGATGCTTTAGCAACATCATGGGTTAGATAAAGTTCCTAAAAATAGATGTTCAGTGATAGCAGTGATCTTACCTTCATGTTAGTGCTTGAGTGTTTAGCTATTATTGAGTGTTTATGAGGACTCAGGAGAACTCAAAAGAGGATTCTAGCAGTTCACATGTTCATGAGCAGTTTCAGGATAAACTGATACTAAAACAACATTTAACAGATGATAATAAATATCTCTTTTCCTGTAAATCAGGTCTGTGGTCTCCTGGGATACATTGAGGTACTTCTGAAGAGTCTGCAAAAGGCAATTATTGTCAGCCAACTTCAGTTTACTATATCAGGACCACTGCAGATCTATTGGAAAATGCTTAAGACTCTTCAAATTGATGTAAGGTGAGAATTGCTATTACAAAACCCTTCTGCAATTGTTTTGGGTTTTTTTCACTTCTTATGCCTTCTGTTGTGCTGAAAGATCAATCAAACAGTTAGTCAATTTTATACTGTAATTATCAAGATCCAGTCCAATTGCTACAAGGTGTGACTTACAAAACCAAACAGCTTTTAATTAGGAATGGAAGTTTCATAAAGCATGAGAACGCTTCTGTTAACATTGGCTATACTATTAATATCAGATCTTTTCAAATAAGCCACTGTGTTTCTGAAAGATTTGCTTGTCTCCCAAACACTGCAGATCATGAGAACCATGTTTTGTTATTCCTATCAACCTAACAACTGTAGCCATCTTTGTTCTCTCAGTTAATCTCACTGAAATCAATGAAATAAATTATGTTGGGTGAAATTGAAATTCATCTCCGTGCAGATGGACAATGCAAGTCCTTCACAATATGACAAAGTATGATTTAAAGATTCCATATTAGATCTTTTAGTGTACAAGGATCAAAATCTCCAGCCTGTGGGTTACACTGCAATGTTGCAACAAGGTATCACTCTCCTCCTATGATTTTCCTCTACTGACTTCTCAAAGTCTGGGCTGTTTTCTAAGGAAATGCTTTCTTTCCATACAAGTTGCATAGGAAGATCTTGTCACATTCAAGGTGGTATTTGTTGGGCAGTGATAAAGAAAGGGAGAGACCAACACTCCACAAATACTGTGTTCCTCAGCACTAAAGGAAACGGATTTAAGTTCATTTTCTGTCTAATTTCCTTCCCATAGTAACTAATACCCTTTTCATATTAATTGAATGACTTCTTAAAAAAGAGAGTTGATTCCATAGCCTAGTACTGTAAAGGCTCATGCCAGAAATAAAATGGGTTTTTGGAAATCAGAAGAGAACTCAATGTCAACTCTGAAACTTTCTAACTCAGACCACTGGCTTAAGGGAGAGTAGTAGAGAGTCTGATCAAGTGGAAGACAACAAATCTGAAATACATAAAGTTTTTGTGAGAAATGTAAATTCTTTTTGTCTAAACATTTATTTCTAGGAACTTATGTGCTGTTTTCCAAAGATGTTTTCATTAGAAGACACTACAACAGATTTGAAGTGAGATGAGGTGACTTCTGATAATATACAAATGCACTCTGGTAGGAAAATAGATTTTTGATTGGCAAACAATCAACTGAAGTGATTATTCACTACTTAGAGCTAACTAGATTGCCTGTAAGAAGAATATATTTCAGTAATTATATACTGAAATTAAATATTCAGTGGTCAAATCTTTCACAACTGGGTATGAACTGGATATAACTTCCAAGGTTGCTTGAAAACTGTATTCATAGGTATAAAATAAGAAGAGAGGGAGGATTCACTTTATTATCAGTATATAGAGGATACACTTGAGTTTTTATTTCATTTACTGCCTCCTGATGTAATAAATACAGATGAGAATATCAAAAGTACAGGTTTAAGTAAGAATTGCAGGGTTGTGTTATGCCAGCAGTGCCTAGTGTACAGTTAATCAGAAAGAAAAAGGTAATATAAATTGTTTCCGACATTATGGGACTATAATAACACTACATTTCCACCAGCTCCATAGCTCTTAGAAGTATGTATCCTGAAGATACCACAAACCCAAGAAATATGAAGGCAGTTGTACATATTGACTGTCTCCACATTTGCGTCTTAGTTGTGCAATTGTACTAGATGCAGGTTATTATTACTGTAACAGTCCATGCTCAGGTCTGATAAAAGTTGCTGCATGGATTTGCTTCTGCTCCCTAAAGTTGAACTAGATTCCAGTAATGGAGTAATGACTTTTATTTGTGAATAAGTTCCCTCTTTGCCCCCTTAATCATACTTCCATGCACTAGAACACATTCCTATGTGCCAGACCCTGTTATTCTGACAGGATGTATTGGGTACAATCCTAGCTCCAATACTAGGTGTAATAAACCCACTGCACATTTCCGTGGTTCCAGGATTTCACCTGTTAACTGTTCTTATTAAAAAAGGAACAGTAACAAATCGATGATTCAAGTACCCTCCTAACCTGTCTCTAAAACTAACCAGTAAAAAATAGAGCTTTAGACATACTGTAAGCTCCAATCATGCATAAAAGGAATAGGTATTTCTTGAGGCAACCAGGAAAAACTTTTTGCCATGAATTCTAAATATTAATCCTTACAGCTTTTTATTAGTTAGCCTAATGCATTTACTCTGCTAATTCACGTAAAATTTGAAACTTTTAAAACAATCATTTTTGCCAAGAATATTGTGTGGAAGACAGCTTTATAGATTAGCTATAAACTGTGCAGCAGAATATTTGTTAAACTGTCTCTTGTCTGCAGCTTTTTAATCTTTACTTATGTCTCTGTTATTACACGATAATGAAAGGTAAACAGCAGACCTTCAATAGTTTGTTCTATGGCCACTCATAATATAATCAAGTCTTAACTAGGTGTCTTTTTGACCTGTTTCCAAAATGTATGAAGCTGTAATGTCTGTATTCATTTTTCCTTTTTTGACACTGTACTTTCCCCTTGACTCCTTCTATCTGTAGTTTCTTCTTGTCCCTGAGTCCCTTTTCATCTTTGCTTCTGTCTCTCTCCCCTATCACTGTTAACTGTCTATTCTAGAATTAATCACTTTAACTAATCAAAATGCTGACATTAACAAAGTTAGGTTACTTGTGCATCCTTTATTTTCACGGAGAAATAACCAGTTTAAAGCAAGTAAACAAAAAAGGCTGTAAGACACATTTGATAACACATTTATTAGCAATTATGACCTGATTTGGTTCATATTGAAAACCAGCTGCCTGAGCATCTCTCTTACAATTAGAAAAAAGAATTACGAAAGTGGTAAAGTCAGTTTATTGAAGTTAAGGTGAAGCTTCAGCCACCGTAGATTCTGCCATGACTTCAAGCTAACACTATGGGTTTAGCCTAGTAAGATCAGAAAGCACAGTGAGAATGCTGTGTCCCAAATTCCACAGCATTTTTCTAATCCACTATTAGACATTACAATGAGAACACATTAGCTAATTATAAATCATTACCTTCTCCTGCTCAGGCAGATAGTGCACAGAATCCCCAGTGTCTCAGAGCACTACAAATCATCTAAACATGAAGCTTGATTATCCTGCAAAATCTTGGTTGTATTTAGTCAGGGAAGGTTTGGGAAAGCATCTGGTATGACCTCGGTTACCATGGAACTCATTAATTCGAGTCACTGAGCATCCCTAGCAAGTACATAAACTATTTGCATGGCATTAATATCCACTTAAAGCCAAGTAATCTCCTACCATTTTGTCCTAGGGTTCACTGTAAGAAAGATCAACTGGGATGGGGTCTCTTTGGATTTCTCCATAATCCATATGGAATGGCTGCTGTACCATTTGTAGCTGTAAAAAGTGCCATGAAACTAATTGCATAAGCAAAAAAGCAAACTATGTATTGAAAATGCTAATAATGGTAACAACATGCAAGGGGGCTTCAAGATGAAAAAAGTGGGTGATAATGAAAACTTATTTGTCTCCTAGCACAGATGTATTTTGGATGTCACAAGATTTGTAGATTAGGCTGTGAAGCACCATTTTATTGGAGGCAAGGTACCCACTCTACTGGTAGTGTATGAATCAGAGATGCCACATTCATTCATGCCTATTTTATCTCTTCTCTTGTTCTAACATCTATAATGTTAAACATAATTTCTTCCATATTTTTTTCAGTGGATCAGCAGCTGTCAGTGTGGCAGGTGGCAGACAGACTTGAATACTCAGCTGCAGGGATAGAGAGAACTTTCTGATAGCAAGTGAACAGCAAGAAGGTAAGGCCACTAGCAAAGGACACACAACAAAAGAGGACAGCAGGACTTTGTGGAGAATGCATTAGAAATAAGCTGGAGGTGTGTAGAATAGGAAAAGTAGTTTGGAGAGAGAGAAATTATTTGCTTGTAAGAACGTGCTTTTAACAACTACCTTGAATGTCTAAACCTCTTGTACCTGTCTGTAGCTTTCAGCTCTGCTGTCCTTACCAAAGCACAGGTGGGAGCAGAGTGCTCTACAGTGAAGCCAGGCTGCTGCTCATGATCTTAATTCTCAGGCTGAAACTTCTCAGTTAAGTGAGCTGGGCTGGTTGCTTTCCCTGATTTTTAAGTTTTTACATCTGTAAGGAAAGAATATAATCATGCTACACGGAGATATTCACGGGAATTCATAGATAATATGCACAGAGTGCTTTGAGCTTGAGGAGTACTTCCTTCAAGAGAAGTGCGTTGATTTGAATCTCTGATGTTGTTCATTATCATACAGTAATCTTACATCTCGACCACTTACATGACGCTACAGCCAGCAGCACTGGTTGATAATTTTGCAAAAGCAAAGCTACCTGCATTTAACATTATCTCTGACTGAACTAAACATAGACCTAAACAATGCCAGTCTAAGATTAAGATATGAAAGCAGAGGAGCACTAAGGTACAGCAACCTGCTGAAAACAGAGGAAAAGCAAGCATTTCATAAAGAACAGTCTTTGCTGAGCCTACGAGATGGACTACTTGACCTAGTGTCTTTTTTTCCATCTCTATTTTGTAGTTTTGTGAGACCCAAAGCAGCAAAACTGCTGCAGGATCCATACAGGGAGGTGTCAAGGAGATGGGTGCAAAATCAACCCCTCAGAGAACCCAGCTTCAGGCAGAGGCACAGGATGTGGATGTGCAGGCCGGGGGTCTCAGGACTGGTGCTCGAGGTACCCGAGACATGCAGCACCCACCTGGCCTCTCCCCAGCAGGTTGGCCCTGCTGGGTGCTCTGTGCCGGGGCAGCTCAGTAGCTCACAGGCATGTTCCATCTCTTTATAGTATAAGAGATGAAAGTGGGATGCTGTCGGAGTTCCTTCCTTAAGAGCAGGTTGGGAAGGACCTAACATTCCCTTGTGTGGGATTAAACTCTTCCTTGTCTTTCTTCACTTCATGGCAGTGTGGGCGGATGGTGCCTCCGTGCTGCGGCGCTGGCACCGGAGCAGGGATGAGGAGAACTCGGGCTTAGGGCGAGCAGCCCCTGCGGGAAAGCGCCTCGGCATCCCCTCGGCTGTCCCCATTGCCACCCCCCCCCGGCAGCCCGTGCGCTCCCGCCTCTCCCCTCAGGCGGGGCCCATCCTGCCCCGGCCCTCCCCGGGCCTCCCGGCCCAGACGCGCCTCCGCCGCCTCTCGGCCCCCGGTCCTGGGGCGCCCGCACCGCCCGCCGGGCACGACCAGGACTCGACCGGCTCCTCCTCACCTCCCCAGCCTCCCTCGGGGACCACGGCTCGGTTCAGCTCGGCTCCCGCCCCTCCTTCCCTTCCTCGCTCCCTCCCCCGCCCGCCCACAGCGCACGCACCACACTCACACACACACACTCTCGCACACACCGGGGCGATGCGGCTTTAAAGGGGCAGCTGCAGCCCGGGGGCCGCCCCACGTGAGGCCGGTGCGCTCCCGCAGCCCCGAGCGCTGAGCCGCGGCCGGGAGACGCCGGCGCCGGG
>VXBA01001917.1:1666812-1817374 GCA_013399895.1 Serilophus lunatus | reverse complement strand
GGCGGCCCGAGCGGTGCGGAGCGGAGCGGAGCGGCTGCCAGCCTGCCTCACGCCTCACGCCAAGTTTGATCGATAACCCCCTCCCGGCCCGGGCGGAGCAGCCTCGCCGGCTCCGCTACCCACCATCTTTGGGGGAAGTCCCTGCGCTGGGGGGGGGCTGCTGGAGACGGGGGGAGAAAGGCAATCTCGCAGCCAATGAGCCCTGCCAGGCTGGGGTGAAGACGAGAGCAGAGGGATTTGGGGAAGGAAAGAAAAAAAAAAAAAAGAAGAAGGGAAGAAAGGAGGGGGACCATCCTCCCCACCACCTCCGCCAGCATCGCCACCACCATTGACAGCGCTCCGAGTCTCCAGTTGCGCCCATGCCTGTGCCGCCAGTTTCGGTTTAGGGGCTGAACCGCAGGGGCTGAAGAAAATGGGGCAGAGCGCGCCCCGGACCCTCCTGCTGCTGCTGGCGGGGCTGCTGGGGGAGGCTCTGGCGGGGTTCCCCAACACCATCAGTATAGGTAAGCGCCCGCCGCGGCACCGCGACCCGCGCCTTCCCCGCCAGCCGGGGGGAAGTTGTGTGGAGGGGAGCGGGGGGCGAGCCGGGCACCGCGGGGAAGGAGCCAGCCCTGCGCCGGCCCCTTCCCCTTGCTGGGGGCGAGTGGCAGCGGCGGTGCCCGGGGGCTGACGGGCGGCTGCGAGCGGTGCCGGGCTCCCGCTCCCGTGCGAGCGGCGGGGATCGGGTCCGCGCTCTGCGGAACCGTGCCCTGGAGCAGCGCATCCTGTGGAGCACATAATGTGAGAGAGTCACGGCGTGAATCTCTAGCGACGTGCCCTAAACCCGGGGCCGAGCGAGCCGTGAGGCTGAGGGCAGGAGTGAAGCGGGGGCTGTTCCCTGCCGTCCCTCGGAGCATCCTTTTCCCTCGGCCGTGATACTGCTCCACCAGACCGTGAAACCGCACGTTTGCCACGCCGCCGTGTCCTCGCACATAACTCTACAGCGGCGATATTTCTGTAGTCTGGAGATGATTTAGGAGCCACGGTTCCCCAAGTTAGACTTTTAGATCTCTGTGTGGGCTTTAAATCCGTGTGGAAGTGGCCTGGTTTTCAAGGTGCACCTGCAGCTTCCAGCGATTCCCATCGCTCAGGGGCACCTGGGTGTGATGTGTGGCTTTAAAAGCCTAACTTTGGACTTGGAATTTGTATTTTATGTAGGTGCTCTGTCAGAGTTATGTGCTCAGGTTCAGCCTACTGCTGCTCATTCTTTCCTGCAGTGTGCGGCATGCAAATGTAGCTTATTGCCAGTGTTTCTCTTCAAAATTCGTTCTGAAATACCTTTTCTCTTTTTTCCTTTTTTTTTCCCATCCTAGGTGGACTTTTCATGAGGAACACTGTTCAGGAGCACAGTGCGTTTCGATTTGCTGTGCAGTTATACAACACAAACCAAAATACCACAGAAAAGCCCTTCCATTTGAACTATCATGTAGATCACTTGGACTCTTCCAACAGTTTTTCAGTGACAAATGCTTGTAAGTAAATACATGGTTTTCAAAATATATTTGTTATCTATCCTTCCATTCGGTTTCTCCCTGGTAGCCCGGAGTTCTTAATCATGCAATATAGTGCAACAAATGTGTGCAGTGACTTGAGGGTTAGTAGATTTGGAGCATTATATGGTTGAACAATACCTTAGGAAAAGTTCTCTCAGGACTTCTTTTCATCCCTTTAGTTTTGTTTTCCAGAAAAACAACCATGTTGTTGGTATAGCAGTGCTCTGTAGCTGCAATCAGTGAATTGCCGCTGAACTAAGATCCCTTTTCTGTTGAGGCTACAACCTGGGTGTGTGAAAAGGCATAATTTGCAAGTAATACCATCTAGGAAAAAAACCCCAGAAACCACTGTGAAGAAGTGACCTTGAGGGGACAAAACTAGAGGGGCTTACTTGCCTCCTCTGCCCTAAAATACTGAGTTGTTTTCTTACAGTGGAAGTCCTGTGAAAAGCTGAGGAGGCTGTAAACTGGCAAATGCCGTTAGGGCTGAGGGAAGAGAAAATGGAATCATGATGCTTGGCATTATGAGAAATAGCTGTGCAGAAGCAGTGCCTATGTATAATATGAGATTTTTATTAACAGAAGATGCAAAGCATAACTTTGAGTATTGCTAACGTGTTGTTAAAATGCGAAATCTCTCTCGGAAAGACGTGTGCGTGTTCTGCATTTTAAAAAGCATTCTTTTACCAATAGTAGTTCCTGGATGTTTGTTTTACTGATCTCTCCAAATTCGGTTCTACACAATTTTTATTGTGAACCTTTGAAAATGAAAGGAGTCATCTTGCAAGGTAGTTGATGCACTTTGCAATGTGCAGATTTATGTCTGTCCATGGTCTACAGGACCTCTGAATGCAATCTGCTAACTTTGTGTTATGAACAGGTTTCCTCTCTGTATACAGGTTTATATTCATACTATAAAATGTTGAAACAGGAAGCATTGTACTAAAATAATGAAGTACTGGAGTAGAGAAAACTAGTATCTTTAAAACAGTTTCATGTTTTGAATATCTTACTTCTTTTTTTTTGGTTTGTTTGTTGAGGATAGGGGAGTTCTTACATTCCTGTCCCACATTATATTCTGAGAAAGCTGATGGCTAGGAAATATTTGGACAAATTTTGGATTGGTATTGTAACATATCCCCCATGTGACTGCTTCTTGCTAGTGCAGCATTACACTTTTCAAAGGGCTTTGAATTAGGACCTTTAAAACTTTTGCAGGAGGGTTAATTATGTAGTATTCAATAAAAATATTTGGTAAAGTGAAAAAAAAAATGGTAAATAAAAGCGTGTCTACTTTGCATCTTATTTTGCTAATCCTATCCAGCTTCAACGGCTCTTACAACAAACATCAGACTATTAATCCTTAATCAGTGTAATCCCTTCAAGAGGCTGTATCTCAAACATACTTTCCTAAATATCAATTATATGGATTTAAACTAAATACATTGAACTGCTTAGGTGATTAATTATTAATAGTTTTTTAAAAGTTCTACCAGCATTTCTTTACAGATTCCACCAAGACAAGTGAACCACACTCTTGTTTAGGGGTAGTCAGTATATTTAGTCAGTGTGCCACTCATCTTCTGACATCTAATGAGTTTTGACATTGCTTATTAAAAGCTGTGGTGATTTTAGTAACTGAGATGGTTTTCTGTAGCGTAGGGCTGCATGTTCCTATGCCCATATTACCAGTGTAGTAAAACTGGGAAAACTTAAATCTCTGGAGAAAACGTAGACCAGAGGATACAAACCTACAGTAACCTATTTAAAAGTAGAAGACGTGAAAAAAGAAACAGAAGAAAGAAAATGAAGAGGTGACCTTGTCCATAGCTGTATCAACCATCTCGTAATACTGTTGATAGGAGAAGAATACGGAGAGTCCGAGTGACCAATCATGGGTTTCAGCAGCTCAAAATATTAAAAAAAAAAATAGCAGAACAGTTGCTTTTTTGAGTCTGGAAGCAATTATCTTTGAAAGTCAGAACGCTCCTATGTATCAATGCATTAGAATGAACTAATAGGTCCTTGTACTACCTGGCTAACATTCCAGCCTAAGTACCTTTAATCACATCCTTGATTCCTAGTGGAGTGGCAGATAATTTCAGAGTGCTGCCACATCCATGAAGGAATTCTTTCCACGACGTTTTTACTTCTCTTGGAGATAAACGTGTATTGTCTCCAGTGCTGTCACACAGCCGTTTGATCAATATTTGCAATTGGCAGGGATCCACAGGAGAGAAACCTGCAGTGACTGCCTGCCTTCCCTGGAGAGGGAGACTGGGGCTGACTTTGTGGTGGGATAGGTACTGGAACTGAGGGGAAATCAGAGAAACTAGCACATGTAACTGGAGCCTAGTGCCTGTACTAGTCAGTATCATTCTCCTTTGGTTTATGTGATAGTGACTATAGTAAGTCATATGTGCAGGAATTGAGGAGGGTTCTGCTCAGGGAAGACTTATGTTCTTACTGTACAGGTGCACATCCTGCTTGATGCAATCTGGTACATTCCAGAGGCAAGAGAAAAAAAACCTCTTCTGAAGTATTCTTAAGAGCCAGAGAAAAAATGCCTATCTCTGGCACAACTGATTTGGCAATATCCCATTATGGGAACAAACTTGTTTAGAAGCAAAAGAAAATTCCTGCCCTAAGCCCCTCCCTCTCATTCCTTTTTCAGTTAAACGATGCATGATCTGATTTATGTACATGTATTCCCTGCTTCACTGCTAGCACCAAGCCCCTCTCTGTATGTTTAATTTACACACATTCATACAGTATTCATCCACTCTATGTTTATCTGCCCACTTATTTATTTAGCTGTATGATGTCTTAACAGAGAACAAATTCAAACATAGATGAAAATTCCTGTGTATTTCAAGGTGAATTGAAGTTTATCAGTTGGCTCCAGGAAAATTATTGCATCTTCTAAAAAATGCAGCTTTTTATACTTGAAGAAACATAAAGGAAGCTAACTTGACCTGTGAATTCATAAAATCAAAATCATGTCATATTTTCTTTAGAAATGCTCATGTAGGGAGTGAGCTGGCTTTTTTAAAGTCATATGAACATAGCAACTCCAATATATAAATTCATCACTGAAGCAACATCTTTATGCTTTTCCTTATAACCTCTGATGAAGGATGTTAGTATTAATGTTGAATTGTGTGCATAGTTCTGTAGATTGTATTCACTAGAAATAGCCCCGTATGTCGTTCTGCTCTGCACTTGTAGTGCACTATACTAACACTGCTCCAGCCTCTGCAGTGTCAGCTCATTAGCACACAGATCTCATATTCCCTCTCTGCACTGTCATTGCAAAAAATTGCTGTTGTACACCTTTACAGCCGACAAATGGGCACTTGCCTTATGTACAATTTTCAAGAAATATTTAGAAAAGTAAACTCAACCTTATAGATAGTCTCCATGGAATTTCTCAAAAGAAAGCATTAGCTTTCATTAAAATCTGTTGATCATGTAATGATAGTGGTGGGATGTGTGCGGATGAAAAGGGGCTGTGATTTCAGAATCTAATTAATCTACAGGCAGATTCCATCTCCCAGCTAAACCTATCAGCTGCAAATTCTTGTCCTGTTAGTTTTTCTGATTTTTTTTTTAATATATCTTCTGAACCCAGAAGGCTTTTTGTATTTTAGCAAATGTTGATGTGTAGTGGATTTTTTTCACAAGCAGTCATTCTTTAAGAGACAAAAAGAGGGAAGATGCAAAGACAAGCTAACCTTAAGTTGCATCCTATAAGTGATTTTATAGGCCCTTTCTTGAAGGGGTCTGATTTCAGATTTTCTTAGAAAAATATGCTTTTGCATCCTTACAGTCCCAGTGTTTAATCTTTAAAATTCAAGTTGGAATATTCTAATGGAAAAAGTGCCTGTTCATTGTTGTGGGAACGTTGCAGAAAATGATACCACAGGACTAGTAGCAGCCAGTTTTTCCAGTTTTAAGTGTTTTGCTCCCTTTCCCAAAGCACAGGTGTCTGTATATGTACATGCTCACATACATACTCACGGCACACGTGAACACATGCACACACACACTTTTTCTTTAGGTGCTGTTCAGCATTTCTTTTTGCCAGTGGACATATAATTTGCTTCCCTTGCATCTGTGTGCTCTTTGGCCAGCTGGCAAAGGACACTGATGCTGCAAGTGGTCAGCTCCCTTCTGCCAAAAGCATGAGCATGTGTCTCTGAGAGTCCTGCCAAGTGTGGGCAGTGTACTGGTGGCTTTGCATGAGTAGTGCGGGTAAGTGCCCAGCTCCTGACAAGGAATGCACTCTGGTTTCTCCAGCATTCTGTGGTGGAGCACCTGCAAATGTGCTTTCTACACAACTCATTACAGGTCACTAAAAATGTGTTTTATATGTTCAAGTATCATATACTACTGCTGTATGACAAAATCAGGTGGCATCAATTCAGGAAAAGCTTTTGAAGCATTGGGCCTAATTCGAAAGGTGAAAAGCGTATTCCAGCTGAAGTTGGTTTCCACTTCATGGCAGACAAGATGATTTGTCATTAAACTGAACGTAATCTCAATGTTAGCAGAAGGAACCATACCACGTTCAACTATGTTTTCTTAAATTAATTTTAAAGTAAGCTGACTCTCCTTTCTTTCTTCCTCTGCTGCATACAAAACATTGATATACTGTTTAGATGTTAGAGTTCCATTTAACTCACACTGTAGAGATGGAAAAAATTCATCAGATGGACCAACTCTGAATTCACCAGGTGAATGAAGAGTAAAGTATGAGTGCCATTTACTTTTCTAATTTGAGAAAGATTTTGTGCAGACATGAAATTGTTCACTTTTCCTATATAGCACTGGGCCTGGAGCACCCATAGGTCTGTTAGGGTGGGATGGAGAGCTACTGATTAACTGGACATTCCAATAAAATGTGTAGCAGCTGTAGTTTATCCCTGGGAGGAAATGGAGATGCCATGATGGGAAACAAGCCTGTGACAGAAGCTTTTAACAACAGAAAAACCCCACAGTTTTGTTGAAGGCTGAGCTGGAAGCATGTCCAGGAGCCACAGAAGCAGTGGGTTTCTTTCCTCTGGATTTGCTGTGTTCAGTGTCTGGGAGGTGGGAGGCCATCCTACTGCAAGTGTAGGACTGTTATGCAAGAAGGTGTGAAATGAGGTAACTCATGTATTTTCAGTGATTCTGTATTGTCACAAACCATCGATTTAACATGTTCCATTTAAAGTACATATTTTGTCATTGCCAATTCTGGAATGCAAATTCTGATTTAGTAGGCATCCTTAAAATGTTTTAGAATAAGTTATTTTTAAAACAGCAACAGTTTGGTTTCATAGTTCATTTCAAATCAAGCCAACCCATATAATTGAAAACCTGTGTTCATTTATTTTGAGCAAGGTGTTTATGTGAATTAGTATTTGGCATTTAAGTTGCAGCCTGAGAGTAGTACTTTCTATGCTTCTGGAGAGTAGAGATCACTGGAAGGCCATGACTCCTTTTCTAAAGAAGGTCATAAGGCAGCCAAAAGGTCTGTACCTGTTGTCATGAGGTTTGTTATATGAGGGCCTGTACTTCCACTGGAACAATGAGGTGATCTAAAAATAGAAAGATAGAAATGATTGATCTAGATTAAATCACTTTCTGCGAAACTGTGATGATCACTGCAGTGAAGCAATTTTCAGATTTCATCCATGAGTATTTTCTTCCTCTAAATGTGTGTGTTATATTTCCTGCCAGTGGGAAGCTTCCCTGTGTTGTATCCCCTGCTTTATATTATTGTTGGTCATCAGAATATCAGGTGTCTTAGAAACCTCAAACTTGAAATCATCTTGGAGTTCTTCATGTGCAGTCGTGTGATAAAGACTCTAGAGTAGACACTCCTGTTGGCCTGTTTGTAGTCATTGTGGTGTGGATACTAAAAAATACCACACAGCCTCACAGTATGTACTCTGGCCTGACTGTACTGGGGAGTTTGGAGTTCAGTTATCAGTGTGTAGCTATATGTGAAATATTCAAAGGCAGTGTGTGCATTTTCAGTTGATCTCACAAAGATGTGACTGTTAGTGGTAAAAAAAAAAATCATACATACACAGAGCAAGAGGCAGACAGGTGGTAAGGTTTCTGTGAAAGGAGGAAGAGTGAATGCAGGAACGCCTTACATCAGTGAATCCTCTGAGCCTTCATTCCTGCACATCCTTCTCAATGTGTCTGAGGCTCTGGATCTGTTTTATCATCTTAACTGTTTCTAAAACAGCCAAGTGGCAATGTGCAACCCTGACACAAACACTACACAGGAGGCACAGAAGCCCTTATGCACGAGGATCACAATTCAGAGACACAGTGCTGTGGATAACTTGCCCAGACACTTGTAAAAAGGGTGAATTGCTCTCCTGGAATTGGCTAATAGCGTAGATGAGCACTCTTCTGCTGGAATGGAGCAACCCCTCTGGTCATTTCTATGTAATTATTTTGCCAGACTGTTTGGACATTTCAGATACGCTGAAAGTTTTTTTTCTGGTTTTTTTCAAGTGCAATTTACATGTTCTCTTGTAACTTGAGCAATTGCCTTTGGATGCTTGGTCCTGCCTTCATGCTGGGCTTGTATTTTTTTGAGTTTGTTCTAATGTGATGTTTGAAATGCTGATCAAGAATTTAAAAAATTGCAGGACTGTATGGGGACTTTGCTGTCTTGAGACCCTGTTAATAAAAAGACTGTCTTTAAAATTATGTGTGAGTATCTGGGAAAGATATGTCCACTCTCTGATGGCATTTAGTCTGTGCATACTTCATTCTATGTGGGTTTCATCGTTTTCACACACCTTTCTCCTGGGCTGATGTGTGCAATAGAACTTGCAGATTTCACCACTGGCTGTTTTGTCATATGCAAACATCAAGCTGTGGGCCCAGCCTGTGGGGTGAAGGGACTAAACCTGAGGAATTGTGGAATATTCTGGTGGCTCATGGTAGGATTTGGAGTAAGTCAATTTGTCCTTTTTGGGAGTGCAATTTTGCCATCTCTTGCACAAGGTTAGGACAATTTCCCTGTATCTGACAAGTACTGCAGAGCTGTTTTCAGTGAAAAATTTGGAGAGCTTCTGCTAACAGCACCTTCTTTGTTTTACTGATGACTTCCATTTCCCAAAAAACACCAAACAAAGAAACAAAACAAACAAAAAAAGCAAAAATAGAAAAAGCAAACATCAAACAAACAAAAAAAGCAAAAATAAAAAAAAAACAAAACACCAAATACCAGCCTACTTTTCATCCTATTGAAAAATGAATTGAAATTAGCACTTACAAATTTACTATCCTTGCTGGAAGAAGACATCCATTCCCACTGATGGACCTGGAGAACGTGTCACAGCTGTACAGCAAGCCAATCTATCGCTTGGCAAAGGAGGAATTGTCAGCTCTTTACCTGAAATAAGCAAAGCTGTTGGAGAGAAGGCAAGTCTAATATTGGAAATTTCTTTGTCTTCTAAGCATCTTGGATCTTTATTATAAATATGGTCCATAGTTTGACAGCACAGCATGTGCCCAATTCTTGCCTACCTGACCCCACACTCAAACTGCTTATTTGAGTGATGGGAGAAAGAACCATCTTTACTAGAAGTGCTGCTGTCTGTTGATTTCTCCCGGTGAGGTCTGTAAAACGTGCTGTAATCAGTATCTCACAGCTGCCAGCTTTTCCAAGAAATGTGCAGCAGTGCATTTCAGGGGTTGCTGCCTCCCATGATTTCTTTGTCTCATTTCCATTTCAGAGATCTCAGTCCAAGATAGGTGCTGCAGCTCACTTAGTGAATATGGATCAGGTCTTGTGAATCACAGGGTTGCTACATCATGACATACATCTTGATTTGTGTTTGTGCCCTGCTGTGTGTGCTAAATTCCTTAAAACTTTTTAGTAGTTGTGGTTGTTTGTGGTTTTCATCTGTGGGGGAGTTGCAGGTGGGAAGATCGTTTGGAGAGAACTATAAATTGGTAACTTTTTTCAGGTGATGAACTTCTCTCTACAGGAGAACATGATGGGACACTGATTTTTTACCAATTACAGCGGGTTTGTCTTCTTAGACTTCACCAGTTGTGTCACCGAGTTTGAATTCTAATGAAGTCTGCTGGTCAGAAAACAGAAGTTCACATGCATTCTTTTTTTCCCAGCAATTAGATGAGTGCTAATTAGTGTCTATTGATTTACAAAGGACTGACCCAGAGTCTAACCCTGTATTGAATCAAAACTGTTTGGGGGATTCTAAATTGTCTGGCAAGTTTAATGTACTCGCCCATCTTTCTCTGAAGTGTTGGTGCAGTGGTCAGGAAACATCTCCAGAGTGGCTTCACTACCATTGTAGAATATGTCAGAAGGAGTTGCACCTAAGGAAAGCAGTCAGCATAAAAGCTCCTATCCAAGTTTGAATTTCTTTTTTAAAACATGTGCTTGTTGTGTTTATTTGCTTATGACTTCTTGATAAATAGAAAATAATGCTAAGAGAAAAAATATACATGGTCATACTGTGCCAGCTAATTCTATTTCTCTCCTATTTCAGCCATGTCAGCAGAGTGATTCTCATGGCTAATGGTAGTTTTTATACATTTATATTCAATGTATGGGCCAGCTCAGACCGAGTTCCCCACAGAATCATTATCCCACTGCTGTTCTGCGCATCCCAGAAACTAATTGTATATCCCAGAACACCATGATTGGAAATGATGGGGACTGTGTGACTTGCTAATCTTTCGTTGCAGATATAGTTGCAAAATGGTTTGAAAGATTAGGTTGGGATCAAGCAGAAAATTAGAGAATTAAAAATAAAAGCTTTTTTAATAGTTTCAGATTTTAAAAGATTGACTTGGTTTCAGTTGAAGCCAAGTATTTTGGTTTTGAAATGATGATTTCTGTTTCCTGCATTTTTTTTCTTTACTGAAACAATTTGCTGAAGCCTGAGTTAGCCAGGTGTTTCTGCAGGCATGAATCTGCCTTTTTCAGTGTAAAAGCACCTGTTCAGTCCAGTTTTTATAATGACATATAGATGATGGATGTGAATATAAAATTGTGTGTAGTTTTGAAGAATGTGCTTTTTTTCAGGGTATATAGTTCAAGCTGCTTGTGATGGATTTTATGGATAGACAATTTTTGTCAGTTAAAGTATGTATAGCATGTCTTTCCACACCATCTACAGGCAACTTACTTTATTACCTGGAGAGGCAGTGAGATATGCCCAAAATTGATGAAAATGAGACCAGTTTACCCTCCTGAAGTTTTCCACTACTCCAGTTGGACACTCCAGGGGCAGGAGATGCCTTAAAGCTTGCATCAGTGTGGCTTTACTACATGCAGAGAGTAGTAAAAGTAGTGAAGGTTTCTACAGCTGCAGTGTCCTCTTTCAAAGATGTGTGTTCATGTTTATCAAATGTGCTTTACTGCCGGTTAACTTTGTTCTGTAAAACACAAAATGAAATTCTGAGCTGTGGTGCTTAGTTATGCATATCTGCAATCAGCACTGGGACCTAAATGTTTTAAGGTTTCATTGTTCTACCTTAAGAGAAAGAAAAATAGTCTCTCTGTATCCCAATAGATAAACAGAGGCAGTCAAGATACATAATGGGGTCTTCCTCTGACATGATTTACACCAGGGTAAGTTTGGAGTCACTCTGTTGGAGTTTGAAGGAGTGAAGTCAGTAACGGTTGAGAGCAGAGTGGTCTCTCATGGAGTATTCCTGTCTTTAAGCCTCTGGATAAGTTGGGTATATGGGTTCCAGGACAGCCAATGGATTCTTCAGGGCATACTCTGAACATCTTAATCAGTAATGTACCTCTCCTCCAGGACTATACAGGTTGTCCAGGCTCTTGACTTCAGCAGCTAACTGAATACACCCTTGTGTTGCAGTGCACATATTTCCTCTTGGAACTTTGGGAAATTTAGCAAAATGATCACGTTCAGCAGTAATAAGTGTCCCTTTATAAATGATCCTGGGTATCTCAGAAGTATCTGTAATAGACTGTGTAGAGCAGAATCTGCCAAGGAAAGATTTTGTTTTTCAATTGAAAAAAAATAGTGTAAATCAAATAGTCTCTAGTGGAAAGTGCTGACCTTGCTTTTGGCAGAAGTCACTTAGACCATCTCTACTCTAAGATTTTCTTTTTTTTTTTCCCTTTCCCCTTACATGTTTGTTGTTTTGTGTGTTTTTGTAGCTGTAAATCTTTCACTACTTTCCTCTGCATCAGTTTATGGATTTTGCAATTCTTTTATGAATAGAGGCTGTGAGACCTTAAAGACCACAGACTCTTCTGTGAAACTTAACTTGTGTCTCAGGTGCTTGCATGAAAAGTGATAGTCTTGACTGAAAAACATGGCACCTTTTTCTGAGTCGCTCTAGAGATAATTCATGACCAAATCTCTGGCAAAACAGGATCTTCTGGCTGAAGCAGAAAGCTAACATTTCAACTTATTTTCTCTGTAAAAACACCCTGTTGTTTTTCATAAATAGGGAACCGATTGTGGGTCGTGATGCTGCTAACTTCTGCATCCTGGTCAGGTTCCAACTTGTATCAGCATCAACATAAATCAGTTATTCTCTTGGAAGCTTTATTCAGATAAATTATCTGCACTTCCTGTCTTAAATTCTTATTGTGGTGTTCTGCAGTGCTAGCCCCTGTTTCACATAAGATGCATTTGAGATTTGAGGCAATTTCTGCATACGCTGGAGGATACAGTTTGATATTAAAGTATATTTTCCTTGCGGGCTTTTCTGAAAAGATTCTGTGCTATCTTGGTACTGTCTGGAGATTCTCTGTGTTAATAAGAATTGTTTTGTTAATTGATTCCAGAATCTGCTGCTCTGGAATAGTCTGCCTTAATCAAGATCTGCACACGAATTTAAAAATGACATCTTTCTGACAAAATTCTACTTTCTACTGTGTGGTCTCTAAAACTACTTGTGTCAGCCCAGTTGATTTCAGTCCATTGCAACATTCTCAGTAAGGACATTAAAATCAAAATCAGTTATTAATTGTCTTTTCCAGAGGCCTGGATGAAACTGTGTGAAATACAAATCTTTCATTTCATTTTCTCAGAAATTCAGCTCTGTAATTCAGTGTGTGTGGAGTACACTTGCAAAAAGTATCTAAAAACTCCAAAGACAGGAGACCTTCTGCAAAACGGGTGTGGGAAGGGCAGTAGCAGTTTGAGTGTCCCCTGCTGTCCTGCCTGCCTCATCCCTGAATGAAAGAAGCTATAGAAGTGTGTGGAGCATTAAGATCAAACCTCCTGGATAATCAGGACTGAGACTTTGTTCTGCATGACAGAGAAGGGCCTGCAGTTCAGACACTGCTGCCTGCCTTCTCCACTGAGCCTGCCAGCAAAAGGGTCAATTAGTGCCAACTGCAGGAGTGTGGCTCCCTTACAAAGGCCTGTGTCCACTTCAGACTGTTCATTTAAGCTCTCATTATGGACTTCAGGTTAATATCAGTGTGTCCTGCCACCTACTCATTTACCTGAAACTGAGAGATTTTATTTTACCAGTTCAGCCTCTTCCTACCCAGTTTGAGTGTTTTTCTGTAACCGAGTCCAACTTTAAATCTCCAAGATTAGTGTTTCATGTTGTGCTGTGATGGTTACAGTTAAAGTCGATAGAGATCTATTGCCTATATAGAATAAAAAGTAGTAACTTTAAAATATTGATGATTAAAGCAATAAAGATGTGCAGCTTGATAAATTCACCCATTCTTAAAAGCTGTCTTTTCTTTATAAATGTCTTGCAGACAATTTTGCTTTGACAATATAATCAAGGCTTTCCTTTTAAAACAGCCACAGCCTGCCTCATTTCTCAGAGGCGTAAAGGCACGTCCTGGGTTGTGAACTTCCCCTGTTTGTCCACTGGTGACTGATCTCTTTTCAAAGACATTGGTGCCATTAATCTTTTTGCTGTTGGTGGTTATGCAAGAAACATCCCTCTGAAATGCTGGCTTGGTGTGGCTGGGGGTGCTGGTTGTCATTCACATTGGAGTAACAACAAGCTTATAAATCAGATAATGCTACAACTTGGAGATCATTTTAATTACCAGGATATAAATTTTCTGAGCAACAGGCTTTACGACTAAAAAGTGATCATTTGTGGCTGTAGGTGAAACAAACTTGTTTCAGCAGTGGCTTTGTTACCTGGGTGTGCACACACATACTGTTGCTTCCTGCTCAGCACTCTGTTCAAAGGACTTGGGCATTTCTGCAGAGCTCATCTGATGGCATTTCTTTGGAGCATTACACTCTGTGTGAAGGAACTGAGGTGATGGCCTTGGCTCCCATTCATGGTATCCGCAGAAAAGAATTGCTGCAGTCCAGTGATGTATTGAGCTCTCTGCAGTGATGGCTCATGGCAGCACAAATCCTGCCTGGAACCCAAGCAGTGCCAACCTCCAGGGCCTTGGGAGAACTGATCATTCCTTTGTTTTCCCATATGGCACATACCAGCCATCTTGTAATTCCTGATAAGTGAGAAGGGGTAGAAAACCTAATAATAATTTCCAATGGTTAGATTTTCCTGCAGGAGCAGAAGATATGTGCAGCAGCTCAGGGCCTGTGACCCAGCATTCTGCAGTCTTGTGTGTTGGGCAGCAGTGGTGTTAGTGCCACCCAGTGCTAGCCCACAGCCCAGCAAGGCTGCTGGGGAGAGAGAGAATAACTACAACTACAGCAATTGGATCTTTTTCATTTCAGGGCTTTGGAAGTTTTCTTTTGGATCTGTACTCCACAAAGATGTGGTTTTTCCCTTTAGTCATCTGTCTTAATTCCTTTTTCTCTGTTCTTGCTTTGCTTTGATAGATAGGAGCAGATAAAGCATAATTAAAAAAAAAAAAAAAGGGCTATTTCACTTCCAGAGACAGTGAACGGGCCTGTGAATGGCACCTTCTGTTCCCCGTCTGCCTGGGTTCACCTCACACCCATCAGCCTCAGCGTTACTCTCATTCACAGGTTCGTTTCGCTCTCAAAAAACTAAAGTTTCACACTGAAGTAGTTAAAGGTCCCAAACTTTCTCAGGTTTCCTTGTAAGTGACATTAGTCACTACCCAGCTTAGGCTTGCTCAGATCCCTGGAAAGTTCTGTGACTCTGAATTTGACTTTTGAGATGTTTACCAGCACTTGAGATGGTGTGAGTTTCCTACAAAGCTGGAAGTGCTGTGCAACTGGAGGGATCCTGGAGCTTTCAGTGGAGCCTGTATGTAAATACAGTAACTGTGTGAATGAAAAACCAGCAGTTTAATTCATCAGTATTTCTTTAGTTTCATGAAGCCTGCTATGCCTTTTGCACTGACATGAGACTTCTGCAGCTCCCAGTGATGAACCCCCTGAAACAAATGACTGAGATTAGTATTATTTATAGATAACCACAGAGATCATTTATCCCTCTCAAGCTGTTTATTTTTGGGCAGCCCAGTGAAACTGATGAAATTGCCAGTTGTCTGAAATGCTGCTGCCAGTTGTTTGAATGAACAGTATTGATTATAGTTACAGGACTATTCATCTCGCACTGGCACACATACAACACGTGGATTATAAAAATGTTGTCTCTGTTGACAGCTGGGTTATGAAATGATACACTGAATTATATGTCCTTGTAGGCAAGTGTATACATTGACTTTTCTTATCCTAATTCAAAAGTATTAAAAGTTACTTGAAGGGATGCAGAATGGAGTATCAGACTTTGAAAATATGATAGTACCTTCATTAGAAACAACCAGTTTACACATTTCTGCGGAAATGAGCTGACACAGCAAAACTCCAGGGGGTACTAACTGGTCTAAACAATCTTCTGCTGTAGAGCTGGATAACATTTTATTTTATCAAAGGAGATTTTAGAAGATGCAGACAGGAAGGAGACCATTTAAATCACTCTATTACCATAGTTTTGTGTTAAAAGCAAAGAAACCTTGAGGCGAACCCTGTTTGCAGTGCATACAGTACTAGTCTTCTGGCTACAGAGCAAATACTTTCATCATTTTGATTTTTTTATTTTAAAAAAATGCAGTGATGCAGTGATCATGTTTGTCTACACTTACCCTCAAAAGTTTTCCATTCTTCATTCTGTCACTTAGCTAATGATGTGTATCCCAGTTGCCTGGGCTGCTCCATCACAAGGCCTTTTGCTGTGGGATCCACTGGAGAGGAGCTCAGCAGATGGCCCGTTGGCTGTGGCTTCTGTCCTTTCAGTGGAACAATCTGTTTCTTGAGATAGAACCTAAAGTTGAAATAAAAGCCCTTCACATTTTACAGGATGTGCTCTTTCATTGATGCATTGCTGTACACTGGAAGGATTCATATTTTGAAAACTCTGATCGTTAAACAAAGATTAGATAGATTTTTAAGTACTGTGCTTGAAAATTTCCATTGTCTTGCTCTGTAGTCATGAGTGATTGGAAATAGATTAAAGTGCTCAGAGCATTTTTATTTTAAATTTTACTAATGCTTACTTGTTTATATCTGAAATAACACCATTGCCTCCAGCTGCTGCCCTGAGAGCAGACTTTCCCTATATTTACCTGATCTAATTGGTACATTAAACATCACTTCAGAAATCCACAGTGGTGACAGATGTAACTGTAGAATGCTTGTGTGTGTTTTAAAGTGTATTTACAATTGTAGGAAATTTGTTAAGTAACCACATTTAGTTTCATAAAATATGTAAGTCCAGATCACAGCTGGAGTAGATTGACTTAGAATGCCTGATGGAACCAGATTTGTATCACCATGGTTCTTAAAATAGTATTTAGCAGTTCTTTTAGGCTGTACAGTGAATAAAAACCTGTACAGATTTGCTATGACTTTGTGTGTTCAGTTGCCAAAGGATCGTAGACTGCCTCAGCTTGCATTACCTGTGATAGCTTTTAAATGGAATATTTTTTATTATAATTTCAGTTCTAAGCATAAACGATCAATTTCATGAATAGGAAAATATTTTTTTCTCTCATTCTTTCTATTATACTCTGAGATTTTTTTTCTTAACTCGTAAGTATGACATTTATAATCATGAAGAAGCTGTATTTGAGCATCTTGTCATTGGTCTTAGCAAGCCTCTTTATTTGTCTGCTTCCTTTTGCTCAACATTTCTTGCTTTTCCTTTGTCTCAGTCTGCAATGAAGCTGTTGAAATACCACCACTTTAATTGATGAGGCTTTATTTTTAAATTCTTTCTCCAAAATTTTAATCTCCTGTTATGAGACAGAATGTGCTCATTCTGTATATAAATGGGTGAGTTATTGGAATAAATATCCTACATGTTCATGGGAGAATGACACTCTCACACCCATGCTGTCAGCATGGAGAGAGATGGATTCTGTTGGTAATTTGTGTGGTGCAGTGGCTGCAAGATCCAGTAGCAAGGGTAAGGCACTAGCAACCACACTTGGCAAAATTTAGGGTTATCTTCAGCTGTGAATGACTCTGCTTAATTGTTCCCCAAGCCTCCCCTGCTGAAACGATGCGTCAGAGCAGCACAAGCTGAGCAATTGTGATGGCTGAACTTGCTCCTGCTGCTCACGAACAAGACATACTGTAAATGCAAACAGTAGGTGCTCCCCTTACCTCTAATTAAAGCATGGATGCAAGTTTGACTATGCAGCTGCAATATCAAGGTACTCACAAAGCCAACCTGGGAGCTGAAAAGCAGGTATTTTTGCCACATGCATACTCATGCATACTGCTTTTCTGGCTTCCTTGGAAGAAAGGACAGCTTGCGGGTAAAAGATGTACAGTGATGAATCTCTCTTTTTTCCTTTTTCTTCCTTTTTTTTTAATAATTATGGAAAACTGTGACATTTTCTACTGTTCACAGTAAAGAGGAAAATTTCCCAGGAATCCTAAGGAAAAATGTCCTTCCCTAGGTGGTATTTTCTTATTCTTCTGTGGAGCTGCACTGTGGCTGGTGCTGCCCTACTTGTCTTTTAGAGATGCAAGATCAATTGTTATAATAAAGACTGCATGTGATAGTTATCTAGATTCTTAAGAAAAGAATGGCAAAGGAGGAAGGAAGAGAGGGTGATATTGTCGTTGGAGAGGATGCTTGAATATGGCTTGTAGCTAAAAAACTTCTTGTATGATATTCTTCAATATTCTGTGCACTTGCCCACAACGGCATTAACACCTTGTTGGAGAACTCAGATGTTGAAATTGGACACTCAAATGTCCAAACTTGCCTTTCAACAGTCTGTCATCTGTATAAAATGCTGGATGGATATTCTGATTCAGACCCCTGCTTTGTCCTTTGTTGGTAGCAATATCTATTGCAAGAGCCAATGTGTGTAGTCTCCACTGTGATCTTCCGTTAGATGTCAGTTATATGTCTGCTTTTGGATGAGTTTTTTTGTCTTTCAGTAGAGGGAGAATATGTAGGCTTGCTTAGCTTCAATAAAATTTTTCAGATTAATTAATCACAAGCCCAAATTCTTCACCAGAACAATCTTTCCAGAGCCATTCATTCAGGTAGCTTTTTCTAGCCTTGGGCAACAATTACACTTTAAACACAGTAACCCTTATTACATTGTTTTAGAGGAAGACCCTTTCCTCTCGTGGTTGAGTATCCTTATTTTTTAAAAGTTGTGATTTTTATTTTTCTTTCTATTCAAACCTAGTTTTATTCTTTTTTACTGCAGTTGCATCATGGATTAAATAAACATCTTCTGTTTGTGCACACAATGTCTGCTTATACCAAGGACAAAAATTTTAAAGTTATGTGTACAGCAGCAACTTCATGCAATACTACTATATTCAAGAATGTTTCTTCATAAATGAAACAATATTATTAATTCCTGATGAGGGTCTCACAAAGGCAAGTTTAAGCTTAGCAGGGTGAGATTAATTTCTAACTTGTTCCCCCTGGTCTCCCAAAACTGATATACAGAAATAAATCTTTTAGGAAAAGAATTTAATCATTTTGCATTTCCCATGTTGTTGGCTCTAATTAAGTGACTGTACTTTGGATTCTCTCTCTCATACAGGAAGTTTGAATGGACTCTGTAGATACAACAATTTTAGAAAGAGACTTCAGAATGCAGCTTGTCAGGAGACTACAGCTCTCTAGAGCATGATTAATTTCATTTATTGGTCAACCCAGCACATTTATTCCACTTAGCTGAAGTAATGAAAATCTTAGATACTGAACTTTTCCCCATTTGTTTGAACCATCCTTTTGGTAAAAGAAAATACTTGTTTGTGGTAATTCGATGGTTTCTCTTTATTCCCTAGTAATATCCTCCCTCATGTTTTTATTCAGAGTTAATTCTGTTATATGATATTATTTATTTGAGAATGGTTTTGGGGACTGGGAGGGAGGAAGAATAGAGCCAAGTAAGTGAAGGGAAGCCACAGCTTAGAAAAGGAGCCGGAGCCAAGAGAGTTAAACTGCACTTCTTTCTAAGATCTCAAATGTCTTGAAAATACTCCCTTCTAGGACACAACCTTGGTGCGTTTGCTGATACTGTTGTGAAAGATTTTTAATTACTGTTTCTTGGGTAGATTTTATGGAAGGTTTTTTTTCTGAAGAGCAGAAGTTAAATCGTACTTACTTCTTTTGGAACTAATATGTAATGTATGGCCATATATTCATGGCTACTGAATGATCATGTTTCTGTCAATATCTTCTTCTGTTCCAGAATACCCTCAACAAAATAAGAGGACAGATTTAAAGACTCCTATCAGCTGGCCACCATCTGAATCCTTGTATAATTCAATAATTCTGATGGGATGAAAAATTTCTAGCAAACATAGATTAAAACAGAAAAAAATCTCAAGGTTCTGTGCCTAAAGAGACAGTGTTAATTTATGTATTATATATACTCTGTGTAAAATTATTTCCTACTGTCTTTACTCATAACACCAACATCACAGAAAATTGGGAGCCAGGAAGTGTTGTTTTTCTTTATTCTTGAATTATTTTGATGTTTGCAAAATAGTCTGGGATTTTTCAGTCCATGGAGTTTCTGCCATTTGGTTTGTTTGATGTGGTTTTTGTAGGTCTCAGAACTTCTTAGAATATTGGACCAACAGTGCTTAACTAAAGCTAGTGACAGCCTAACTGTGTTTGCATTTCTGGCAGGTTTTTGCAGGCTTTTGTTGGTTTAATGGAAAACTATAAAGGTCAGTAGCTTGCTATATGTCCATACAGTAACTTCAGGCTTCAGAACCTAACCAGAAAAGGTATTACAATGTATTAATGTAATGAAAATATTTAAAACAAATTGGAATATTTGTAAACGTTTCACATTTACTTACAGCAGTTTCAACAGTTTCTCCCCAGAGGCAAAGAACAGCATAATAGACGGACTTAAATGCCTGTTTTTCTTTCATAGGTGATCTCTGTAGAACAGGAGGTAAAAATACTGTTTTGTCTGAGCTTCTTGGGAGCACGTGGAAGAGCTGATGAATTCATCAGTCCCTTTTATGAAGCCTTTCTGGAGGATTTAAATCTTCATGTCTTCAATCTATTAAATTATTATAAGAAAGTAATTCTATTGTTATCAAAATCGTTTTTCTTATGCAATTTTCTGTGCTATTTTTGTTATAGAAAGGTATTGTCTCTGATAACATTGCCAGTGGGAAGGAGGGCTTGGACTGGCTCGTGTAAATGGGAAATATATGGAGAAAATCAGAGTACAAAGGAGTCTTCTGTGCCTATAGCTGACATTTCTTAGAAAATGAGGTCTCTTAAACCTCCTATTATAGTCTAGAGATACACTTCACTTAGTCCATTAATCTATCTGAAAAGCTTTACTACCTGAGTTCAACAAATAAATCTATTCAAGATGTACAAAATTTTCAAGTCCAAAAATAATCTGTTGAGGGTCTGCTTTGAAAAGCCTGACCCCATTAGGGAGTCTGTTTGAAAATCAGTAACAGTAGCCTAGAACTTGCTCCATATGATGTATCAGTTTGAACAAATACCAATACACGTTATCATACTCCTTTTTGTTGTCTGATGTTTTCATAGGCAGTATAAAAATATGTAAGGATACATATGTTTGTGGTGCAGAGAAAGAGAGGTTTTCTGGTTTGGAGCCTAAGTTTGTGATGGGTTGTTTATTTCTAAATGATGTGAATGCTTTTCTTGATGACTATGACACTGGTTCTAACAAGAGAAAAATATTTATTTTAAACTTACTCTGAAATTGGTCCTGAAACTTGCAAGTTAAAATTCAGAATCATTAATCTATAAAACCTGGAAGGTACTGTGAGTTACTTTGTAAGAGATTATTAAAGCAGAAATTTAATAAGATTTTTTTCTTTGTCGGACATGGGTACATTTAAATTGAATGAAGACATTATTTACAGTCTCTCCCTGTAATCACATATCAGTCCCTATTCTGTTGTGCATAGCAAGCTGGGGTTTTTTAAAGCCTTTTTGAAAGGCAGCTAAAAAATTAATCGATTAAGTTAATTGATTTCATGAAATGGTTCCTCCCATAGTTATCTGTGACTGCTGTGAATAAGGACTTCACTGCCTACAGAGCCTGGTCACACCAACCAGAACTGACAGTGCCTTTCTCCAGTTTTACTAATGTTTTACTGCTAGGAGAGACTTTAGTAAGTATTAGTAGAGAAGATAGTAGGGAAGTGTGGAAGTATAATGGTGTAAACGTAACTGAATCATCTGAATACCCCTAATACAGCTAGATCGTAATGTATCATGGAAGGGGGACCTCCTACCAGAGTGAGCATCCAGCTCTGATTCTGAGTACATACTTCAGTCTGTGTCTGTTCACCAAAACACCTAAGCGTGTTAAGTGTGTGTGTGCGTGCAACTTTGGGATTTAGGACGTTCAGCAAGACTTGGCTGGTGCCAGTGATACAGTTCTGTGCATGTAGAATAAGACTGACTAAACTGTGGTTCTTCAGTTATGTGTGGTTCTGGAGAAAGTCGAGTGCTGCCCCACACTGCCACTGTCTCATGATATGCCAGGTTTCTGATGAGGACTTCAAGGACTCTTCAGCAGAACCAAAGAGCTGCTAGTCTGGCTCTGGTATGAGGTATTTAACTCTTCTCTGTCAAGTGAAAGTGTGGGAAGAGCCCCACTTCTCTATCACCATCACACCACAGTCTTATGTTGTTGCTGATGATTATCGAAGTTGTTCTCTGCTTATGAATGTAGCAGCACCTCGTGGAGCACAGAAAATGCATTTGCACCAGGTTAACATTTCACTATGCAACTAGCGGAGAGCAGACTTCAAACCAGTATTTAAAGCTATGACAATCTGTCCAAACCCTCTGAGATTAACAAGTAATTTCAAACTGGGTCTTGGCCACCCCTTCCTCCTTTGGAAGGACAGCAGTCAGTTAAAAATTAACATGTAGCAATGTGACTTTTCTTTCACAATCAGGCTTTTGCTGTACCATTTCTATCAATTTTGGCTTCCGCATTATTCAGCTGTGCACCAGACAACTCTTTTGTTATGTGCCAATTAACCCAGCTTGATAAATAGTGATTATGCATAATTTATAAAGACTAATATTCTTGTTGTTCCCTGTAAATAAGACACTGGCTTAGCTGAGGGTACTGGTTTGTGAATTGCTGTCAGATGTGATTGTGAAGGTCCAGAAGGCTGGTAGCAAGAAGGACTCTTTGGACTGTAAAGCAGACAGAAATTACAGTGAGAATAAAAATAGATGAGGGATGCTTTTGTAAGGGCAGTTGGGATTTTGATTTTGCATTTCTGTAGTTTGCTCTTTGAGTGTACTGAATGCGTCTCTCAGTTCTAGTCCAACTCTTGCAGAATTCCATATGAACTTCTCCTGTGACACTGGTGGCTGCTTTATTGGACCCCTAAGGAGCATCTTCACATAATTTCCCTGGCTGCTGAAGCCAGTTTTCACAGCCATTGTTTACTTTTCTGTGTTAACTAATCTGAAGCCTTTCTGATTGATAAGCTGACAGTAGTGAGACATGAAGACTGTATGGGAATTATATGTTCTCAAAAACCTTGGATGAACTGGGCTAAGAGATACAGAAGTGTGAAATCCAGTTTACTGGTCTGAGATGTACTTGCAGTGGCAGTGCTTACCGAAATACTCTTGCAGAGCCTCCAGGAAAGTGCTAGGGACTGTTGCTTTGGGTAAACTGGGTTGTCTGTCAGCCAGGACCATGCTCTGTATACATAGAGCCAACTGGAAACACTCCAGAATTGGAGGCTGCTTGCACAGCTGCCGTTTTGGCATTTGCATCCACTTTCTCCTTGGACAACCTTAATTGTGGCCTTCACCTCCTGGTGAATTTTACCCAGTTCCTTGCTTCAGGTGTATTGGCCATTTTGCCTCTTTTAGCTCATCCTCTGTAATATATCCCCACAGGCCTATAAATGGCACCACCTCAGCAGACTCAGCTCATCTTTCATCACACTGCCAGAGCCTTGTTTTGATTTATTGCCTTTCACCACAGTGGCCCAGAATGAAGTCAACTTCTGAAATCACTTAGGGAAGGATCTGCTGAACAAGCATACATTTAATAATACGCCTCTGCCCTTTTACTTCCTCCATACTGAGATGTTCCAGTGATATCAGAAATCTCTTCAGAGTACCAGAGTGCTGGAGGTAGCTGCTGCTGATCCACAGCTCTGAGCTACAACATTGCCTTTGTCTGCTGCCTTCTGCCTAGCATCCACAACTGCAAAAGCTGCCCTTTTCCGATGGATGTGATTTATTTTTTTCCTCATACCACAAAGCTCTTACTTTCTCTTAGCCTGTTCTTCAAAGCATTGTCAAGATATATCAGAGAGAGATCATCTCCAAAGCTGATAGCAATGGCTTGGGTTCGCCCTGGTCTACCACATCTTGTCATGTTCACATTCAGAATACTTTTTTGAAGATGTCTTCTGGTCCAAGCCAAAGTGCTTAATGGCTTGTAAAACTTATTAATTTCAGTAAAGTTACAGAAACTTTCGTAATTTTATATTAAACTATTACATTTTACTGTGTTTATTAGAATATGCATATTACTAGAGTATATTTGCTGCCTGTAAATAAATGGCTGCTAAATTTCCTGGCGTGTTATAACTGGGTAATTTTTGAAAGAACAGGGATTTTTATATTTTCCTCTGACCAACGTTTTTGGAAAACTTGACTCAGAAAATAGATACACTTACAATCCAAAGTGGTCCCAGCATGCTGGAATAACATACAAGATTAAAATTGAAAGCATTTCAAATGGTGCAACAGATGGAAACAAGTTGTTTCACTTGAGTGAGTGTAATATATTTGTGTTGCATGCACACTGTCCATGTTCCTGCAGAGATTAGTCATGAAACAGGAGCTGGGGTCTCAGATGTGAAGAACACAAACGATCATTGTTTGGCGTGAATTTATTTTGAGTCTTGTGGGAAAACATTTGCTCTTTTCGCCAGAGTCCCCTGGCTCCCGCACGCAGGGGTTAGCCCATCTTCCATGCTTCATGGGGAAAGGAGTGTGTCATTCTATGTATAGGGTAAGTTAAGCCTTTCCTTAAAGGGCAAAGCTCCATTAACTGCTTTACATCCACTCGTTAAGTCTCTTAACACCCTCTAAACTTAAGGGTGGCCTGTGCCATAAATCTTAAGCATCCAGGATGGTGGAGCTGCAATGAGGAGCAGGGTGTTGGCGTGGCACATAGTGCTGCTGTTGGCAAGGCATTGATCATCCTGGAGTAACTGAGCAGAAACATCTCTTCATCAGGGTACAAAAGGCAGATACTGATGCCTTTTCGTTACTCTACAGCAGTAAGTTTTAACTGTCTACAAAGAGAAGCCTCTCACTGCTTCTTCTACAAGAAGCTACTTTGTTGTCAGGACCGGCATAGGCAGAAAGCAAAAGAGCTCAAAAGTAACACGAATCCAGGGCATTTAAATCTGAGTTCTGTAACACTGTTACAAAGTCTTCTTTCTAAAAACTTTTTGTTTAAAACTGCATGGTATGTATTTAATATCTTTCCTTTAAAATAAAAAGGAGTACTTCCTTGTGAGCAGCTTGTGGGGGGTGATAGGATCAGGATGGAAAGAGGTTTGTTAACAGTACAAAATCATTAATTGCCAGGATGAGTTTAAGAGTAGAAATTATTGGTTATAATTCATGGAGCCTGAACTCCATCTTGTAAAGACACAAGGAAGATAATGTGGGTTTCTGATCAGCACATACTTAAGTATAGTCCTTAGATAGCTAACATGTTTTTTTAAATCATCCTCCAAAAGAATCAATTGATTTGTATGGCATGTATGAGTCTCCTCTCACCTTAAATCCATTTTAAGCTTTAAACCCCTATTTTACTTCTTTCAAATTCCAATGGATTATACTTAAAAATGAGTCATGATAATCTGACTCATGGCTTTTCAAAAGGAATCCCAGGTAAACAAAATCTTTTTATAATTTAGTCCTCCCGATAAGAGGCTGACTCTTCCCAGAATCTGGGTGGATTGATTCATGGGTTTCTTCAGCCATCAGAAATGTGTCATAAATGCAGAGGTTCTGAATGGCAAGTTATTTTTCTTTTTTTTAATGAAAAACATACTTTATAATTTGGTAGGTTTGTGGGATAAGAGACTTATTTTGTAGTTGAGTTTTTAAAGGTTCTGTGGGGGGAAAAAAAAATTTATTTTTTTTTTAGCTTTGTGGCCAGTAACCTGAAAACAGAGGTAGCAGAGACTCAACAACATCTTGGGTTTGGAAGTAGCTTGGGAGTAAACAGTGAGTAGAAAATAGCAGCACAGGTAGCATAGCCTGTTCCAACCTGCTCAGGCTACCTGCAGTACTCTCAGACTGAAACAGTTTTCAAAAACTTAACTACAGCTTTCTCAGGACCATCAAGGTTGTGTTCAGCCTGTCTTTCTGTCTGCCTTACAATTTGGTGGTGAAGAATGTCCTTTTTATTGACATTTCATATATATTAGCTGGATTTTTAAATACCAAAGCTTTCATTTGCATGTATATCAAATTGATAGTTTGAGACCAGAGAGGTTTTGATCCTGGTTTGGCTTTATCTGACTAAAGTTCCACTAATGGACAAATACCTCAGACTTGAATGAATATCAGCTGCCTTTCACTGAGTGCTTTCTGAAACTGCATCTTTCTTTCATCAGCCTTTCTGTCTAAAAGCATCTGGCTTCAGAGATGCCCTTCTTTCTCGCATTGCAGGTCTCGATTGGCATCGTGGTGTGCGTGAGACCTGGTGCTGCTGGTGTTCCCACCAGCACTGTTACAGCCTAAGTGGCCTATTTTTATCGTTGCAAGCTGGCATTTTTCATATGCTCATAAAATTCACACAAGTGTCTCAGTGTGAGAAAGAGATCCAGCACACAGCAAATTCATGTGCATTGTTAGGGTTTAATTTGACCACAGCCATACATATAAAAGCCAAAATATGTAAAGTTTAATGAATCAAGTATGTCATAAATAACTGGGCATACTGAAGAAACCAGAGTTGTGGTAATGTATTTGTACAGCATCCAGCATGGAGGAACTGTAATTAGGAGTGGGGTTCCAAAGTCATCCTGAAAAGCAGATAACAAATAAAGACTTCTTTATTAATATGCAATGGAGTTGTGATAGGTGACCAAAGTTTTTGAATTGCTTTCCAGTAAATGATTTGTAAAATATGGTTGGATTAATCCTCATGCCTTTCATCTGCAATTTAATAATATCCCCCTCCTGGTGCCTGAATGTGCTGGTTTTATTTTATTTGCTCTCCTAAAAAGAAATGCAAACTGCAGGAAGTGTGTGTGTTTGAAGAAGGCATTGGATGGAACAAAGCAAGCAAGCTGAGTAGTTCTTTGTAAAAAGAATTGGCTAAAACATTAGATAAAAATGATGCCATAAATGAAGTAAGGAGTAAATCATAATTTTGTTTTTTGTTTTGCTCTGAGGTTTTGGGTTGGTTTTGTGTTCTGTTTTGTTTCATGGGGATTTTTTTGTGTTTGTGAGGGCATATCCTTTTCTAGGTAGGATGAGAAGTGATGTTACAGCCAATACCTCAGGACAATTTATATCCAGCTCCAAGTTGTAACTTCCTTGGTTCCTTCCTGCCCCAAAGAACATTCACTATTAACTATTCCAGAAATAGCCGTTTTCAGAAATGCATCTTTTCTCACACCAATTTTAAACAATACAGTGAAATATTCTCTTTGTGACAGAATTTAGTGTCTTAATTAAAATGTGAAAGATGATTATAGGTAAATGCAGATAATTTTTAATTTTTAATATCATGAGTTTGTCTTTAAAGGAAGCTCTCAAATCTGATTGCCTGGAGCCCCCTAAAAGTAGCTTATTCTGCATTCAAGGGCACTCCTGTGCTGATCTCCTCAGGGGTCAAGGTAGGGAGTGTGCTTTTTCATTCATTGTATTTTAAAAGTGGAAGAAAGCAGTAGAGGCATTGTCTGCCTCTCTAAAAGCAAATCTGGATACTTACTGTAAGGAGTGATGTTAATGATAACCCTTGCATTGTTACAGCAAGAAAGGCATAGGATGGAACCTTAGATGGAAAACGGCAACTTCTCTGAGATATTCTGTGTATTATTCCATTATAAAGTAGTCTGCTGGCAGGACCTGGCAGTGAGAATTGTCTGGAATCCAAAACAATTAGCAGAAGAAAGTGGAGGGAAGAAACTTACTTCACAGCTGAGGGGAACACTGAACACAAACCCGAGGAACTGTCTGAACAACACGCCATAATGTCAGTGATGATGGAGCTCCAGCAGGGCCTTTCCTCCCCAAGAGCTGCAGGAGTGTCACTGAAGCAGTGCCCCTTTGACACAACTTGATTTTGTCAGACCTCCTTTATAGGAAATTGATATGGACAAAGGGGAAATTACTGGTCTATAAAACAAGTAATAATGAAGAAATAGTATTGTAACCTCCCACCCCTGACTCCAAAACTACTGAGCAAAACTGCACTGAATGCACCTGGGAGGATCCTGCTGGTTTTTACAATTCAGTCACTAATGATATCATCCAGTGGAAATGGTGTATTAAGATACACCATTAACATATCTTTTTGTTGGCTTTCTGCATCCTTTCTCTAAACAAGCAAAATCCAAACCTACTTGTAAATGTTCCTAGTAACGCTTCAGTTGTTTATAGTAAGACTGGAAGTAAAAAAAAAAAAAAAGAAAAGGTGTCAGAGAAGTTTTGACTTTAGCTTCCAGGCAACAGACAGTAGAAATGTCAGAGCCTATACAACCTTTTTGTGTCAGGAATACTCACAGTCACTAAAAGATAGAAAAACTAAATACCATTAGAAAGCAAAAATAAATTTTAAAAAGACATAAAACATCTAATAACTTGTGTGAAATAGGGCATCTTTTGAGATTCTGACCTGCAGCCTTCCTGGGGTCTGGTCAAAAAAAAATCTCATCTGGTTAATCTTAGCAAGTTTCAGTAGTGGGCCTGATTTGACTCAAGGGAGGATGGAACTGCAAGTAAAAAAAGTCTGGGTTCATTGGATTACATTGATGCTTAGAATGGCTCAGCTGCTATTCAGTACAGAAACCGAGATTTTTATTTATTTAAGTGGGACATTGTTGTTCAGTTTTGGTTTTGTTTGGATTTTTATTTTGTGTTGCTTTTTTAAGTAAATTCTGCTTACCACTGGGATCACACTTGCTGTGAGCATTATCCTTCCTTGCTGTCCCTGGAAAGAGGTGTGCATCTACAAAATTAAGAGCAATTTCATAAAGGCATGGCTCAGCAATTTTAAAGTTTTTCTTTCCCTTGAGGAATAAGGCATCAGGATTTGTCCAAATCATTTCTTTAAGAGCTAAAGTATGTGTTTGACCATCTGCATTTTTCAAATAGGGAAAAGCAAACATAAATCAACTGTGATTAATTAAGGAAAAATACCAAAATTCTTACTCAAACATGAGGCTTGTTCTGATTGTCAATATAAAGTACTTTGTAAAAAGCTTAAAGAAAAGGTTTACTTACTCTTTTTTAATTTTTTCTTGTGGCTCAGTGATGTAATGTAATGACACATTTGGTTTTTGCAAAACAAATAATATGGCTGTGAGTTCACGGATATTCAGTAGGTTCATTTGATCATATAGGAGATTAGGTCTCAACCATACGAAAGACCTAATGCTATAAAATTGTCACAAAACTACAAGTTCAAAACCACAAATGAACATAGAAGACCAAGATAATTGGCCTTTTAGTTTTTCCTTATAAAAACAAAGGTTTGCTTGCCTTTTAAATGTGTCAGTAAAATTAAATTGGCACCCTACAGTGGATGCAGAGCACATAGTGACGAGGAATATACTCATAGAAGACAGATAATCTATCGAAGGGTTAAATCTTTAAAATCTGGGTAAATACAAACCTGAATCAGGGAAAATAAGACTGGACAGGGAGTTACATTTATTAGAAGATATTGTTGGTGCTCCTCAAGAATTTTTTAGGAAAAATAATTGCAAATACCTGAAAGGTCAAGTCAGAAGCTCTTGCCTCCATGCAAGCAGCAGCTCTATGTTGTTTATAAGACCTTGGAGAGCTCCTGCTTATGGTCAGGCTGTTCACAGACTCTGTTTTTTTTTCTCAGATTATTCACAAATTGAGAATGGGCTCTGTGCATAAATGACCCCAATCTGCTATGAAAATACATTTTAATTCAGTGTTTTAAGATAGCCATGGAAGACAGAATTATGTCCAGAGGACGAAGAGCTTGAACCATTTTCAAGCTGTTGGCCACAATGCCTCGGTGCCATATCTCTAAGAAAAGAAAGCACAAATCCAACTACTTCCCAGCTGGTTCCCAGCACGGTGCAGAGGAACTGGGCTTTCTAGGCCCCCATGTGACTTTTTTCAGATGCAGTGTCCCTATAAATCTGAGAAATTTCAGTTGAGTCACAGTTCAAAAATATTCCTGAGTCTTAGGCCTTATACCTGATAAGAAATAATGGGTGAACCCAGGATTGTTTGAAATACTCTGGGTTTTTAGGATCAGGAGACCTTTGAGAATATGTTTTGTTAGCATTGAAAGAAGGAATGTTTCCTGGAATACTTGCTTTTCTCTGCAGTACAGAATCAACATAAAAACTAGTAAACTAGGCCATTAATAAATATGTAAAAGAAGCCTGATCTCTGTGAGGTACAGGCTCAGTGAGGGCACTGAGCTCCACTGGTCCCACTCCATTGATTATTCACGTGGAATTACAGGGTTTACACACCATTGAAATGATATGGGACTGCCAGACTTTCTAATGTGTTCTTGATTTTTTTCTTTTTCCACCTGTAAGTTAAAGCTTTTTATTTGTAACTTCAGGAGATAATGTGTATGGTAGCTTTTCTAATTTATATCCTGCTGGTATATAGTTTAACAAAATGCCTTTTAAAACAGTGTATTTAATTCCTCAGTCATGCCTCTGGGAATACATTCTTACTGTATTATAACTTCTTTTATAGCTTTTGTTTACTGTGGTTGAGAACTTCTGCAAACTTTTCTTTCAGAAATCACCACGTATTTCCTTGTATGCATCTCTTTTCTGTCTCCAGCAGAAGTTATTTGCTGCTGGTTTCCACAGCTGCTCACGTTCTGTTACAGTGGCTTAAACACTTAAAGAAATACATTAATAGCATTTTTATTTTTTGCATCTGGACTTCCAGGAAGAAAATCTAATTTTCACACCTGACTGCCAAATTGAGGTGTTATCCAGGATGCTTTGTCAATGAGCTGATATTGTGAAGAATCCTTTTTAAAATTACTTTAACAGTCTTTAATGATTATCAAGGTTGCACTTATGGTGGGAAATGTTTCATGAGGGTACTTTGAGAAGTAACAATGCTCTATATTTCTGTGTAGAAGTCATGTCTTCCTGACTGGTAATTACTTCCCCTTGCTTGTTGCAAAGTTAAATACGCAGCATTTCAGCAGAAGTGTTTAATGGGGTTAGTCGAAAATTGTTGTTAAATCCAGTTTTTGACAAGTGAAATTGTAAAGGTTGAACAAAGATTTTTCTGAGAAACTTATTTCCATTATAAATGGGACTTGCTCATCTCAGTCCAGAAGTGGTGTGATTAGAAGTGCTGCTGTTCTGTGGTGTATTGTAGCAGTACAGTCTCTGTTACGAGCCAGAGCCCCAGCACCTCACCGATCTGGCTCCCTTGCTATCTCTGAAGCAGAATCCCTCCATGGAAAGAAGTCAGGGTCACAAGAAGTTTGCACTTTTCCTACAGAGCTTACCAACAAAAAAACCTCTTTTCCCTGCAACACCCATTCAGTTAGCCTTGCTTATAAACTGAAATACTTCCATTTTTGTCTGAAATGGTCATTGTTTAATCTCTGTAAAGGATGAGAAATAATGAAGTGTTTCCCCAGATAAGTAAATGTAAAAAAACTACCTTTGTCTGCATGTTGATTATTTTCTGGTACAAGATGAGCGCCTTGGGACAGCAGAATTGTTAATAACTACAAGCTTCCAGGTTAAGGGATATCAACTCCTGTCCCATGAAGCAATAATATGTGTTGCTTATTTGTGTTGCTACGTAATAAGCCACAGACTTTCCAAATTGCTTCTGAAAGATTTTAACACATAGTTAAGGAGCCATCATCATCTCTCACTGAAGACCACACAGATTTCAGAGTTGTGGACTATGAGGGAATAAAACATTCAGATTTCCGTGAATCAGATCTGAATCAAGGTTGGATACCAGGAAAACTACAGCTTAGCATTTTGACTTTGAGGCAGACCTAACATTTGTTACAAAGCTGCTAACAGTGCTCTCAAGGTGCTGCTCAAGGAAGGGACGGTATTTTACAGACAGGCAATGTAATCCCATGTTTGTTTTTAAAGAATAGGAAGAGATGAGTGGATTATAACAATATAGCAGGACCAATTGCAATGAAAAACATGTTCAGAACAGTCTAATTGTTAAAAAGTCAGTACAATTTACTGCTACACTGAGATTGGTACTTACTTTCTCATTAATTCATTCCATCTGCTGCATCATACAGAATAAATTCAGGAATGGTTAGAAGGCATACCTCAAATATACTTTGAAAGTTTGATTTAATTCATTATATTTCAGATTTTCACACCCTTGTGTGTCTTTCTTAGTCTGTTCACAGTTTTCCAGAGGAGTTTATGCCATCTTTGGATTCTACGACCAGATGTCAATGAACACACTGACGTCATTTTGTGGAGCCCTTCACACATCCTTCATCACACCCAGCTTCCCAACAGATGCAGATGTGCAGTTTGTCATCCAGATGCGGCCAGCATTGAAAGGAGCCATCTTGAGTCTCTTGACTCATTATAAGTGGGAAAAATTTGTGTACCTCTATGACACAGAACGGGGTAAGCACCATCATTTTAATTGATTTTTCTTTTTCATAATTTGCTCTAAGTATTACCAGAATCAGTATGTGCAGCACAGTTTTCTTCTGGATGTAGGTAGCACATCCTGATGGTCCTAGAAAATAAGGAAGAAACTAAAGTGAGTGGATAAATGAAAAGAAGGCATCTTCATATTACTGGTCATTTTTAAAGAGATTGAAGGATATTGTTAACAGTGTAAGCATTCAATTTGCACACCTGGTTTCCATGGAACTGCAGACTCAACACTTGCCAGGGTTTTTGAGTCCTTGCAAAATCAATAAAGTCAACACTATGAAGTCAGCTGTCAGGCAAGGCCTTCCACTCTGTGTGACATTGCAAATCTCACATCACTTTTTCAGCACCTTTCTGCTGTCACTGGACAAAGACAATCCATGCTGAGATATGCTCTGGAGATGTCCAGGCATCAATAATGTCTAAGAATACAGAGCATGAGATGCTTTAGGGCTCAGCTGGAGAAAAGATGCTCTAGATATGTCACATGGATATCCAGAGATAAATTTAGATACATGGCCAAAATTATGTTTTACTAAATAGGAACATACTAAAATAAATGTTTTCACACTTAAGCCAATTGTTAACTATCAGGAAGCACAAAATTTAGCAAATACTGTCAAAAAGAAATCTAGACATCAGAAACTATTTTCTTTGATGATCTTGCATATTTCTGTAGAGTAGCTGTTGCCACCTGCTCTGAGTGCACAGAGTTTGCTCTGCTACAGATTTCGCCTGGGTAGCATTTTTTGTATCAAATAGATGTGCCACTGCTCTTCTTAGCAGATGAATGATTTGCAACCCCAAGACCACCTTCATATCAAAGGGATCTGGATAGAGGCAAGCTTAGATTCTGTTCCTGTCTCCCACAACAAAATCATGTCTTCAATGGGTATGCTTTTGGTAGCATCACCCAGCTCAGTGCATATCATATGTCGAAAGAAAGAAATTTTCAGTCTGATTTTAAGTGAATGTCAGAAGTTCAGAATTCTCTGAGTGATTTGGAGGTGTTAAATATTTCTAGCACTGAAAAACACTAGATTAAGTAGGAAATATGGAGAAGTTAAGAATGTCATTGCTTTTTAAATCTTGTAAAAACACTCTCCATACATCTGTATTTCTGGATTAGTCCACTTTTAAATAAAAGCTCCTGTGAGTAAGCCATTTATCTGAGTAAGAAAGGCTTGATGTGGCCAAATGCAATAAACTTACAGCATGTGATAAAGTAAAATGTCTTTTGTTCCAGGACTGATGAAACTTATGATTAAGGCTAATAAAGTTTGCTTTGGAAGGAATTTCATCAGTTATCCAAGATGATGCCTAATAAGAAATTTGGCACTTCAGACTGGAAAAGTAATCCAAAACAGTGTGAGTTCCACTAGAACTTGTCTAGATGACATAAATCTCAGACTAACTGAGGTAATAATAGGAGTCATGAGGGGAGAGACTTACAAGCCTCAATCTTGCATTTTTTGGCACTGTGTACAGTCTTTATATAAAGACAGTCTAATCATGAGCTTCTTATGATGACTTTTGACCCTTTTGAACAGTTTAGGTTGTGTCTAGGCCTCGTTTTGCCTTGTTCATACTAAGATTTTAATCACAGGTTAAAACAGAGGTCTTGCTGGTGGAATTAGCCCTGGGAGTCTTACTTTACCTCTGTTGCCATCTGCCTCCTGTACTGTCTTCCCATTCACATCCTACTCATAAATTTACAACAACTCATCCAGATCATGTTGTGAACCTACAGTAGGTTCACATGCTTGTTATACTGGCCCTGTGTTATGTCAGACCTTCTAAGTGTTAGAGTGCCAAATCTGAATTAGATGACAGTGAAGGTGACTGTAGGATTATAAATTGAGGCTCAGAGCTTGAAGATAAAGGATGGCTGTGTCTTTAGGATGGAAGAAAAATCAGTACATACAGGTTGCTGATGATGGACTTTGAGATAAATTTGTTTGGGATAAATTTACCGCATCTTATCTGTCCTCCCTATACATATATCCTTGTTGCTGCTGTTTGGTAACATATTTGCCATCTGCTAAAACAGGAACAGAGATGAACAGTTTATTATCTTCAGTTATTGTTGCTTTATTTGGTTAATGCAAACTTGGTAGCAGTCCTATCAGAGTATAAATTTCTCCAATATTATAATAAGTTAAGAATTCTTCTAAAGGAGAGAGAAGCAGGGCAATTAGGTACTGAGACATGGACTTAAGATTCCTTTGCTTGATGAATGGTAATCATGGATGACAGCAGTTGAAACATGTGGCAATTACAGTAATTTCTCGTAATAGAACTTCAAATAACAAAAAAAACATCCCAAGAGTTTGGACAGTAGTGACTAGGATGACTCCTTGTGTCAGGACTGAGTAAACATGTTCCTTTGCTGAGATGCCTTGGGAAATGGCAACACTAGAGCTGTCACAATTTTTAAGAATTCCTGTCTTAGGGACTTAACTGCTTTGGGGTACAAACACTGTGGAGAGAAGGTGTTAATCAGTTTACTGTCATTTCCTGAAATAAACTATCATTTAAAACTGCCTTTGTAAAAAGATTATAATCTCACTGAGAATCTGAGAAATCACTAGATATTAGACTAGTTTTTCTTATGTTGAATATAAGTTATGCACTGAATTGTTCTTCCAAGTAGTTTTAGAGTGTTCTGCCTCAGCAGAACACTGCCATGTATTAAACATTGCATTTAGTATTAATAAGCACCACAGCATATTATAGATGCTATAAAAACCTGAATAAACCCTGTGGTTTTAATGAACTCTGGCTTAAGCTTAGGAGTGGAGCTTTTTAAAATTGTTTTCTTTTAGCAGTGCTCTTTTTGTTCATTGCCATCAAATCATATAATCATATGTTTTTCCCCTTGGTGACATTAGGTACAATACTGTCATGCTTGGCTTCTGCAACGAAGTCAAAAGACAAATCTCAAACCATAGAATAAAGTTAAGATGTACAATTACATAGATAGGTGGTGAAGTGTTTAATCCAGTGAGTTAGTGTATTCACTGTATATATTATTTCCTGTTGCTGTGAGATGACTGAATGTTGCAGATTGTGCTCTCCAATATATATTTATGTGCAGGTATAAAATTTAGTTTCTCAAAAACTTCTAAAGCACACACACAAAAAAAATGAGATTCATGGTTTTCACTAGCAAGAATTATGTTTTATCATTGTTTATTTCAGTTGATGGAGTTAACTTTCTATGAAGAAACAGAAATTTAAGAGAAAAACCAAGTTCCATGTTCCCTTCTATTCCCAGCAGGAAAAAAAAATACTTTGCAGAGAGTAATAATACATTAGCAAATGGCTGCTAGGGGAAGAAAAGACATTTAGCAGCATGTAAAAGAAATAGTCATATGTCCATTCCATGCCACATGTGTTTAGTTCATGTGAAAGGGAAAGGCAGAGTTGATTTCTGTTTGTGTTAACTCATATCAGTAAGTTGACACTGTTGGTTGCTGTGATGCGTGCAAAATATCTGATTAATTATATGGTGCTAACTGCCTCAGTAGGCTTCTCTGCAGTAGAACTAAGACTAATTAAGATTATGTCAGGATGAGATGAGATGTTACATACAGAAACCTATTAAGACTTTGGGTAGCACTTCTCAGGAAAGTCACCTTTTGCATCTCATGCTGAGGACTATATTTTATCAAAAACCTCGGGTTTACTTTCAGTCTTCAGGTTTGTTTCTCCTCTTGTTTTACATTACTTTAAATCAGATGTTGTTCCGCTGAAGTCAGTGGACCGAGGTAACGCAGGTGTGAATGTGTGGAGAGGTAAGCTTGTGGTTTTCACAGTCATCTTATTGTTGCATAAAAGTGTGAAATACTTCTCATTTAATTATAAAAATGGTACGGTGAATTATAATACTTTAGCTTTTGTTTATTTAAATTTTCATGATGCTTCTTAAGTGATGTTTCAGTTTATTTGTGCCAGAGAAACAGAGTTTTGTATAGATTGTTCACTTTCCAACTGACAGTATAACACAGGCATTTTGTCCTAAGTTACTTTGATTTGTCTTATCTACTGTGCACAAAGACATTGATTTTTGTCATGTAGATCATTTAAACAAAATCCCACTAAGTGATTTCTCTGATTTACATCAAGTTTTCATCTTCTTCCTTTGGATCATAGGAGTTATCACAGGACAGAAAAGTGACTGACTTTGTTTGTGTAATGCCCACAACTCAATGGCAGCTCAGTCTAGACAGAGGTACAGAGAGATCAGTCTGTGTGGCATTGTAACAAATACCTCACTAAATCTGAAGTTCTTATGTCATTTGGTTTTGATTTAGCCTGTCAGTATGTATCTAGTGTGACCTAAAATAAAGGGAAAGAAGTTTTGATAAATAAGGTTATTGTTGGTAATATTTTTTTTAATTGGCTCACTCTGGCTAGATGAAGGCTGAGGCAAGGAAGTGTTAACCTAAAGCACTGGGTTGTGTGGCTAAGGAGAGTTGAAAATGTCTGCTTTAAAAGCAATTCCATCTTTAATCCTTAGTGCTACAGAAAGACAAAAATTTGACCTGAACGTAATGGATGGGTAAGGATGCAGAAGCCTGAAAATACAGCCTCAGAAAATACAATCAGTCTTATTTTTTTGAAAAAGAAATCCTTCTGGAACCCTGTTGCATAANGGGGGGGGGGGGGAGGTACTAGTAGAAGCTTCTCAATGATCATGTGTAAGGCATCAAATTGCCTTAAAATGGGTTCAGTACAAGGCAATGAGGTCTGATTCACTGCTTCTGCTGAAGACAAAGAATAACTCTTTTTAGTTCTGTCTTTACAAAATGAGGTTAGTTATCTATTGCTATCAAAGGACAAGACACTTCTGTACTGCTCTCCCTAGAGAACGAGAGATTGGAGCTGATAAAAGAAGCAGTATATAGAACCACTCTCATTATAGCTGCCACAAAATTAAATTGATGGATTTTTTTTTTTTTGGACGAAAAAAGAGTTGCACTGAAAATTACTCATATGTAGAACATAACTTTTTCTTTTCCAAAACATCTGGGATAAGATTAAATTTTATGGAATCTAAAAAGACTGTGCTTTAGCACTTGGTGGATTCCTAGGGATTTCAGAATATTGGGTTCTGGTGGACAGTCTCTCCTGAAAACAGCAGTGAAAAATGTAACCCAACACAGAATGGCTGACTCGTGGTTATAAGCACCTTCCATCAGTAGAGAGGTGCAAAAGAACTCCTCCTTTCACATAGCTCATTTGTTAAACTCTGCATTGTATTTCTGCATGTCAGGAAGTTTTATTTTCTTTATAAAGATCACTCTTCAGTGAAGGGGAAAAAAAGAAACCAGTGGTAGCAGCTACACCAGCATTAGTAAACCCTGAATTCAGCACCTGCTGATCAGTCAAATGTCAAAAGAATCGATAGCTGAGCTGTTCATTAACATGTTTATTCTTCAGAGCAGAGAGGCTATTCCACTAGCTGAAGAACTGCTCTGAATCCCTTGCATAAAGAAAAAAAGATTTAATGCTGGCTTACAATTTTCTCAGAATTAAACATGGGCTTGGTCCATTTTAAAATTATAATTCTTGTTTGCTGGTATGTTTATACCTGTTTCATTCTTCTCGGTTGCACCTGTAAGGTTGATGTGATGTATTTTGGTTATGCTTTCAAAAGTATGAAGGGATGTAAAATCTTGACATCTTCTTCTGTAAATATCAGTTTGTGATGAAGAATAATGCAACATACAAACCTTGTTTGGAAGCCTATAAAACAAGCAAAAGTGACAAAACAGGGAAGAGTAACTGCAAACATTGCTTCTGAGGTGGTTTTTGGCTCTTTACGGGAGTGTTTTGGACAGAAGCCCAAGTTCATGGGGATGACATGCAGACAGTATCAATTGCTAGCATTTAGGTAGCTATGTAGATGAGCTGTCTCATTCTCCTTTCCCACTTCTTTATATAGTCAGAAATGCACAGCAGGCAGTAAAATCTTGGCAAAACCTCCCAAGCTGAGGCTCAGCCTCCATGTCACAGGTCTGTACATTTGAAGAATTATGCGCCCCAGTAACTGCCATCCAGAGATTTTCTTCTAGATCAAAAGATAACTTGTAGCATGGCTGCAAAACCTGGTGTATTTTGCATGGCTTTTCTTGAAAGGATGTGGTGTAGGTTCAGGTTTTCATGCTCTGGTACAAAAGAGAAAACAGATCCTTATAATAGACAATCTATTATTTAAATTTAAAGAACAATCGTATTTAATGTAGTTACATGCAATAACAAATGATCTATTTCTTTCACTATCAGCCTTTTGGAAATGAGTGATTTTGTCATCTTAAAATGCCTAGAATTGGTATTTATATAGAATTGAAAGTCTTAGATAATGCTTAGCAGTGTTTGTATGAAATATAAGTAATTTACCTTGACAAAAAGGCAAACCTTGACATTCTTATTAAGGGTGCATTGTTTTGTTGCTTTCATCAGTATAATGTATGAACCAAGGCACTACGCAGGAGATATGCCAAGACCCTAACTGAAATATTCCAGGATTGCTTTACTGCTTGATTTTACTGCCTAAATGTGTTTGGGAGTAATCTGAGCCTGAACAGTTAAATCTAGCTTTTGATAATCACTTCCCATTTGTTTCCTCTGAAATCTCTAAAGTCTCATACAGACTCCTTTTATCTTGGTCTCTGTGGTACACGGATACAGAAGAAAGCTCTTTTACTGATCCTTGCCCAAACAAACATTGAGACCCTGTGTGGGAGAATGAATGTTGGCTGGTTTTTAGCTGGACTGAGAGCCTTAAGCATTTTTCTCCTGATCTTTCCCATTAGATGCTATTTGTTTAGCTTACCCTTGGTAATCACTTAAACCGTTTTTCCAGCTTATGAACAAGAAGAGTGAATCAACTTTGAAAGTCATCCAGTATGAGATGTATCATACTGGCAAGACTGGCAAGATGCAGCTGAAAACCAACAGCACAGAGTTCATGGGGTTATGCTGTACTGCAGCTTTGTGCCTCTTTACAAGTGTTGTGTACACACAGCATGTTCGGTTTGGTGTTGAGATGCCCAGGCCAAATGCCTGAGCATCCCTTGAAGCTGTTGGAACATACACTGCTGTCAGCAGTGTTTTCCAACAAGAGGAGTAACTGCACGTGTACAACACATTCGTGTCTTCTTTCATGGGGCCTCTGAGAACAAGGAAGTGCATCAGCCCATTCATGAAGAAAAGGGTATTATGGTAACCTCACTCACACTGACTGTGAATCTGGTTGTGGCTGAGAAAGTGTCAGAATCTAATTTGACTGTATGTGAAATCAGTTCATAAACCTGAGTCAGAACATTCAGTATACAGAGTATGAACAGGCAGATCCTGGATAAATAATTTCTGGAAGTCTAAAGCAGGATGCGTGCACCCTTATGGTCCTAATGAAAGCAACTAGAACTCTCAGGATCATGAGCTGAGGCCCTGAATATCTTATGTAGTAAACAGGAGAACCAGCGGCATTGCTACTTACCAAAGCCTTAGAGATAAGTCTGCGGATGCTTGTATTTATAAACTAAGTTGTGTAAATGCATGCATTTAAATATTTAGCTTTTCATAAATATGCATGTTTTATCAACTTTTGGTAGAGCCATTACATTTAAATTTTTTTATTGTATGCACAAATAATTTAAGTGGCAGAATCTTTAGTTCTCGGTTGATTTTATATGTACATCAGCAAGGCTTAAATGATCACAATCTGACTTTTTCAGATTTCTTGAAACAAAGCTGAAGTTCAAGACAGTTTCCAAGTGCAGATGGAGGGAGAAAGGGCTAAAAAGATGCATGAAAGACATTTGTTGGCCCTTTTGCTCTGCGGCAAAGGAGAGGACTGGACACAAAGCCAATACTTAAGAGGTGGTGGAAAGGATTTGCTTGGAACCAGAGGCAACAAGGTGGAATTTGTTGATCCTGTGAAGGAGATGGGACTTTTTAGACTAGAAAGAAGGCTACAGAAAAGAATACCTGTATGAAAAAGACTGTGGGTAAAATTTTATCAGATCTACTTATTTAACCCATCTCATCCAACATATCTAGGAGTTTCTGAAAGTAACTTGAGTTTATTATCTTGCATCTGTATATGCAGCAGAGCTTTAAAAACTTGAAGTCTTTGGTGTCTTTGACTCAGATGCTCTAAGCAGGCAGGCTCATTTCACCTGGGAGCTGGGCTGATTCTGTTGGTGGTGGTAAACTGTCTTGATGACTTAAAGTCTGTGTAAGGGGGCTGGTACTCTCAGTGGGTCTGAGGAAAGCAGTACTATTTAATATGGAATCAAGATGAAGCATTTTTCAGGTACGTATCAAGAAGAGATGTGTAACATTGCATTAGTGTGTGAACTTTCCTACTCATTTTGGTGGAGTAGCATGTGCTGGTCATCAGAAGTTTTCCAAAGGAAGGGGATTTTGACACCCTATGCCTGAATGAAATTACGGTGGCAGTTATTTAGCATGTTAATGTTCTTATAAGTTTGCAAATGTTATCACCTGTCATCTGGATCTTGACTGTTTACTATTCCTGAGCATCTTTCTTCACATAGAAATCATTCTTAACCTGAGTGACAGCTATTGTTGGTGGCCCATGGTATTTATGCAGCGATGGCACTTTCTTATTCAAAGTGAGGGAACAGATTCCTAACATACACTATGAGAGACCACACACTTCTGTGAGCTTGATGTGATAGTGAGAAGATGGTTTTCAGCCCAGGCAAATGAACCATCCACTGGGTGAAGAACTTCCATGGAATGAGCACAGACTGTTTTAGCTTAGTGAAATGACTGTAATTGTTGCAAGTGATGCCAAACACAATGAGATTTTTCCACTGCTTGAGGAATACATGAGTAAAATGGAGTATCTCAACAAGTTAGTAAATCAAAGCTTCTCCTTTCATAGAGGGGCCTCAGATACTTCAAAACAGGTTGTCAGCTGAGCAATGACGTGTTCTTTTCTCACTAAGAAGAGAGATTTCTTATGCAGTTTAAATTTCTTTTGATACAGAACTGTACCATGGTGGGTGAATGGTGTACAGTAATTTAGTTTTGTTTAAAGGCTTTATGCTCTTGAAGTGATTTTCATTTGATGGTCTCAAACAGCAGTGAATGACTTTCGGTATGCAAGGAGTTCCACTCTTGTTTTTCAGATGGAACATTTGATGTACTGATGACCAGCAGATTAACAACTTGGACTTCGTCTGTTTATGTGTATGGAAATACCTTTGTTGAGTTGAAAGTGCAGTGAGCTTTGACTTAAGAGATGTGCAGAATGTCATACTGGAAGTCAATGGCCATGGTTATTAATGAAAAGCAGTTTTTCATACTCCTACACAAGAATTGCCTCAAATTTTACCTTGAATTTCCTTTTTCACCTAGAAAAACACTTAAGCCTTTGAAGCATCTCATAATGGGTTACTTAGAAACTTTGCATTTCAGGTAGTTATTTAAAGATGTTTACCATGGAGTTTATAGGAACAAATCCATTGGTTATAGCTGCTGTACTTTCCTTCATCCATGACACTTGGCCCTTTGAGATGCAGTTTCTTCTTTTAAGCTTCAGAGAATTTACCAAACTAGTATGACCACACGCCTTTTTCTTCTCAGAAAATATCCACTGTCTTAGTAAGCATAAAGATGACTTGAATGCTTTGTAGAAGAAGAATAAAGGTGAATGCATTTGTGACAAACCCACTCAGCTAGCAGGTAAAATGACCTCATATTGTATTTAGGTTAAGGAGTTTTTAAAGGATTTTTCTCTTGCAGAGATAGATTTTTCTCTGGATTCTCATGAGACATTTAACATCACACCTCCTTTTTTATTTTTGAATTCTCCTCCTTGCAATTCAGAGTAGGACAGCACTGTGAGCCTGCATTTCAGGAAGTATATAAAATATGGTAGTATAGTGGGATGAAAAATAGCTACATAAAGTGATTAAGTATTAATCCCTAAAGAAAAAAAGTGAAAAGTTTCCGACATGAATTTTATACTCAGTAACAAGTAATTATTCATTTCTTCAGCTCCAAATGCATAGCTTTTCCTGGCCACCTCTTTTGCTTTGATTCATGATGCAAAGAGTCACTGGGAGGGAAAGGTGACCTGAGGTTTTATACTTACCCTGAGCTCATCGTGTTCACAGACTGTTGCTTTGTGCTTATAAGTATTTCTGAGTTACCTTGGTTGTCAGCAGCCCAAGGAAACAAATCAGCAGTCAATGATTTGCACAGCTTAGCAGCATTTAGTCAGGGTCCCTCTTCACATTGTTAAACTGAACAGAGTTGTCATCTCTTAGAACAGCAAAATATCCCCTTTAAAGCTGAAGCATTTCTCCTTCAGTATTTAGAGCCAGATTTCTCAGGCAGCGCTTCACAGTGCAGGTGTGCCCTGGAGTCTGGATTTACACATAAAGTACATCTGTTCTCCTTCCAGGTGAGTGGGATGGAGCCCAAGTAAAGTCCTTTGGCCAGGCCACTGCTCTGTGGGCAGTGTGGGGTAGTGCATCGTATCTGAAACTGAAGGAAGTCACGAGCCAGCACTGTGACTGCTGGAAACACAAGCCTGTTCTGTTCTATGTTGGAGCTGGGAGTGTTGGTGGTCCATGAACCCTGCAGTGCTGATATGGTAACATCAATCTGGAAAGGTTAACAGGGACCAACTATGGTTGTTAAGGTTTCTCAGGAGCTTCTGAGGTGTTCTTTGCTTAGGGGATATTTTTGACAATGCTGATAATAACATGCAGTGAGTTGCCACAGCTGTGCGCATACTAAATATAAGAGGACTATAAGCTGTTCTTAAGCTGTCTAGATCTCATAGTCATAGTTAAGGGGACTTTTCAGGAGAAGAAAATGCACGACAATGGTCATTAAGGATTTTTTTTCAGTATGCCTTAGAATATTTTAGACACTGAAGCCATTAGATAAGTATGGCAAATAATGCAGACATGTTCAGGTGTCTTTTGAGCAAGATGTTTCATGCTGGTCACTGTTAAGGACATAATATTGTCATTTTTGAACCAAAGTCTGTATATGGCCTTATAAATTACACTATGATCCCCTTGGTGATATAAAAATAATGATGTATTGTCAGAATTAATGTGGGAAAGCATTTGTTAAAACTCTTGGGTGTCTTCAACTCAGTATGAGTGGTGTAGTTAATACTGAAGTATGTATGGTTCTAATGGATGAATATATCAAATAAACTAAAATAGTGGATGAAGTTGTGACATCAACAATATATATTTGCTCTATTGAATGCAATTTTCTGTCATTATGTCCTGCTGAGCCATCTGAAACATCTGAAAGGATCTGCAGTTGTCACTCATCTTTATTAAATGCCAAAGTTGTATTCTACATTGACCTCTGTCTGTGGGCATTAATTCATTAAGAATTTAATTTGATGAACTTCAGTCAGAACTGCAGTATAAAGTCCTTTCAGTATGATTTAATTATTTTGCCAGCATTATGTACCCATAACACCATTGTAGACTGGATTCTGTCATGATCTGCTCCTAAGATGAAAGATATTGTAAATGTGTTTTTAGATCAAAGCATGCTATTTGCTGCAGTCTTAGTTCTTATTGGGTTTTTTTCCCCCTGCTTAAAAAAGGGGATATTATGATTTTAGGAGCAAATATTAGCCTACAGTTTGTATAGTTTAGCACATTTTTTATTAGCAAGATAAGGCTTTATTCTTTAAGGGGAACCAAAAAGAAAGAAAAACCAAAAGTAGGGAAATGAAAAATAAAGCCAATCTCCCGACATTGTTTGGCTCAGCAAGATCAAACCTTGCAGCTGAGTACACTGGTGTCAGTAATTGCTCAGTAGATAGAATTGCCTATTGCTTAGTAGTAGTAGTACCATTATCGATCAGTTGGTTTTGTCCATGAACTGACAATGATAACCTCAAATTAGATCAAGTTTTTATTAAGGGAATAAAATCAAATTACGCCTGGCTGTAGACAAATAATAATAAGTTAGATGAACACCATAATTATTGCAGTAACATTTTTGCAAAGATTTCTTGAAAGTAAAACCCCAAACCCTCCTGTTTAGTTTTTTTTCTACCACTTGTTATGCAGTTTTCTGCCTCCCTCACCTCACATGGAATGAGCAGGACTACGGATTTTTAATGGCATTGTAACGGTTGCCACAAAGAGGTGGAAAGGTGGGGGTGGGAGGGGAGAGCTGAGCTTCTCTTTGAAAGGGAGGTATATGAGGGTGAATACAAGGATGCATAAGTTATTGCAGCCTCAGGGCAGCAGTAATTTATGCACTGACAGTTTGAGTTTCATGCTATGCTATTTTAAAAAAGCCTTACAATGAGCTGCCTCCGTTACACAAGTGTCTGTGGTGCCTTTAGAGATATTCCACATCATGGAGACAGTTTGAACACAAACTTTTGGAACACATTCATCACAGTGTGGTAGTTGTCCTGTTTCAGGGAGAAAGAAAAACAGAAATAGAAAGGCATAGTTATTTTCCACATTTTAATGGGAATTTGAGTGCCCTGAAGCATTTTTCAGAGTTGTCTCATTGCTTATTTGTCTGGTTTCGGATATGTCGATGCAAGTGAAAATTGGGTGCATCTATATTGTGTTACTGTAGTTATTATTGTAGTCATCCTCTCTGGAACCATTTAGTTGCAATCCTCAAAGAAAACAACGAAATGGAGGTGAATGGCATACATTTAATAATGCCCAGTTTGGTTTGCATGTTTTCTTTATGCTACAAATCAGAGAGGAGTTTAACTGCACAGAGCATTCATAGCATATAAGACCAAACAATGCTTTTGACATGAACCATATAATAGTATCTCTGCAGTAAAGCACTATTTCCTAATAAGGAATTATTTTCCTTAATTATATAGCATTAGTTTCCATTATTTTAACAGTTATTGTGAAACTACACATCTGGAGGCATAAATAACACCAGCCATTTTGGAAGTTTGAAATGCATGGAACTGCACTGAGTTTTCATTAATAATATACATGAAGCCAGCCATACTAAGTATAAGCAGCTGTAGACTATTACAATTTAAACTAAATGTCTGTAATCTCTAGATTGACCTTCTTCAAAAACTGGCCACAGTAGGCAATGTAAACACATCACGGTGTGTCTCATAGTGAATTTTAGGCACCAGCTGCATCCTCGTAACACTTTATTTGGTCTCCTGTGAAAATTAGGGATAAAAAGATAATGGGAGCAATGGTGTTATTTGTTCTTAAATTTTAAGTGCTATTCATTTTGTATAGATATCATCTTGCTTTATGGGATAATCATTTGCATTTTTCTGCAGATAGTGTTTTGGTGACTTCAGTGACCTCCCACTGACTGTAAAGCTATTGGATTTTGTCAAAATGTTTTTAACATTAAAACCTTTACTGCAGGGAATTCAGATTGCTACTGGATGTAACCAAGTCAGTTCAGTTGTGTAAAAATCAGCATAGCAAAAGCCATTCATTGCGTTTCTTTGAAGTGAAGCAATGCAGATTTGCACAGGTGAAGAGTTGACCTAGTGTGTTTAAAAATAATTTCTTAGCAGGTCTATTTCAAACAGCAGAATTGTAACACAAAGAAAAAACCTTATACTAACTCATTATTATAAAAGAAGATGAAAAAATCTGCCATTTTTTGATACTCAAATGTGTTCTTTTTTCAAAATCCCAGAAAGGTAATCTTTGGGACTTCACATGAATAATGGATGCTATTTAAAATGTTTGCTTAAGAACAATGAGTTCATTGTATCAATAATGAGAAGTTTTTCTGTGGTCCACTTGATAATGTTTTGACTATCATGTTTTATACCACTCTTGAGGTCAAATGTTAGAATTTCACTTAATTACTGTATTTAACCTGCAGTCATCGCTAAAGGTGGGGAGGAAATACATTTTTGCTCTGTGTTTCTGCAACATCTGTCACAGTGGAGATTCTCGTGAACTACTTTAAACAAATAATTGCTGATTATTACACTAGAATGAAGGGAAATGGAGAGGCTTCAGTGGACATTTTCCTAGAAAATTGAGACTTAACTTCAGTTTTATTACTTGAGGTATATTTATATTAGTTACAGTATGAAGAATAGCAGCCTCAATAGTCACACAGAGACCGGAGTCTAGAAGCAATAAAAAAGGAAATTGCTGTGTCACAAGGGAAGATAGTTTCTTGTAAACTAATAAAAACGATGGTCTAATGATTTCTCTGTGATCCTTCAGGGATTTTTAGGGACACATTTGTTAAAGAAAAGCTGAAAGCTGTTGTATTTCCCTAGTTTTAGTCTTTTTTAATGACTGTCCTTTACAGAATATTCCTTGGTGCAGTGTCTTTTCTCATTTCCTTTCCAGGGCCTTTTTCCTTATTCTGTGATAGCACAGCACTAGGTTCTCCAGCATAAGTGACAAATGTATATTCTCTTTCCTGACTAGCAGAATTAAAGCTATAGAGAGAATAACTTAAAGTCAAGTGGAACATGAGAAGTTGTGGAAAATATTGACTGAAACAGAAATTACAAAATTAATTTTGAACCAATCTGAAAAAAGTTTATCTGCAAGAAATGTGTCCATGTTACCTCAAGACTAACTTTTAACCTTTGTTCAGTTTTGAAAGTAAAAGTAATTTACTTTAATTTAAAAAAAAAAAAATCCTTAATTTTTTTCAGCCCGAGTTATAAATTCAGCTTGGCCTAAATTAATTTATAGTTGTGGTCTCCTCCTCTCCCAATGATCTGTTCTTCCAGTGAATGCAACATTAATTGAGAAAAAACCCACTAGCTCTTTTGCTGAATTAAAGAGTCGTAATTCCTAACGGGGCACTTCCATAAACAGTAAGTGAATTGTATGCCCACATACGACTCATGCAAGGCATCAAGAGACGTTTCTAATTCATTTGAGAGCGATCACTGACCACAATATACAGAAGAAAATCAGCCAACAATAAACATGCTACTTTTTTGCCAAAAAGAAATGTATGAGGACATTATTTTAGTAATCTCCACATATCAGTTAAATATTTTATCATATTATTCCATATATTATTCCTTTGATTGTTATCATCCACACTTCATTTTATTGTATTTAAAAATGCATGATCTCTGTAAACTTCTCAAACATTGTTCACTTAAGCAGCAAGTCAGCAAAGTGAGAAATATCATATTATTTTATTGATGTAAATGAGAGATGCTTTCCCTTTATCCCAAGTGTTAGTTTTTAAATCTGTTAGGAATGATTATCAGAAACATGCCAGAACCATGCCTCAAGAGCCAAGGCTACTGAGAGCAGGTTCTACCCAGACAAAAGAACCATCAGACAATGAGCAGTCAGGTTTCCTTGCTGTCATGTTTCTTGCCTGGTACTTTCCAGACAAGCAGCCTAATCTCTCTTATTTTCGTCTTGCCTCGTACAGAAGATGAACAGTACTTGTGGCACCATGGGAGTCACATGAAGCTGTGGTACACAGTTGCATCTTCTGGTGGTGAAAGTATTTTTGCAGTTGGAGTAGATGAACCTAAACAAAATCTAATGTTAAGACTGTCTTATCTCTTAGCCCTGGTGGAATCTGTCATTCCTTCTCACATTGACTCTTACAAATACCATGATAAAAATCCTGTTAAAACTGAGAGCTTGTCCTTAAGTCTATTCAGTTTTCAAAGCAAAAATCCTAAGCAACAGGATAAAAACTACAAAATCCATTAAGCTACATAACAAAAAATTACCCTGCCAGGAAAGCAAGATTTTATTGTATTCCTTGTGGAGAACAGAGAAGGTGGAGTCTCTGCCATCAGCTGTGGCCCTGATCATAAAGGACCACTGCATTCTATTGCATTCTAGCACCCAGCTCTGTCCCGTTGTTATAAGGAGGCCCCTTCCAGACCTCTGGTCTTTTTTGATAAGGCAAACTGCAAAGTGATCCAAAGGTTTTTTTCTGCACTTAATGGAAATATGTAGTTTAAAAGACAAGCCTCTGTATATTGTTTTCTAATGGTGCCTAGAAGAGACTTTATGCATGAACTGTGCTTGTTTCACTAATTGGATCGTTGCATTCAGCTGCAATGAGTTGCTTTGACAATACCCAGTGGACCCTCTGCATTTTGTGAGCAAGGGTACAGTTCTGGTGCATCAGTTTCACTGCAGCTGTAGCTGTGTTAAAACCATCACATTTGCTGACCATTCAATAAAGGTCATTCTGTTTGTGACAGAACAAGCCAGACAGAAAAGAATTACATGGCTCCTGGCCAAAATAAAAATAAAATAAAAAAAAAAAAAAAAGGCACCATAGAAATACTTTCTCTTAAAAGGTGTCTCCCTTTTTCTTTTTTTTTTTTTTCCTTTTCCTTGGGATTCTTTCCAAAGAAATGAAGTGTATTATTCATGTGACTTTTGGGAGAAAGAATATTTGAAACAGCCTTTTAGTAATACATCTCTGAGATCAATATGTGTATGTCAGATACAGGTGTTGCAGTTTTATTTACTATGCAGTGCAAAAGGATGTAGTCTGATCCAGCAAAGTAGGGAAAAGCTGGTTTCCACCACATTCCACCTGAGTGTAGAACAACTTCTTTAATGCAGTCAAGTGCTGCCACATCAATCTTCATCTCCCACCTTCCTTTGTGCTGGTAATGGTATTCTGGAACACTTCGGAGTAAAGCCACAGTTTTGGTCTTCAGATGCCAAAAAGAACGTTTCAGTAATTCTGTGAAAGACAGCTCACCTAGTACTGCAAAGCAATCACATGGCACTGGAGTGTTAAAGGTAGATGCAGTGTGTGTTTGGAGATCATGCTCAGTGTTGTTGCTCTGAGGAACTATGTGAAGGATACAGGATTTGAAGCTTCAACGGAGAGGGAAACCTTTCTCACATTGCCAATAATTAATGTTTATTTAAGAGGAGAATCAAGCAAGAAAATATAAATGCTAGCAAGGAAGTGCTTTCCTGTGCTATATCAGATGTTTAGCTCCACTCAGAATTCTTAGAGAAGTCAGTGTGTACTAGACTTTTCCATACTGCTTGAATCTCATTTCAATTGGCCATGAATTGATCTCTGTTACCTCCTGAAACATTATAATTTGAGTTCAAATTCACTCTTTTTCCCTTCTTTGGCTGGTATAAAATCAGCTCTTTTAAAAGATCTAAGTTACTCCTGATACACTGTGAGAGCTGCATATTCATTTCTTGCCAGCAGACATGAGTTTTCATTTTGGTAAGTGCTGCTCGTAAGAATTAGGCTGACAGAGTTCAAGATGTGTGTGAATGATACACCAAGGCACATGGTGTGGCTCTTGGGAAGGGTCCTGTGTAGGCCCAGGAGTAGGACTTGATGATCCTTGTGGGGTCCCTTCCAACTCAGCAGATTCTGACATTCTGTGAATTAAATTTCTGGTGGTTGAAGACATCCATCAGAAGGAAGCTAAGAAAGGTAAGTTGAAGTATGTAAAGTTGGCAAATAGAGCTGAGGAGACATAATTTTCAATCTTTTATGTATAGTAAAGTAGAATACTGTTTTGCTTTATCTTTTATAATTTGCTGCAGCAGGCCAGTACAAGTTAATTTTTAGCTTCAAGAGACAAGCCATATTATGCTGTTCAACCAGAAGTAATAAATAAGCCACCTGCACAGTAGAAAACCTGTGGTTCATGCAGTGCAAAATCACAAAATCAGCCTGAAGATGTGTGTTTAACCCTAGTAGGAGCAGTTTGATATAGCACTGGATGCTGTTCCCTCCACAAGGAATGGCAAAACTCCCTGGAACTTGATGTAGGAAAAGCATTAAGTGATTGGGATTAGGTGAATTACTTTGTGATTACTATGTTTCAAAAGAAGCTTTTGCAAGGCTAGACTGTAAACAAGATGACTTACAGAAGTTGACAGGTTTTGTGGCCATGGCCTGATAACTGAGCTGGAGAGGTATATGAAGAATATTGCAAATTGTTGGCTTTTAAATTCTGAATGGCATGGGGTCCTTCTTGTCATTCAGATTTAAATGCTGGGGTCTAAACTTGGTCTTTTTGTAAACTCTCTTTGGAATAGCACACATTATTGTCTTTGGGAATGTGGCTGGAATAATTGCAAGTGATCTCTGAATGACCACAAAAATTCCACCTAGCTTTAGCTGGAGCAAATATAGGCTAATGTTGATTGCCAGTGCTTTAAAACTCCTAGCAGGGAATGGGAAATAGCTGATCTAGAACATACACAGTTAATTTAGCTCTCTTACTGCTTCGTTTCCAAGATGCTATAGTTCCAGGATGTAAGGGGGAGAATAAAATATTATTATATGTGGGAAATGAGGTGGGAGTGGTATATGGAAAGCTGAGGAATAGGAAAGTCAAGTTTTTCTTTGGCTCTTTGAGATAGATAACGGCATAAATCCACTTCTCTCCAGAGTCCTGAGTACAGAGGATACTTGGGAGTATGCTTGGGGTAAGCTGAAGGTCTGAAGTGGTTTATCCTAGAGTTTCTGAATCACTAATGTAGCATAATCAGTGGATGTGTAGGTGTGCTTCACTGCATGGCCGTAGCACCATGGTCTCAGCCCTGTCTCTTTCAGCATGCTTTTATTTTTAATCCTCCCTCAGTTCCACATCATCCAAAGTGACAGAGGTGAATCACAGTGGGGGAAGTAAGTTGAGTAGAAGCCATGAAGCATAGTAGAGGAGGACAACAGTGCTATTTCTGAAAAATGGGAATGAAGACAGTAAGACTTCCATTACTGGAGAGACAAAAGGCTCTCTGAATAATGAGGACAGAGGTGCACAGTGTAGACCTTTTATAACAGCAGCAAAACTTTTGCTGCACTGAAAAGAATAAAAAGAAATGGAATCACTGAAGTGATAGGGCATGCTGAAAACAGTGAGCAAGAATATTTGGCATTGAAAGCTAAGACCTTAGTGGGAGCTGTTAAACACAGCAGTTCAGCTGGAATGTGATTCCAGACCTCTTGATACACTGTGGTGTAGTGTATAGCACAGTCATAAGAGTCCAGTCTTTAAAAAATAGGCTTTATAAATATTTGCTTTTTTTAGAGAAACAATAGAACTTTTTATTGTGGAAAGAGAGATGTTGGTTTGATACTTCACTGCAGGTGGAAAGTTAGGTTAGTACTGAGTGTAATCAGAGGGGACCAGCTCCCTAGATTAAGCACAGGCATTGCATTTTGAGACTAGAACATCTGTACATTATTAATTAGTCAGGTTAGATGGAAATTTTTTATTGAAGTCAACTCCAGTTGCTTGCAGGCATGACCAACCTGGTTTTCCCTTTTATTCCATACCTGCAATGGAGATAATTACAGAAAGTGTTAAAATAATTCTTAATTAGTTTATTGGAGAGTAGAAGGTAACAGTCAACAAGAAATGTCACCCTACAGCAGGAGGGAAGTGATGGAATGATCGCCTTTTGTTGTAAAGTATTGATTTGCTTTGAAGACTTACAACCTTTCCACTCTTCATACCAGAGACTTCCCTTGTTCTGTGGAATCTTTCTTTGCCTGAATGACTACAGTAATGGTAAACTGGGAAATCAGAACTATCAGTGCTTGGCCTTCTAGCTGTGTGTGGAATAAAAGAGTTCATTTGTTTCACTGAATATCAAATCGAATATTCAAATAACATATAAGCATTTTAAACAATAGTAAACACTTGGCAGCCTAATTGCTTGCAAAGCCCAACATAATTGGAGTACTGAGCCAGACTGGTCTCAGGGATGTGTTTGTTATAACTTCCTAATTTTACAAAACAATTCTGAGAAATCATTAAGAACAATTTTGTTTAAAACTATGAAAACAGGGAGTATGTGGTTTATATGCAACCTCTTCCTTGTTATAGATACCCTCCCACACTGCAACCTTGGAGGGGAATTTTCTATCTCCCTTTTCTTCTTCAAGCTAATAATTGATGGTCTTGGATATAGGTACATCCCATTTAGTCAGATAGTCCTTATCTGTGCACTTGTTGAACATGTTACAGTGAAATAACTAATTAACAGCATATTCTGTAGAGAATTCTGTGCCACTTTTTAAGCAGGCCACAGAGTACATATTCTGAGATGAAGACATCCTATTTTTGTAGGTGATTTCCAAAGGCACACAGGACAGGTCTTTCAGAGGTATTTAGGGTTTAAACACACATTGGGAAAAGCATGTCAATGGGATCTATGTCTGGCTGCCATTGAAGGCAGTGGAGTGCAGGTACTTTACCCACTGAGGTTCTTCAGAATCTGCATCTTAATTGCCTCTGAAAATCTGCTCCCACCATCCTATCCAAGTTACTTTTGAAGATGAAAGACAGCTACCTGTGAAAAATTTACCTATGCTGTACCGTGAAGTGAACCCATTACTGAGAGGATCATAGGCAAAAGTATCAGTTGTTTCAAATTCTCTGGTTATTATAATTTCTAAATCATTTAACAGAATCTTTAACATTTACTACGTGCAGATGCAAGAACAAGATTTTTTTTATTATTTTTATTGAGAATATAAAACTAAGAAACACAGTTGTATATGTTCAGTAATTTTGCTGTATAGATAGATACTGGTCTATAGTTCAGCAGCAGTTAACAAAGATCTAGTGGCCATTAGTTCCTGAAGGGAACCATTCAGTGTTCAGTGTACCCTTCAATTATGCTAATTTTTGGACAAGTTTTGAGGGTGTGTGTCTGTCTTGTCAACAGGTTCTGTGTATGCAGGACCAGGTTTTGCCCAAGGTGGTCAAGTATGGTAAGGTTGAGCCTCTACTGAAGTTGTTGCCTTTGGAGCCCTATAGGTTATGCCCTGAGTCCAATTTCTCTGGGAAGCCCATCAGGCTGGTGTTTCTAAACAGTCAATTATCAGAGCAGTAAATCAGACGAATTCTGCCCATGCCAAACCAATATTACTTTTTTCTTTTTTTCATAGATGAAAATTGTTTTATGGCTTTCTGTGCAAATTCCATTTGTGAAGCATAAAAAAATTAATGGAATGGCACTAGAGGGAGGGGGAAAAATGTCCTATTTATGGGAAAAATGTCCTGGAAGGAGGAGTGCTGTAGTCACAAAGTATCTTGTAGAAAAGTCTGGATCTGAAGTCCTTGTTGATATGTGAAGCCAACTCCAAGAGCACTTCTCTCCTTCTTTTCCTCACTGAGCACTTTGAAACTTGGAGTGAGGAAGCCAGACCTAAATGTTTGAATCACATTCCTGTCTATTTAGTAAGTATTTATGCTGAGATGGTTGCACAATTCTGTATAATCCAATCAAATTTCATCTTGCTGCCTTCCTGAGCTGAATCAGAAACAACATATTCAGTAACTGACCACAGACACTTACATCTGGGGTTTTTTTCCCTTATCTAAACTTACTAACCCCAACCCCTCTATTTAGAAGATGTAAAATACAGTGCAGCAGCCAAGAAATATTGTCTGTTACAAGAGAAGTGGTGGCTGATGCTAAAATTCTTAATGACTTTTTGATGCAAAGAAAGAGACTTCTAATAGTCAAATAGGATTACAAGGCTGAATAATAAAAACAAGGCACTGTTTCCCTTTTGGTCTCTTTTTTCATTAGCAGGTATTTCCAGACAAATTTCCTAACTGGCATGGGTAGTCTCCAGTCTACAGGTGAGCCTGCTGTGTGTCACCATCCTGCAGAATAAGCCAGGTCTTTTTGAAACACAGAACACAATGCTGCAAGAGGGGACGGAGTTAGGTCACTGGTACAGAGCACTGAACTAGTGCATCCTCACTCTGCCCCCTCAGCTGTATGAAATGTTCTGAAAGGTAACTTGCTGCCCCCGAGCTTTGTGCTGGGTCAGGTGGTGCCTACTGATGCCGTGTGAATTCTCTGCTAACTTTATAAATTGTCATCCTGTGGCCTTACTACAGGAGGAATCTGTATAAAGCAAGTCAGATGATACATTCTGTGCTCCTGGTCAATGTGGTAGAACTATGTTTGTCTGTTCAAGCCCAATTCAGACCAAATCCATATTATCAAGCAGTTTAGGAGCTATATAGACCTGTTTAGAATTAATACAAGGCCTTGTCATTAACAAATACATCATTGCTATGATGCTTATAATGAAAAAATATAGGTAATAGTGTTATATAAAAGTTCCTTATTGCTAGGTACTAATGAAAAAAAAAGCAGAAATAGCCAGCTGAGTGAAAAAACCACATATGCAGACTGTGAATATGGATCCATAAATTATCATTTATATTATCATAAAAACTCATTTAAATTTCAGAATGTTTTTAAGCTTGGTACTCACCCTTTGATTGCTATATTTTTTTTTAGTGTTCAGAATAAATAAAAGGAAATTAAGTTACAGGTTGAGACATGAGACACATTCCAGCTGCAAGGGCAATTAAAATGCTGGATACCAAAAGGTGAGATGTTGATGAAGAGAGACTTTGAAAGGCTGATAGCGTCTGTTAATGAAAATTCTCAGAGGCATAAGATTTGTTTGCTCAGGTAGTTTGAAAACAGAAAGTGTAGATAAAGGTTAGGAAGAGGAATAAATATTTTTCTAACATGATTGACTGAAGGTCAGAAAGAAAGAATAATTTTACTATGTTTGAGGACAATTCAACTAGCATAATTTTTCTTCCCAAGGCATTTATCTGAGGTGAATCCAGGAGGTTTTTTTGTAATGAATATGTATTTCAATTCATAGTCTGATTACCATAATTTCCTGTGATAGTTTCTTCAAAGGAATAAGATTTATCATTTTTCGGACTCAGCAGTTCCAAACATGTTTTTAAGAGAAGGCAGACAGCTATAAATCTGCACATTCATGCCCAAACACCTGTACCTATCATGGTAAAGAGTTAACTTGTGTTATCAGAATTTTTAAGTTTGCAACCTACATTGAAATTACTTTTTTCTCTTTGGAAATATGAGATCAAGTTTTAGCTATTTTCAAAATCCTCTGCTTTTGATAAGTAGGTTTCCTTTTTCCAGAACATCCGTTGTCTATAACAGAATAAAGGCAGTAATGCTTTCTTTTGGCTAAAAAAGTTATCTAAGCTTAAAAAGAATTAATTTTTATTTCCTTTCTCAGATGATAATTCTGTGCAATACTTTCCTTCTTAACTCTATCACAGTTATGCAACTTTACCTGGAATAATAAATAACTTTCCAGCCGTATCCCAGCTCATTGGGAGCTACTAACTATTGAACTTACTCTAGCAAATAAGATAAGAGGAAAACGCATTCTGAGATACCATATACATGGCTTCTGGGGACTAACATGTTTGTAGGCAGTACAGGAGTCTTTAAAAGTGTGTTTTTCACTGTGTTAAAGCTTGAAATAAATATAAATCTAGATATGAATCAGGGCCACCTGAATTTGAAAATTGGCTCTATTACTAATATTCTTAGTGGGATCTTTTTTTTTTCCTGTCAAAATTTTAGTTTGCCTACTTCGTATGGGAATATTGACAGTGAATCTGTTCATTTGCAGTGCTTTGGGTGTCATTTAGCATTGTTGTTAGCATTATTCATGTTTTTGTAAGAATATTTTGAAAGCTGAATGACGCAGAAACATCTGGTGTGAAGTGCACTGCTTTGTGTTGAGTGCAGACCACACTGTGGGAGACAGGCCCACGCATGATGTACTTCTGGAACAAAGAACCTGAGCTGAAATGTATTGTTAAGGTGGAGGCACATCAGAAGTTCTGTAGATTCATTGAAGAGGGGAAGGAAATCCATACAGCCAGATCAATGCCAGCATCAGCATTATGTATTGGAGCACACCTTTTGTTCCTGAAATAAAAGAATTGCACCACCTCATTCAGACAAGCCAGAGCAAAGCCTTGAGAAAGGTAGCTCATCACTGAGCAGCAGCATACTGCTCCATTATTTATCAGGTGTCTCTTCATTTTTTGTTTTTCTCTAAATCATATGATAGGCCAAATACTTCTCCTCAAAATCAGTATTTTCACCAAAAAAATTAGTTAAATTCTCCACATCTTGCAACATCTGCACATGCTTTGATTTTGAGTTTTGTAAGCTTTCTTGTTGAGAACTGGCTTCATGTGGAACATACTATAGTTGTTTTGCAGACAAGTTAGGTTTTTTTATGCCAGACTTAAAATTGTTAACACTGTGATTCCTAATTAGAATCTTTTCTCTGAAATAAATATGTAAACACAACTAAATATGTATTTTTAACATACAGTAATCAGCCTCATCAGTTTAGTGCTAGTCAAAACATTGGGATTTTTGTTCTCTTTTAGATTTTCAATTGGAGGTAAAGGTTGTCAGTGATACCTACATAACGATGCCTTACACAGCTTCATTCTTTTATGCATTTTCATTCCTGTTGCAAACACAGAAAAATTACACGGCATCTCTGTCTGTCATGACTTGAAAGAGAATGTAAGAGGCTGTCATCCAAATTGGCTGAAGTTAAGGGTAGATGAAAGCCAAAGCATCTCACTTAGGCCTCATTATGGTCAGCTTCGTGGGGTCTGACATCAAGAGGATTATGGCAGAGGTATTTTCTATCCATGGTGACTAGATCTGGTTTCTTCAGTAACCGGTGCACAGGAGTAATGAAAAAACCCATCTCTGATGGATCTGAAGGAAATTGTTGGTAATATCTGTGTATCTTGGTTTCTTCTTTTTTACCAATGAAACTTCTGTTCTGACTATATCATTCTAATGGTTTTCAGCTGAAGGCTGGTTTGCCACAAACAGCAAGGCTTCTCTAGTTTGCTTCATGCAAGAGGCAGTAAGTGAGGCTGCAAAACAATGTAGTCATAGGCTAGAAGTGCTCGAAGGTGAAGGGAAGGGAAAGAAGGCCGCATGTGGACAAGGCTGTGATGTTGTACTACAGTTATGGTAGTAGCTCCCTGATAGCAGTAAAATGCAGGATACTCAGCAAATCGTTTCCTTTGGATTTGCTGATACTGCTTGGAACATGTCTTTGGTGGAGAATTCAGGGCACTCAGGGAGATAGGTGCTGGGCAGGAATATCATTGGAGCTTAACTCCCTAGATTTATATCTCACTGTATGTGTAACAGTACTGTGCTTAACTGCATCGTTTTAGGTTTTGGGCTCTGCTAGAGAGACAAAGCCCTGGACTCATTGTAGAGCTTCCCAGATTAAATATCTCTGTACATAAGCATTTCAGGATTTGGTTTTGGTTTGTTTTTGGGGGGTTTTTTGTGTTGTTTTTTTTTTTTTTATTCAGATCTTCTAAAGCTTGGAATTTAATTTTTTAATTCTAATGTAGTTTAACAATTTTGACATTTGCATGTAAAAAGTTTTCCATTTGGGCGACCTTTCCACTAGTCCTGGGCTGGTGTATTCCCTATCTCAGCATTGTCTGGTGACAGTGTGCCCTTGCTGCTACCTCTGTCAGGTTTCTGATAGCATCAGTGTCAAGAATTCTTAGTAATACATACTGAGGATACCCTACAGCCCATGCCACTGGACCTTCACCATCTTGTCACTTCTCAGATACATTATTCCTTTCTGAGATTTTCTGTGCTTTTCTGTCTTCTCTACACAATTGTTTACCTGTTATATTTTCCTCAAGCAAAATGTACTCTGGTTTTGAAGTGGCTCCATCACATCTGTTCTGTTACCAGTCTGCATCCAGAAGCTGTAATCACTCAATTATTATTCCATTGGAAATTATTTAAATAAAGATTTGCATAGCAAAGGTAAAACTAGAACACAGCTCTTTGATGAACTTTGGATCATATTGTTGAATTGAGGTATCCCTGTCTGTCCTACACTTGCTCACATCATTGTGAAAGTCACATGAATAAATCCCCTTCTGGAAGTCTGGAAGTGACAGCATTGCTTACGGCATCTTTATTTTCATCCTTGGTTATTGTACTCTTTGATCCCTTACTACATTGCTCTCATTTTACACTGGCACAGCTTCATTTAAAAACACTGGAATTGCACTGACCTAAAATTTGAATAAAATGAAGGGTGAATTAGATGCAAGGTTGTTATGAAAGAATAGATCGAGGTGAAATGGATTCAGAAAGAGCCACTTAGAGGAAAAAAATAAATGTATTTTATTTGCATTCAGCAGCTCTGAATTCCTGCAGCTTTAGCTGTATCCCTTCCTGAGTAAATACGAACCAGATGGTTCCTGTAAATTCTCCTTTTGAGCCAGGCAAGTTCACATTCACTCAACCAAGCTGACATATCTATTTGTGTATATTTTGCTGCTTATGGATGACAGGTTGCAATACTGTAATGTACGTACAGGAGAAACTAGAGGTTTACCGAATAGAAAAAGCACAAGAAAAAAATAGAGTGTGTTTGCTACTTGGTCTAGAAGGTTGTCTGCAAACAGAGTAGTGGAGTGTAACACTTTACATGTTGGTTACCAGACAGAAGTCATCAGGTCAAAAACAGATGGAATGCATTTATTCTGCTTTTATTTAATAATTTGAACTTAGGTGTGTTAAAGAGCACTGCAGAGTACTTGTGATTTGCTGCATCACTGGCAGTGCAATCAGTAGTTTGTTCCTTGTTTCTTCCCCTTCTATGAAGTTATTAAGCAGACATAGGTTATGCAAAGTGTACTTGCCTCATGGACATGTTTGGAATTTGAGTGATGGGGAGTGTTTTGGGTTGCTAGTTGTCTTTTCACTCACACCTAACATGTTTATCTGTTTGCTTACAAATTAGTGCCAGGCTCAGTGCCAAACACACAGGATATCCAAGTACACCTCAACTTACAGACCTCTAGTATACTTGAAATGTATTCTATGGTGTCATAGAATTTGTATTTTTCTTGGGGAATCACTTGCCTGGATGGACACGTTTTGGTGTTCATTGTGTCCTTGTCGAACACAGTTCCACACTTAAACCTCTGAAGTTCACTCTTGGGCCAGAAGCATGGATCTTTGTATCATGTCCCAGATACATAGTTCAAAACACAAGTATTCAGATCAGAGCTGGTGTTCATCCAGTTGGCACAAACATGCTGCATGTCAGGAAGATACACCCCTCCTAGATCTTTGGTACTCAGCAAGGCAAAAGAGGGACTGCAAGCTAGTGCTTTTTAATTTCTGTGGGAGGCTGAGGTCCAAGATCTTACCAAGAACTTTCAGGAAAAGAGTGATTTACATAAGTGGTAATTTTTTCTTAGTAAGTAGTTTGGTGCCGACTATGAGGGCTCACATGACACTACAGATGTTCCAGTGTGGTCGTTTAGTCATGTCACATTAATGACTGCTGTTATTTAAACAACTAAGTTCAATGATGTAGTACATACAATTTCATACGGCTGAGCAAACTGCTGAGATGAATTTTGCCTACATGGATGTGGGAGAAGTTTTGTGAGCTTTCAGACATACAAAAAAAAAATTAAATGTTCTCTTCACCTATGTTAGTAGAGCAAGCAGAGAGATGTTTGTGTCAAAGGAATGATCAGAAAAACTGAGGTACAGGCTTTGCTTCCTCGGATGAAGCAGGAAGATACTGGGTGAACATATGTCTTAGTCAAGCTGCAGGGAGGACTGCCTTGAGTGTACTTCTGTCTGTGTTGTTTAAAGTGCAGAGTTAACATTGCAACAAATAATATTTTCCCAGCTTTGAGGGAAATTTATATGGAATATTTTCCTTCTTTGCAAGCTTCAGTCAGCAAAACTCAAGATACTTGTTTCAGTTTACTGGGAGGCAAGCTGGGCACATGTTTTGTTCTAGTTGTTACTCTATCTACCTTCAGCCCAATCATTTTGCAGGCTGTTTAGATGAGGCTTATCTCTTCTACATCGTCAGTATTTTAAGAATTAGCCAGACAATGATACACTTGAATAGTAAGGCCAGGGTTGTCTAAGCTTTTAGTAGTGCAGATCAGATTGACATGTGAGATTGCCTTCAAAGGTCACAGGAGCAACCCCTCTCTAGTATGTGGCTAAAAGGGACCAGAATATGATATGGGTCTGTTACATGATCCAGCAAGTATGGACACAACCATTGTGTGACCAGATTGTTTTTGAATCTTTAATGCCAACTTGTTAATAGCATAGTGCAGTGAAGAGGTGGGGTACCATCAAATGAGCCAGCCTCAGAAACAGTGTTTCCACAAAAATGCGTGCCTTTCATTCTACTGCTTTTTCACATCCAAGGTATAACTCAAAAAAGTGGTTGAAAGATCAGTTTGGTTTCTAAATAAATGTTTCCTGTTGTCTATGTAAGTGTTAATGACTACAGAATGAGCAACCTCTGAATTTTAGTGATGATATTATGAGCATGTTTTGAGAAGATCCCATTGCTGTCATCTTCTAGGAGAATGACACTTTGTCTTGCCTTAACTATTTTTTGATGTTATTGATTGAAGTAGAATAAACTGGCAACAGTATTAATGTAAGCCTTTCTTACATGACTTTTTCACAGACTTGTGGTGAATTATCAGCTCTTTAGTCTTTTGGAGTGGACCTGATGCACACCAGAGGAAAATTAAGGACCACAGATAGTTGCCATGGCTGGCTGGTCTCTTTAGGGGGAATGAGATGAGAAGTAGATGTGAGAGTTCTGCATCTCCAAGGTGCTCAAGAGAGAGCATCTCTTGTGAAGCATTCACAGGGGTGTGTGTACTGAGGGTAGGGTGTGGAAAAGTGCATTGGACAGCCCTGGTCACTGACATGTACAGAACAAGGAAAGTAATTCCCCTGTTTGTTACCCAGGCAGTATTCCTGAACTGGCACAGCTTGCATTGTTATGCTAAGGGGAAAGGAAAGTTCACATTTGAAGATAAAATGGTCTTTTTATTTAAACAATCGCACCACTTATGTAACAGCTCTTTTAATGGTAAAGTACAGCTGGAGCCTGGAACATGTTGTTTACAGAAATAACACGTAATGGGTAACGATGTAAAATGCAGTAAATGGCACTGAAGGCAGTAGGCATGGAGAGAGACCGGAGGCTGGGAACAGCGAGGATGTGAGTGTGCTGCTTTCCTGAAAGCTGAAGGTTGGAACCAGGCTTTTGTAAGGCAAGGGGAATGGGCTCTGGAAAGGTTGTCAGAGGACAGGTCTGTCAAGCTGCCACAGGAAGGGCAAATGGTTCTTCTCAAAGGAAGGATGGGAGAAGGGGAGGGCCCGAGAGAGGGGAGCTGGCACAGCACAGACAGTGACCATAGCGAGGATTTCAAGAAATGGCAAGGGTAGAGGGGACTGTGACTGTAAAGACTTGATGCGACAAGGAGAAAGGAACAAGGAAGTAGACAAGTGACAAGGAAGTAGAGAACACAGAAATTGTGAAGCTCTGAACTTTTCACTCTTAAGTTTACTGTAATTGTATTTCCATACACAGGAGAAAGGCTGCTGAGTGCCACTGCTCTTCTCTTTCTTGATATGATTACCATTGACTAATACACACATATACAAAAACACACATACACCCACACAAACATGTAATTACACAAAATTAGGAAAATTGCCCAACTTTCTTCTGATTTATTCAAGGTTTGACAAAGCTAGTTCTGACTCAGTGCTAACTGAAACGGGGAACATGGATAACATCTGCTCTCCAGCATGTTAATTTTCCTTCTTTGAGACAATTCATAAGTTTTGTGTGTGTCATAGCAAAAACGAGAGCTACAGATATTTTTTAAAATGTCATTTTTTAATAATATATTGAACAAATTCGTTCAATTTAAAGTAAAAAAAATGGGACTTATGGACTGTTTGTTGTTTACAGCAAGCTCAAGGTCCATACTTAGACATTATAAGAATGATGAAACAAAATTGTAAATATTTATTACTTAGTGGACTCGTATCCTTTTCGAAGTACATCTTATGCACAAAGCACTTGTAAATCCCCATTAGTGGTTTTTATGTTCCCACATCAAAGTTCCTCATTTGCAGCCAACAAAGTATCTTAGGCTTAGATCTTCCTCCTACATGTAATGGAATCACAATGCTGTCAGAGACATCATGACCATTTTCGTAAAATATGATGTTAAGGAAGACTGAGTTCATTGTACTATACATATGTAAATGCCTCTCTTTCAATAGTCTCAAAGGAAAGAAGATGCCAGAAAGAATTCTAAACGAGCATACATACTAATTGTCACCACCTTTCATGGGATAGTAAAGCGTATTCATACAAAGAAAAGCATTAAGAATCAAGGAGGCTGCACAGGGAAAGTGAAGGCATTTGAGAAAGACTTAAGGAAGTCACGTGGTTAATTATAATAATCTAATTGCAATCCAGAAAATCACTCTTGCCCTGTTTGTGTCTGTAATGAGGTAATGATGCAGCTCCTCTGACTTCAGACAGCCACTACAGATTTACAGCAGGCTACAGAAGATCAGGCTGCAGCACAACTTCTTTGTTATTGCCATACCCCTACAAGGATGTTTGAGTTTGGAATAACTGTTGGAGTAATATGCAGTAGTGAACATGTTGTTCCTCTGTAGCTCAAACTTTTCCATTTCAGAAGTGTAGGGAACTGGTATCACAGAGCACAGTTAATGAGTTGTTGATCTTCTGTGTTTATGTGCCTGTGTGTGAGCTTTTCAAATCCAGCTGTGGATAAGAAATCCACAGTATAAGTAAATAATTGGACTAAAAGTTTTAGAAATAAATTATCTGGACAGAAAAAGAGCTCTCATGGATGTGCTTCTGTACAATAAAACTCCACTGAAAACCACTCTGTGCTTGAAGTAGGTGACCTCTGTTGATAGGCATCTGCTCAGAATTTAAATTATTAGAACTATGCACAAAATTAAATTTTCTTCATTGAAACAGGTAATGCACCAAATTCCCAGCTACATACCATAGTAAAGGGTTGCAAGTCAATGTCTGATAACTGCTATGTAGCATGACTTGAAAGAGATTCTATTCCCAGATCCACCACTTTTCACTTACGGACTTGACTTGAGTTCTGCCTGTCTCCAGGGCACAGCTGTTAGCAAGAAACAAAGTGCTACTTGCCTGTATAATTTTCCACTGTGCAGTCTTTGGTCATTCTGTACTGCTTCTCTCCTCTGTTGAGGATGCTAAATGAGTTGATATTACCTTAATGAAAGCAATGAAAGTGTGGTTAGTGCTGCTAGACTCCATATTTAAAAACATTTTTTGGAATCAAAGTGAGTATCAGTAAAATATTCTCCTGTGATTGTGGATGACCAGTACAATGACTTAATTTGCATTCTTGTGCAGTGCTTGGATCTCTGCCAGTTAATGACCCATTGCTGCAGTCTGCAAATCACCCCTTCTGTCCTGCTCCTCAAGCTGATGGACTTTTGCCCAAGTGATGGCTGCACGCTCCTATTCTCACAGCTGGCACAGACCCCAGCACGACCATAAACATCCCTGAGAGGATCATAATATGATATATTGGACAGGTTCTGATGTGCCTTGCAGTAATACACCACAAACAATTCTGCTGAAGTCAGTGACTTTGCCAGTGGCATAGCTGAAGGAAGAAACTGGTCCCTACACTGCTGCCTTCTCAAGTAATGAAGCACTTGCAGGCTCTCAGCTAATCTGTGTCCCTTTAGGTGATGCAAGTTTCTGTGAACTCTTTGTCAAACACTGAAAATAGTTTTAATTTTTGTTCTGTTATAAAGTGATTGAATTGTCTCTTCCCCCACAGGATTTTCCATTCTTCAGGCAATTATGGAAGCAGCAGTACAGAACAACTGGCAAGTGACAGCCAGATCTGTGGGAAGCATAAAGGATGTTCAAGAGTTCAGAAGAATTATAGAAGAGATGGACAGACGGCAAGAGAAAAGATACTTAATTGACTGTGAAGTGGACAGAATCAACACCATTTTGGAACAGGTATATGCTTTTCAAAAATTGTGATCTCTCTGTGACAGACTTTATTAATACTTCCAGAATTTCTGTCTATTTCTAGAAATTAATTAAATATCCATTGAGATGGGAGTCCCAACAACTGGCCAGTTATGTGGTAAAATTAAAATGCCACAGTGATGCTTATAGTTGGTGGCAGCACTTACATGTAACCTACCAGAAAATGTTTCTGTGATATTTTTTCCCAAATGTTAATAATGAATTATTTTTAAGTAGGTTAAGAACCTGAAACCTCAGCTGCCAGAGTAACATTAGTGGCATCAAGGCTGCTTATAGGCATTGCAAGACAGGTGCAGTTTGTTAAGTGGAACATGAAACAAGAAATAAAAAGCCACTGAAGTATCATAGAATCATCTTAAAGAATTCCCAAAAGAAAATACTGCTAATGAAAAATTCAGCTGGTAGTCCAAATGTCTCATTAGCACTTTTTGGTACATAAAGCCCTTCCCTCCGCACAGCCAGTGCTGTTGACAGGCTTAAATTGTGGGTGATAAGAGTCTAAACACCTTTTATGGGGGAAGATGCTTTTGAGGTGACTGTTTTTTGCTTTTGCATGGCCTTCCCAGTGTTTGCTTTGCCCCAGAGGAATGGCCAAACCCTCTGGCCATTCCAGGGGGCTACCCACAATGCCTGTGCCACTGGTTGTGCTGTGCAATTTGCTTGAAGAGGAATAGTAGCAGATACAAATCATCATGAGCAAACACAGGACAGTTCCCTCCTGCCTGGGCTCACAGAAGGCTGGTGTTGGTATGGAACCAAATCCATGCTGCTTGGTTTTTCATAGACATGTGGGAAGTCACTTATATTAAGACTGAAAAAACTTTTGATTATTGCCACTTCATAAATTTAACTGTAGATTTATATTATGGAATAGATGAAAAGTAACATTTAAATTTCATGAAGCAATGAAGCCTTATCTCTTAGAAATATTGTATTGTAAACTACCAACAAACTGACCTTATTGTAATAAACCCTGGGAAATGCAAAAAATATATTCATAAAGTTCCTTCTTAAAATATTCAGTTCCTGTCAAGCCTTGAGGTGTATCACAGAGGGTCAGTCTTTGGGTACAGCTGGGTGACAGAGCTGCTCAGGAGAACTCAACAGAAGGTGATGCTGGTCTGTAACAGTACGGTTGTGATACTAATACTGCATTGCATTTTATACTGTATTTTTAGGCAATATGGTGAATACTCTCTTTAGGGAAATTGATACTGTAAAATGTAAGAAACAAATCTCTTTTTTTTTTTCTTTCATTTGCTCATGTCCTTGTAAAAGATACAAAACACTTACCCACAGCCCACTCTTCTGAAAATGCTGCAGGAGAGCACTCCTGAGCCGAGCTTAAATGGCTCTTTGGGCCCATTCTCTGCTGAAAAACAGGCCTTTTGTTTGATCTGTCTAACTCCATTTACATTTTTTCTCTCTTTTGCTTCTATTATGCAAGTGAGAGAAAAAAAATAAACTATTCCAGTGCCTAAAATGAAACCTATATACCAGGCAAACCATACAGCAAAAACTGGTGACTCTTTTCTTCTGTAACTGTTCTAAATTCAACTCTAGTGAAGTTGTAATTATATTAAATTGATGATTCAGCTTTCTAGCCATGTGATTAGCATTTGTGTAAGTCAAAATTTGCTAACGGGGCCACCAGGCTTCCCCAAACTCTACGGTGCATACTGGGGCCTCTGATGCTAAAAATATCTTCTGTCAAACAATTTCCAAAGGTTTTTTAATCAGATACTGAAAAGCCGTAACTTAAGTCTGCAGAGAAATGGAGGGCCCTAGGTTGATAGCTGAACAATTACTGGTTTTAGGCTTTTCCTCCCATTCCACTGCTTACCTTGTAATGTTCTCATAAAGTAGTTAAAAGATTTCTCAAGTATGTGTGGTACTTAAATCCATCCATCCAACTTACTCAAGGGGGTGGAGAGTTGTCTTTTTTTTTTTTAGACAATTGTGTTTGCTGATAGCATACCACTGAGGGAAGAGAATACTCTGGATTTGCATATTTCAAATCTAGGGGTTTATTGCAGATTAAAAAGTAATTGGGTGCTATGTGTGGAGTCTAGAAAGTCTGTTTATCTGAGAGGCAGTAACATCTGAGCATGTTACCACATGCTGATTCACAATTGCATCTGGGTTTGAATAGGTTTCTCCCAGTGAGAGCAAAGGGAATCCAAGACTCTCTACGTGTCTGTAGTGTTATATCAGAGTACTGATGGACAAACTGTCCCATAGAGGGTTGCCATAGGCTGCCTCAGACCAGCTGGCTTTCCATTCCTGTCTCTTTTTTGACCTCCTAGGAGCACATCTTCAAAGGTCAACTCTCCCATCACCTTCTGGAAGTGATGCCTCCCTCCAGGGAGGGGTTTTATGTGGTCACTGTGGGGCTGTGTGGCACCTGCCATTTCATTGTCTCAGGGACAACAGCAGCATTTGCCAGTGACACTGGATTTCAGAGGCTTAAATAGAACTTAACCAAGAACAAAAGTCACAGCAGAAATAAACAGCCTGTAAACCACTGAACAGTCTACACACGCACTGAGTTTGCTATCAGACTTTTGGGCTCCTGGCCAGGCCATTCAGCAAGGTTGTCAGTTCTCTGCTCCAGAAACCATGTATCATGGCTTTGTGTTAGTGCTTGGATTAAATAAGAGTGACCTCTTTTCCTGTATCAGGCTGGTCAGTGTGTGCAGTTCTCTTCCCTTGATGCTTTTTTCAAGCAGTTCAGACTGAGGTATACCTTACAAAGGTTCAGGCTTATCTAAAGACAATAACACATCTGAGGATTTTCTTCAGAGACTTCAGTTCGTTCTGGAATATTCTGTACCTTCCTCCAACAGTGTACAGACATGTGAATCAGTGACCCTGAGTATTTCATAGGCCTTTAGCACCTGTCCCATCTGTATGTGCCTGTGTTTCCAAGATCTGTAACCCATCATATGAAGTATTTCTTTTTTCAGAGCTCTGGTACCCAACTTTTCCCAGCTGTAAATATAAGGTGGGAGAAAGCAGGTACCTCAGCTCCTACTCTGCCTGAATACTCTACTTGTTTTGTGTCAAATTTCACTCTTCAGGCACATCTATTTTCATTCCACATTCAGAAGATTTTGTGATGGGTCTTAAATTTTGTCCTAGAGATGGAAACCCTGCCCAAATCTCTTCAGCTGCAGAGTAAATGGAAACAGAGGGATTAACAGTTATTCTATAAATTGCCATATGTTTGTTCACTTGCCTTACAGTTCTATAACTACTGAGCATGTGGATCTATATCCTTCCTTGCACAACAAAACTATATCCAATTTAATCATCTAGTGGCCTCTCAAGCATACAGATGGAAACACTTATGTCATGCAAAATTCATAAATTCCCCACACTTCTTGTCCCTTGATGCTAAAATATTCTGTATTCCTTCACAGATAGATAGAAAATTTTGTTCTCATAAACAGAAGAACATTTTCTTCTGAGAGCTAACAGTAAGCTTTAGCCTGTTCAACCATGTATTTAGAGACATGTTTTTGAGTTAAGAAATATGGTTTTTTTATTCCCAGGGTAATAAACTGTATTTCAGACTAGAATGGCTTTATGTCCATTTAGAAGAAAATTTCCTGAGGGAAAATGAGGAGGGAGAAACTCCATTCAGGATCAAAATGGTGAAACTTTACAAAAGACCTGTTTGTTCCAGAGACTGCCTGCTTTTATCAAAAGGACACTATCTCCAAACACAGTCATAAAGGTTAGGCTCCAAGGAAATGTCTGTATTGAGTGAAGGCATCTCACTAAACAGAAGCAATATTACAGTAGAGAATGCTGTCCCCAAAGTTTTACAATGACAGCCAGACTGTCAAAGCCAACTTAAAGTGAAGCATCTGTAGGATTATGAAGGGTAATCTGATTGACTGAACTCTGTCCTGTGCAAGCACTGACTGTGACTTGACCTTCAAGTCTGAAATTTTGAGATTAGGAAGATGGTCTGCAGGTTCTCAGTACAGCCACAGCTGCATCTCTCTGCAGAGCTGCTCAGATCAGAGGACTAGGCTCATTGCACAACAGCTTTCACATTTAGGGTGTCCTAAGAATAAACACAAAACTGTAGTATTCGGTTGACCAATAGTCATTGAAAATAACAGCAATAATGAAAAACGTAATTGAAAAAAATCAACACGCTTGTCATGTATACTTCCTATTTTATGTGTTCTGTTATAAACTAGATAATCTAGTGGAGGTTTGCCTGTGTTCTTTGCAGCAATTTAAAATATAACTGCCTACCAACACAGTTGGCACTTGAAGCAGGAGAACCTTGGCAGTGCCATGTCCTCTGAAGGTACCACTCCAGAGCAGTGTGCCCCAGCCCCCTTCTCCAGGGCTCATTGCCATGGCCATGTACAGTTGGATTTTATCCTCTGTTTGGAGCTGTGTAGAGCAGAGAAGGGCATTAGGCTGAGGCTCCAAGGGAGTATCTACTATGTATAGTGTTGTGTAACATCACTCTGAAACTGGTACAGTACATTTTTACATTTCCAATGAACTAGAAACTTAAAATTTAGGACATTTCTTCATTAGGTACCCATGAGTATTGTTGAAACCAGGATCTAAAGCAGGCTGAAAGGTCACTTCTTTCCCTTCACATCCAGAGAGTTTCAGCAGCTCACAAGTCCATATGGGCATGTAGGTCCGTCACCCTCAGGACCGTAGCTTGCAGAACAGTAACTAAAAAATGGGTGTATGTCAAAAGTGACAGCTGTATCTGCCTTGAAGGGCCTGCTCCTGTCAGCTGTGAAACTCATAAAGGGCAGGAGACGAACTCCTAAAACAGAGAGAAGTAACATCTTGGGTTAATCTGCCCCACATAGAGCACATTTCACACATACCTGAGGAAAGAATTTCTAGCTTGTAAATAGGAATATCTTTCCAAAGCCATCATCCAGACTCCATAAAACAAAGCAGGTTCCAAATGACAGGAATTTAACATAGTATTAGTCATCCTGCAGAATGACTGAGGTAATGGCACACAAAACTTAAAAGTGTTCAAAAGACATTAAAGCACAGTTTTAAATGTATCTGATCAGTAATAATAGTAATTAATAGCAAAAATGTCTCCCTGTAAATGTGGAAGCTGCTCTATATAGATCTCTGCCAAACAACTCTGGTTTCTTATGCCAGAGGCGCATGAACCTGAAGTCACCATTAGATTTTTTATTTTTCTGTGATAGTGGCAATTACTCATTTTATGTTTTATGATAATTCATGGGATATAAATGCACACACCCATGCACACATGCATCTGTTTTTAATAGTTCCATATTTTTACCACAACATTTGTAGTATGTGGTTATGCAGTTACAGTCATACTTATGGCAATGTCTGCATTGCCATTAAATGAGCAGAGAACCAAAATCTTTGCTTGGTTTCACTGCTGCAAGTAAAGAGTCAACCATTATCCTGAACATTATCCTGAAGATAATATTTTGATTGATGCTGTTGTGCTCATACAGAGATTATATTTGCTTTGAACTTCAGTTCATAGGTTGTTGTAAAAGCACAATTTGCTGCATAGTTCATCTTTCTTTGCAGCTTTTCACTGCACAGAAATGGTGCATGTGTTTGCCCTTAGCAAGTGCCCTGAGGATCCCTCTCATTATTTAGCCTGTGTCCACACTGCCTGAGCTGCTCCTGCAGCTGGCACTAATTGTTACCCTTGTTGACAGTCTGGGGAGAAAAGCTGAGCTGAGGACCATTTGCAGAAGCCTCTCATTCCTGTGTTGATGTACTTTGGAAGCAGACGTACATGTTGATGCTTCTCATGCCATACATGGACTGGGGGGAGAGGATTTGGTCTTTCATTAGCTGTACAAGTGTGTTTCAAAAACAACATTCACAAGAAGTCTTTTAAAGACACAGAGTGTTTGATGGAAAGGGAGAGCTGTCTTGAATTTGTTCAACATGTGATCTCCCGTGTTTTTCGTCCTACTCTATTTGTCCATTTCCGCATCCCTAATAGTTCTGGGAATCTTTGTCACCTCTTCTAAGCCCCTGGCTGATTTTGAAATCCCTTGTTCACTCATCCTGTTCCAGGTTTTAAATATCAGTGTTGTATAGAAGTTGCTTTGTTTCAGTCCTGGTGTTTAATGTGGTTCTTTCTTCTCCATATAAAGGATAAACCCTTTCATCCTAGCAGACATTACCTTAATTTCTGCATCTGTCTCTCAAATGGTTTAATGCTCAAAACTCTGCTTCTAACCAGAGGCTTTCCTTAATTAGTTTCCAAGGCAACCAACCATCTTGGCGACAATTCAGATGAACCAACTGCAGGGAGAGGAAGGAAACACACTATCAAAATGAATAGTAATAGCACAATACCACTGTGCAAACAGGCGTTGTACATCACCAGAGACAGTGCGATAGTTCTGGTGTCTCATCAGTTCATTTACAAGGGAAGAAGTTCAAACTTGGTAAAAGAAAAGCAGCACAAGAGCCTATGTCTTTTTTTCACAGCTGACTGAGTTGGGATTAATGGCTTCAGTGTGATATGAATCACGTATCAGGGGGAGGAAGAGAACCACTGGGGCTTTTTAGGGTCCTTCATACACCAAGATGTTCACAAGTGTATTTCATGGAGAATGGTTACACTGCAGTTCAAACAGCAAGATTTTCAGAGTCGGGGCCTCCCCCTTGAGCTTTTTTATCCCAGATGCTGGTGGTGCAGTATATAAAACCCTGGCAATTCATAGCTACAGTCTTGCAGGGAGAAATCCTTAATCATGAGGTCTGGAGGTGTGATCCAGAGCTGTTGTGCATTTACTCTGAGCTACAGGTGGGTTTGGATCATTCTGTGGCAAAGTACCATCCTAGTGTAAGTTTCTCACTGCTTGTAATTATACATTAATATAGGATTCCTTTGTCTTATCCCAATCACTTATGTGTGCAATTCCACTGCCCTCTGGGGATCAGACTAAAGCCACCAGGGGCAGCCTGGGCTAAATTTATAAAGACTCAGGCCCTATAAGTCATCAACTCAACTCCAAAACAAACTCATCATACAATACCCAAACAGTAAGTTGGAAAACAGCATAACAAATTTAGAGGAAGTTAATGTTCCCAGGCTTAAGAAAGTCCCATGGTACTAAATTAAATTTTTTTGTGACACACCTTGGGTATGTATGTGGAGGTATAACAGTGCAGACATGATTGGAAGTTCATTCTTTCAAAATATGAATGAATAAAATTATCAACATTATGCATAGACCCTTAAAAATACCCAAAGTATCTTCTGTATTGGAAGAATGCCTGTAAATAATCAGAAGATAAAAACATTGCTGTAGATTTATTTCCTCATGTGAGTAAAACAGCCTTCCCTGCTGCATAAACTAAATCTAGTAAAAATAAACTAACTCTTCATAATCTTTCAGTTCATGGTTTATGCACCAAGTTAAATGGGGAATATTGCAGAGTGCTGTTGATAGTGAAGCAGAATAAACCTTTAAGACTCCTTCAAAGCATTGAAAAAACCAAATTGAATACAATTCCAGTCACAGTAAAATGCCACTTATAATAAAAAACTATAAGAAAAAGTATCCTTGTTTTTCCTAGAGGAGGTTGCGCTGACTTTTTTCTTAAATTTGTAGGGCATTTGAAAAGGAAAGGAAATGCTTAAAAGGGGAAAAGAAAAACAAAAAACGAATGGCTACTATTCAGTATTTTTGGTCTGCTTGAAGGCAGTGCTCTGCAGTACAAAACGCCTTCCAAAGAATCTCATGTGAGCATTGGGACTGAATTACTGCGACACTTCTGGGTTATATCCAAATAATAGTTTGAAGTGATCCTGACATGCAGTAATGGTTTATATAAGCAGAATTCTTTTTCCAAGGCCTCCTGTTCAATTCCAGGGAATAATACTGAGATTTGATTCTGAAATGCTGATGGGAAACATGTAGAAAATCTGTGTGGTTTAGAAATGAAAAGTATGTGACTCAGTTTACCTCATTTCTTCCCTTCTTCCCACAATGGATATATATCCTTTTATATTTTGAGCAGCTAAGAGTGAAGAAGTTTTATTTACACTGTGGGATATGAGAAGAAGAAATGTTTATGTTGTCAGTGTGCTCTTAAGAATGTTGGACGTATAGTTTCATGGTCTTGAAAGCCAAGAGGGACAATTTGATATCTCCTGTGTCACAGGGATGTGGCACAGTAAAAGAAATTAGGAGACATTATCATGCCCTCAGAACCGATGTTGCAGTTTATTATGTTCTTCTGATGTTATTTCTAATGTAGCCTTTTATGCACAAATTAAATGTGTATTCGGCTACACAATCTTCAATCAGCAAATGTCAGATTGGTTTTGGGAAATGAAGGCTTAGCCATATGGAGGGAGAACGAAGCACAATACAGCTTTCAGATGTTGCATTTAATTACCCTCCAAAGACTGAGGTGCACAACCATCATCTATCCAGAGATGGCCTGAAAGCAGAATTTCACTCTTGATGTGTCTATCATCAAGGAGATAGGCAAGGGAGACAAGGGCACAAGAAGGGGGATATAGAGGGGGGAAAGCTTTTGTGAAATGCTGCAGAAGCATCTCAGATCCCTGCTTCCACCATGCACATTTTTGTCTCCTTCTTCTAGGAGATTCCAGTTCTCTAGGAGAGTATCTCCTATGAGAATTACATTGCAGAACAGCCAAAAGCTGTTTGAAGAATGTTTTATAAGCCCAAACAAATGATCTTGGTAATGTTCTTTAGAGAAAAGTAAGATTTGGGTTATGAAGTGTAGTCACCAATGTATAAGGTGGCAGTTGCTTGGAAGTAAAATCCTTAGGTCCATAAACTGCAGAAAAATACAAAATACACCAAATGGGACTGTGTATGGATTTGTGACATTCCTTAAAGTGCGTGAAGTCTCTGAAATGGTGATGAATTTATCTCAACTATATATGCAGTTATTTTTATCTGCAACAAATAATATGTGTGTGTAATCTTCATCTTAATATTTAATACATTCTTCATTTAATATTTAACTCAATACAGTACTCATTCTTCATATAAATGAAATCATTGTTTACTGCATAATTTACAGCATCACAATCCCTGGTGGCCAGATTCCTGTCCCATTAATACTAAGTGAAAAAATAAATTGCCTTCCCTGGGTTTCACTGCAATTACTGTCATGAGGGTTTGACCCTTTATATGAGGGAAGCTACATCTGCTGAACATGGAAATGATTTTGTCTCTGTGGAATTGAAGGCAAGACAGGTACTACTTGTTTGGCAGTGACAGACCGGCACTAGTTGGGACCCATCTTCTGCCACCACAAGTTCCTTTGGAACCTCATATATTGGTGCTGGTGTTGTTGGTGTGATAGAAAGAGACAAGATCACGATCTCAAAAAAAGCTTTTTTTCTTATAAATTCACTGAGGGAAGATTGAACTTTGTCTAGTGTTTATAATCCTCAAAGGGAATTTGCTCTTTCTTCAGGAGCTTGTGTGTAAATTGGAAAACAGGCAAGTGAGCTCCCCAAGCTTACAGTAAAATTGAGCTACTGAGGTTGCAAGGGATCTTATTTTTAATGTGGCATCTGTTTAGATGAGGAAAATCCTGTTCACATTTTAGGAGAACTTTGATTTTCTGTTCTCCTCCTGTTTATTCTACTCCTGTCTGGAAAATTTACATGACAAGAGATGACCTGTGCAAAGTAAATATAGTGAAGAACGATTATGTACTGCTGTTAAGTGCTATTGCCCCTTTGCTCACATGGTAACACAGCAGAAGGTACCTGCATTGCTGTAAACAGTGTGCTGACCCAAGAGAACTGCAGTGCCATGGCAGCAGACCCCGTCGGCAGCTCCTCCACTACAGGAAAGGTCTGCAAGAGTGGAAGGGAGGCCAGAAAGAAGATTCTGTTTTCCAGCTGAAGGGCTTCTTCAGAACTTTATCTGCTGAGATGCAGTACATAGCAGATGCTACTCAACAGATCTTAAACATCTTGCTAACATACTGACAGCTTTTTGGGCCTGGGCTTCGGCTCTCATTGAAGTAATTGGGTGGTCATCTTGATTTTCTGTTCCTCTCCTTTCTTAAGTATGCCCTGAAAACCAAACTAGCCAGTGCTACTGGTCCAAAAGGGTGCTGTATCACATGGCACAAGCTTTCAATCATTCAATCCAGTAGGAGCTGCTCAGATCTGAGATAAGCTTTAAGTAGCTTCCACCTTCAGAACACAAATGCAATCAATTGGGATAGAAGCTAGAAAATACCTGACCTGATACCCAGGTGAGAAGGCAGTGTGCTCTACAACAATTCAGGCTTGCCTGACAGTTGTTGTTGTTGTACTTGATATCCCTCTGTTCCCACGAAGTGCCATCAACAGTGATAGCTGATCCTGACAATGCTGTTAAAATATTTTTAGTCCTGAGTCCATTTATCTGTTTTCCTTGTTTGCTGTGGGAAAGAAAGAACTGTGCTAACACTTATGACATTTGCTCACTGCTTTGAAGGCAAAGGTGTCATAATTGTATTTCTACAGCAAACTATAACTGGAGGTAGCTAAGCTCTCCTGTCTTCAGGAATGTGCACGTACACTTAAAAATGAGTAGATTTCTTTTAATGTGGGCTTTTTGCAACAATGAAACCCAAAATAATGAATGAATAACCTCAACAAAGACAACAAAATCTTTTTTCACTCTGAGCTTATAAGAAATCTCATTTTTCTTACCATCTTTTTAAAATCTAGGAAAGAAGAACTCTAGACTTAACACTGCCTCATTTTTCCCAGATACGGTCGAAATGGAAAGACACATTACAGCAGGTCAGATCTCTGCTTGTCATTCCATTTAAGTGGCATATTTCTGCCACTTGTCAGGTATGAAGAGCACAGTAAAAATCTTCAGACTTTCTTTGTGGCAATACTGCCTGTCAGCATCAGTGTGTTGTGGAAAGATCTAATAGACTCATGAAATATCCTGGGTTTGAGCTGGACATGAGGTAGTCTGTACATTTGTGATCTAGTTCTTTGTCTTTGTTTTCTCATTTATAAATAAAGGATGATAAATAACAGACTGATTAAACAGACTAAACTGACCAGATGGCAGTGGATTCAAATGAATTGAGGATGAGCTCCTAACAGGTATTAATTGGACATGATAGTTTTCCTTTCACTTCTGCCAAAATTGTGATAGCTACTTCACTTAGCAAAAGTGCAAGCATATCCTCTTAGCTTGTATTTTTCAATGATTCTTTAACATCAAAGCCCACAGAGGCAGGAAGATGGATTTAAAAGTAAGTGAACTATCGGGCTTAGAGGGTTGTGATCAGCAGCACAGAGGCCAGCTGGAGACTGGTTACTGTTTGGAGTACCCTAAGGGTACTGGGGCTAATATTGTTTAACCTCTCTGTAAGTGATCTGAAGGTTGTGGGACGGAGTGCATTCTCAGCAAGTTGGCAGATGATACCAAATTAGGAGTTTGATGCACCAGGTAGTTGTGCTGCAGTACTTCGACAGGCTCATGAAGTGGACAGAGAGGAACCTCATGAAGTTCAACGAATGGAAATGCAAAGCCCTGTGCCTGGGAAAAATAACCCCATGCACCAGTACAGACTGGGTAGAGGCTTCCTGGCTGGAAAGCAGCTCTGCAGAAAAGGATCTTGGGGTCCTGGCAGTCAAATTGACCACAAGCCAGCACTGCAGTGTCACAGCAGAGCAGGCCAACAGCATCCTGGGCTGCATTGGATTAGCATGGTGTATTGGTTTTTCTGTGGCCAGGTTTTGGTGGCAGTGGGGGGGGCTGAGGGAGAGGCTTCTTCGAGAAGCTGCTGGAAGTTTCCCCCATGTCCAGGCTGGGCCCGCTGCTGGCCAAGGCCGGGCCAATCAGTAGTTGACAGAACGCCTCTGTGATAACATATTTAAGAAGGAAAAAAAAAAAAAAGTAGTTGGAAATGAAGATGGCTGCCGGAGAGGAGCAGGGTGAGAGCTTGTGAACAACAACGCAGACACCAAGGTCAGTGCAGAAGGAGGGGGAGGAGATGCTCCTGGCGCCGGAGCTGAGATCCAGCTGCAGCCCATGGGGAAGACCATGGTGAAGCAGTGACCCCCTGCAGCCCATGGAGGACCACAGGAGTGCAGAGATCCACCTGTAGCCCGGGAAGGAGCCACGCCGGAGCAGGTGGACGCTGGGGAAGGCTGTAGCCCGTGGGAGACCCAAAGTGAAGCTGGCAGGGGACTGTAGCCTGTGGGGAGAGGAGCCCACTTAGAGTAAGATTCTCCTGTTAGGATGCGTGGCTCGTGGGGCCCACGCTGGAGCAGCCTGTGCTTAAGAGACTACACCCTGTGGAATTTTCAACCATGCGGCAGCAGTCTGTGAAAGGCTGCTGCCCATGGGATGGACTCTCGCCGGAGCAGTTTGTGAGAGGAACTGTATCCTGTGAGGGATGGACCCCATGGAACGTGGCTGGAAGGACTCCTCTTCCCAAGCAGCGGCTGAGAACAGCAACTGACCACAGTAACACCTCTCCCCCCCACCTCGCCTTTTTCCCTTGACCGCTGCGGGAGAATAGGTTGGATGTAAGAAGGAGGGGGACTGGGAGGTAAAAGGTGTCTTTTAGTGTCTCACTCTTAGCTCTGATCTTGTTAGTAATAAATTTAATTATTATTCCCACATAGAGTCTTGTTTTGCCTGTGACAGTGATTAAGAAAGAATCTGCTGTAGTTGTTATCATGAATAGCGAAACCTCTCGTTATATTCTCTCTCTCCTCTATAGCTGGGCATGGGGGAGTGAGAAGGTGGCTGTAGTGGGCCCCTGGCACTCAGCCCGGGTTAAACCACTACACATGGTCAGCAGGTCAATAGAGAGGTGGCCCTTCCCCCCTACTCTGCAGTGATGAGGCTTCATCTGAAGTGCTGTTTACAGGTCTAGGCTCACCAGTATAGGAAAGACATTGGCATCCTGGAATAAGCTCAGAGAAAGGGCCCTATGACCATTAAGGGCCTGGAACACTTGATGTACAAAGAAAGGCTGAGGGAACTTGTAGCTGCATGGCTGGAGAGGAGAAAGCTCAAGGGCAATACTGTCTGCAAATGCCTGATGGGAAGGAATGAAGACGATCAAGCCAGACCCTTCTCAGAGAGCCTCTCTGAGTGTCAGAGTCCCAGCAATGCCCAGTGACAAGACAAGAGTCAAGGGCACAAACTGAAATGCAGGAAATTCTATTTGGACATAAGAAAAATAATTTTTACTGTGAGGGTAGTGACACTGAAATAGGATGCTCACAGAGCTTGTGGAATCTGTCCTGGGGGTATTCAAACCTGACTGGACACGGTCCTGAGCAGCCTGCTGTAGCTGCCCCTGCTTTGAGCTATTGGGCTGGAAGAGACATTTTCTAGAGACCTCTGCCAACCTCATCTGTTTTGTGATTTCCTCCATCCCTAAAAGAAAAATCTTATGAATCAGAAACAAACCACTGATATTTTAAAAGACAAGCTAAGTCCCTCCTACTAGACTTGCGCTATTCTTCCATTGCTGGATTTCTTTAGAGTGCACACAGTCTTACCATTCCTTATTTCATACTTTCCTTGCCTCTGGTCCGCCACTATTGCTGACCTGAACACTTTGCCCTTGCCATTCTAGTTCGCCATTGAGTCCCAGCCAGACCCTGGATCTACCTCCATCACTACTATGTTTAAAGCAATTTCTTCATCATTCCTTGCTTTTTGCATGTAAGAGTTCACCAGTCATCTCCTCGTAATCTTCACTTCACCCTTAAATCCAGTATTTAATTTTCATGGTCAAAAGACTCAGATCCATGTTCTAGACCAGGAACCATCTGTGCTTATAATGTGACTAGGAAATAAGTCAAATGCTAACAGAGTAATTGTGAAGTTAGTGTTATTTTACTTCCTCTTCATTGTCCTTCCTCTTAGGTGTTGTGTAGTCTTTGAAATACAGCATGAAAGAATTTACATAATTGCTTTAGAAATGTCATAATTTAATTTTAGCCAGTTAATGTCTAAAGTGTAAGAAAAATACAAAAACTAATGCAAAAAATTTATAGTTGCCTGTTTATTATAATGACGACTGATGCAGTGGAAACCAAATTGTCTTTATGCTTGCATTCAAAAAATAACTTCCCCAGGCAAATGAAAAGTAAAATTGGCAATACTGACTTAATTTCTCAGTCTGGCATATAGGTCTGTACTTAGAGTAAGCCTGGTGCTGGCCAACAGATTTTAATTTTATTTTGAAACCAGATACATTTTAATTATGTTCCCTCTAGATGTTTTCTTAATTAATTGGAAATATACGAAGACTTAATTAAAAATACACACTTTATTTGATTCTATATCAAACCTGACATTATGATCTTTTTATCTACAAAGCAAGAATTATGTGGGATCAGAAATCTGAATTATTCATGATGGTTTCCAGCCATTTTTTTCCTTCCTCCTTTGTTCAGTGTAAAATCTTATAAGCTTTTCTTTCAGTCAAGGTGAAAGCAATATTAAGTCTCGGAAGTGGAACTTATGAAAGACATGTAGCTCTACGAAATCCTTGCCCTGTAATCCTGGCTTTCTATTCACCACCACTATTCAATATCCCACTTTCTGTATAAGCTTCACAATATATCAGCAGTTGATGAGATTTATTTGTTATACTCCTGTTTTCCTTCTTCATAAAAAAGCTTTATCCATCCCTTTGTTCCCCTAGGAGTAACCCATCTGTGATTGTTTCTGCTGGGCTCACTAATCCAGCATCTCCCTTCAACATGCTGGACAGTTGGTAGAGGGTGGGAAGTGAGGGAGGAGGAAAGTTGTACTTGTTAAGATTTAGGACAGCAGTGTAGTGTGTAGTGAATTTTAAAAACACGGTTAAGATGCAGTTCAATAGTTATGAACTAACGCAGTTGATTGTGTGAGTAGAAATGCTGGCAGGTCACTTCTGGAAGATGCTTTATGAATTAAAACTTGACTGTAGTATGTTGAACCTCTCTAAAGGACTAAAGAGAATTATTTCTGATCGTTTTGAAGGTGTGACAACAGATGAGAAGTTGAGTCTGATCTGTGCTAATGAGTCCTACATTTCCTATTTGCAGTATTGCTTCTGTTGCCTGTAGCAGCTCCATGTGTGTTTTTCTTACAGCCTCTGACTTCATCTGTTGTGATATTTTTCTGTTAAATAAACACATTTCTGGATTGAAATGTAAAACCTTTCTTATTTTTTATTAAGGTTAAAACCACAAAGAGTATTGCTGTTCTTAAATAAATTCTTTGTCTCTAACCTGCCTTTAAGGTGAAATTAAAACCTAGAGAATTCAGTATGCAAATAGCATGCATACCAGATGATCTGAAGGAAGCCTGCACGTTTCCATAGAAAACAAATCCAAGTGTAGGAAAGCAGATGCTTTCTACCAACAGAATGTACATACAGTTCTCTAGAGGACCTGAACAGCAATTTATTTTCAGACTGCTGGAAGTATGCAAATTCCTACAGAATTAAATGTGAATTTTAAAAAAGTGGCATCTATTAAGGACACTACTACCCAAAGAGGCAATTGGGAACTTAATAATTTAATCAAAAACTTGGACAAGGTTAGACATATATTTAAAGTCAATGACTCAAATGTCATCTGTTTTTAGCAAAGACGCAAGTGGTCATATTGAAAAGATGTCTTGTAAAGTATGGCATTTGGAGTGTTTTTCTGTGACCATGGAGAAGTATGTATGATGTGTATAGATTTTCAGATGATTCTCCATCTAAAAACTTCATCTGTTCACTTGAGCTGCTCATAAGATGTAGTCAGTGATACACTTGTGTGTATCACCAGCATTATGTTTACTATTTTTAACCCAGCAATTCAGGATAAGATGGGTTATGTCCTGACACACATTGAATCACTACAGTTATAAATTAAATTCTTACTGCTGGATGCTCTTCCACCTGGTGGCTGTGAGATTGGCTGGATTTTAATGAGATTATGATCTGAAGACAGGGGCACAGTGCTAAGTGCAGTGGCATAGTCTTGCGCAAGGGGGTTGCTGGTGAAAGAGTAGCCAGCTGTATAGACATAGGAAATGTGTATTTTCCTTTTTTATGCAAAAGCACAGTATTCCTAAAGTGCGGATGAGCACATACGATGGAAGAGTTCAGACTTGCCAGGCAGTGCTGCCTCCACTCTCCCCTGTTACTCTTACAGAATCCAGCTGCTCAGTTCATCCTGCTGCCTTTTTGTCCTTAGTGATTCCATTTAATGACTCTGTTTGTACAGAGAGATTCCCAAATGGGGTCAGGGAGGGCAAGAGGTGTTGTTTTGTGGAATGTGCAATGCAACATTTAGTAGAATTTTTTACAAAACATATAAGGTCAGATGTGTCCATTTAGATGCACTGGGAGTGACAAGTTTTCAGGCCTTTTGAAAGCTGTCAAAAGGCAATGAAGGTCACTGCTTATAACTTTGGGAATTTAAGCATTCATGTATGACAAAGCTTGGCCAAGCTTGTCATGGCAGGAAACTCCCTGTGTGACCTGGAGCCTTCAAAGCCCTGCTGTGCTGGTATAGTTTAATAAACACGGTGAGTGTCTGGCCTGTGTCCTCCACCTCTCATACACTCCACAAACAAGAGCACAGTAAACAGGAGTTTACTGAGTGGGTAGATATAGTTTTGCCTCATTTCAGAGTAGAAATACTTGAACTGATAACTAAAATAAACCTGATCGGCAGGGAAGACACACTGATCACAAGACTGAGTTTGCCAGGTAAGGTCATCTCTGCAAACAAGGTCTCCATATCCATGTAAGTTACTCTTGTTGTATTCAACCTGTGTATTTTAAAACCAGAAATGACTACATCATGTCTGTAATGAACAGATCCATAATATTTGCGTTGCCTATGGATTGAGCATAGAAGATTACCAGAATGTTCCTTCTCTGCCTGTTTTTTGCTTGTTAAGAGTCATCTTCTTACAACTGAATAATATGTAATTTTTTTATTCACACAGGTGGTAATCCTCGGCAAACATTCTAGAGGCTATCACTACATGTTAGCTAACCTGGTAAGAACTTTTCTTCATGGCAAGTATAGCTATGTTTTAGAGGGTCATATATTCTCTTCACGTTGTGGAAACTTTAATTAGGAAGTGGAAATGCATGGATGAGGTCTTGGATTTTGAGAAATTACTTCAGTAAATACTAGAACTAGTATTTCATTTGTACTCAGTTATGGTCTTTTGTCTACAAATCTCATATTGTCTAATAATTTTAAAATAATAATTTAATTATATCTTTTCCACTAGTTTCTAGCCTCATAAATTAGAGGCTTGTGATCAGTAATCTTCTGTGTAACATATTTTAAATTTAAGCATCCAGGAAAAATAATTCTAGTATATTTGTGTATAAATGGTAAAAAGCTGCAAATTAGAAAAATTCCATCAAGTGAACCAGCCAGGCTGTTTAGCTTTGCTGTTGTATTTCAGAGTGTAGGGTTGTGCCTGTGTCTGTCTTGATCTACTAGGAAGAGGCAGTACATTTTTGTCTGTATCAGGGCTTCTTCTGGATTGTAGGATTGACTTTCAGGGATGTCTGTGATGTCTTTGAAACACCATCTGCTTAAGTTCCTTATAAAAAGTCTTATATTGTAATTAATCTTCCAGGAAGACTCATTTTTAGGTTCTGTGTCTACTGTGAGTGGAAAAATGTTTTTCCAAAACTCACACTTTCTAGTTAGCAATCCTACTTGCTCAAAGATTCTCTATATCCATGTTTTGGTGTGATCAAAGCAGAAAAGACAAATTTTAAATTACCCATATTTAGTATAAGTACTATCTGACTTTAAGATGTGTCATTTTGCATTATAAGAACCAGTCATGATCTCACTGATTAGCATGTGCATAGAAATACAGAGGTTCTTATTCTGGGTTGCCTTGTAGCATGTGAAACCATTGATATTCAGATAAACATGACTGCAATCAAGTCATACTAATCAAAAAGACTCCAATTTACAGCCTCAGGTATAAATAACAACAGAGTGGGAAAGCATCATCCCATTCTGTTTGCCAGTGAAATGCTAAATGGGGCTGTGATGGAGAACTGCCTGGCAAGCGGTGTCTGCTTTTCCTCCACGAAACAGATGTTGAGTGGTTTTCTTCTCCCAGTGATGAACATTCATGTGCACTTTGCTGTAGAAATGGGATTTGAGGTCTTTGACCAGTTTTCACCATGTTGAGGAAAAGAGAAAATAGTACTTCAAGTTCCTATTTTCTTTCTGACCGGCAAATGTTACAGACCACGTTGCCACAATCCAACAGGGCGGTTTTCTATTGCAAAGAACAAGGAGATGTTTTAAATTCTATGCCTCTATCACAATCCTAACTATCATAATAATTGTCTCCTTGGTAGAATATTTTCAGCCAACAAGAGGGACATGGATATGTTTCTTTTGTGCTGCACTTGTAGCAGGTACAACTGAGCCAAAGAAAAGGGACTTTCGATAACAATGCTTCTTGTTTTCTACATGTGTCCTCCTAGGGTTTCACAGACATTGTTCTGGAGAGAGTAATGCATGGAGGTGCCAACATTACTGGATTCCAGATTGTTAATAATGAAAACCCAATGGTTCAACAATTTCTACAGCGCTGGGTGAGACTTGATGAAAGGGAATTCCCTGAAGCCAAAAACTCACCATTAAAGGTATTTATTTTAGCTTGACAGTGATGGAGGTGATATGCTTTTAACAATTACTTGGGAATTTTTGACCTCAGATACATGCATGTGTATGATCCAGATCCTTGAATAGAACATGTTGCAATATTCAGTGCCCTTCCAGAAAAAAGAGGCAGAGGCTGTTAAGACATGAGTGCTGGCTGTGGTGGGAGTTCTCAGAGGCAAAGGCTTGGTCTTGCAAATCCTGTCATTGTGCAGTGGATGTAAAAACTTTTAACTTGAACTTCTTGAAGTGGTCTTGGGGATGGTATGGGGGATAGTTAGATTAGGGCTTGGATGTAAAATGTTAGTTACTAGTCCATTTTAATGGTAATAGCTAATTTAATGTGCAAAAACAAGTAGGTCTGGATTCAGAGGAGCTACTGCCACCTCCTAGTCACTGCTGCAGTTGCCCTCATAATCTAACCCTCAGTTTTGCACCACTGTCTTTTACCTAAACAATCATTATATCAGGCTATTACATGTTCAACCAATAAATTATTTCAATTTTTTTTCGAATGAAAGTCCCACATTCACCACAACTGTCATAGGTGGATGAAGTAAATGCAGTTGTTATTAGGAATCTAACATACTGTTAGTATCTTCCCCAGATTTTTTTCTGCCTCAGCATATCTGTAGTAGAGATGGTATTCACTGTGCAGTCAAGGAGTGCATCAAGGATACTCTGTCTAGGCATGGAAGTCAGAAACTAGGACTACTGCATTATTAATACTCCTATTGTGTTCCTTTTTTCTCTTTCTCTTGTAGTGAGGCCTCTTCTTTTTCACCAATATCCGTAGGTGAATGGATGTTGGTCTGGTGGTAGGTGACAGGACCTTAAATTCTGTCAAGTCCAATCCTCCACATCATGTATACAGACTGTCTTCAGGGAAGCCAAACCTAAGACAGCAGTGATAAGACAGTTCATGTCTTACATGTTTGATTTAGGAGGGACACGTGCAAATTGATAAACAGATTTGGAATTCAAAATTACTTTTCGTAAGTTGGTCTAATGTCTTGGTATTAGTAAGCCAAAATTCAGGGAAGCATTAAAATACTGGATTGGAAAGAAAAATCGAGTCCAGTCCCATATATGGAGGGGATACCAGTGGAGGTTGTAGTGTTGAGTTGGAGTACAGACAGAAGAGGAACCAGTTACAAGGTTCTGCTACTTCTGGCAGTGCTATTCATGAATGGCCGGTGCCATTCAGAGAGATGCTATTCCAACCCCCGAATCACATGATTTCTGGGAGGGAGGAAAATTATATTGATCCCACACAATCCCACAGCTTTGGTGGCTTTTCAGAGGAAGCAGAGAAAGGCAAACGGGCGTGCAAAACCCAGATTAGTGTGTTGTTGCCTGTGGTTTAGGACCTAGTCCCGCTTTCTAAAGCTTCCTAACAGTGATGCAGTGAAGACAAGTATCATACTAATCTTAAAAGCTCTGAGATCCATAAAGTTAACCTGAGAAAATTTTATTCCACTTGAAAGCAATTTACCTTGAGGGAAAAATTATTCTCCTTAAAAAAGAGTCTTAAGTATGTGGTAAAAACACAAAGATTACATTACCTTTTCACAAATGTGCTGCTCATTATAAAAATGTATTTGTCAATCAGACAAAAAGCATACTTAAAAATTGATGTACAATATTTTTGATTAGGAAATAAAATTGCCTAGAGATTAAAGCCCTGATGTTTAATTTATTTTGTATTTTATCAGCCTTTCCCTTCTTTCTCTCTTTTTTCTTTTTGCATGCTTATGCATTTATAAGTAGAATTCAAATAAAGTAGAAAATTAGATAGCTCTCTTGACATGACTTGGAAGAGACTGCATTAAGGTTACTGACAATTGATGCAGTCTGCTGAAAAAATTATCAGTGTGTCAGTTTTATGTAGTGCTAGATTGGACAGCTATTACAAGATTTTTTTTCTTAATATGAGAACAAATACCTTAAAACTACTGTCTGGTTCTGTATTGTTGTGTGGATTGTGACGTATAACCTTTGTTAACTTTCTGAGAGGAGAGAGTGATCATTGGAAAGCATCACAGGGAAAGGTAAAGGTGGGCAGGATCAGAGAGTGCCTGTGCCTGTACAATCAGAGCAGCAACCACCAAACACACAGAGTAAGAGTTTATAAACTGCTGTTGTTTAAAGCTCAGTAAGAATGCCTGCTGTATAAACCTTTTTTGCAGCCCTACCTTTGCACCCTTTTTTATCAGATATTTATTCTCTTAATCTGCATGTGCAGACACACCTCATTCTATGCATAATTCATTAGGCTTTATATGAAATTGAAAAACTTGCAATACAATAATACATAGTTTTAAGAAATGCAGGCCTCCAATTGTGCTATCCCGCCCTACAGGATAGAATTTGCTTCTTCTGAATATAATAAATCCTATCCACAACTGAAGCTGAACAAGCAGTTGAAACTTGGATTTCTGCCTTTCTAACTCATGCATGGGCAGCATGTCTTCTGACATGAACTCCAACGTCAGGTTCTGCAGGAGTCAGGTTCTCTGTGGTACCGCAAACAGCCAAAAGTAGGGCAAGTGCACCAGTTCATGAAGATACCCCTTACATTCTTCTATGATATGAAGGATCAGTTACAAGGGGCTTGAAACCTTTGCTTACACACTGAGCACACTTAATTGCTCCTAGAAGGTAGATGCTGAGAGGGTCTTATCTACACAGACCCTGAAGTTAGAGGTGTTCTATGATGCCAGTGAAACCCATGGATGTCACATGCAAAGTTCAGGACCCTCTGGGAGGGAGGAATTTTCAGGCAAACACATAAACGTGGAAAAAAATTTTTAAAAGCCCCATGTCCATGACATTTCTTAGGTGATACTAAATTTATAGCATTGGAGGGTGTCACCAGATATGTATGAAAAGAAGTGGATGAAGTTGACAACAATATGAACAAGTAAGTTGTCTGGGGGTTTTGTTCAAGAGCTGCTGCTGCACAAAGTTTACCACCCTCTGCAGATTTAACATGGAATAAAGGAAGGCAGGGGAATTACCAAGGAGATGTAATGCCTAAAGTGTATTTTGAGATTTCTTTCCTGTATAGCTGTTTTCTAAGAAAACTAATCTGATCCATTTCTTGCCACAGATGCTATCTAATCAGGATTGTGATCTAAACAGAAATGATTTATGTTCCCTTCCATCAAAGATGTCTTGGCAGTCTTGTTAAAAACAAACCAACAAAACAATACTCCAAGCAGAAACTCAAATATAAGCATATAGAAGTACGGCCCAGCATGGAATTGCAGACTTGTATGGTGGCCTCATTTAGATGAGCAAGTTTCAAATTAAATTGGAATTTTATGCAACTATAAACTGGTTTTGTTATTATGCTGCTATATGCTATACAAAATGAAAATATTTTTGCTTGTTTAATTGAAATAAATGAGATTGTTAAATGACCAGCTGAAAGACAGAGAATAAGCAAACGGGTTCGCAAGCATGATTCTTCTAAGAGTGTTTTAACAAAGAGGAGGACTTGACCTGATACATTTTGGGCAATTATAAGATTGCAGTTTGTCACCATATTTTCTTTGCACCAATTGCAGTATACATCTGCACTGACCCACGATGCAGTTCTAGTCATAGCAGAGGCTTTCCGTTACCTCCGAAGACAGCGTGTGGATGTCTCCAGGAGGGGCAGTGCTGGAGACTGCCTGGCTAACCCTGCAGTACCGTGGAGCCAAGGAATTGATATAGAGAGAGCACTGAAAATGGTAAGGGCAAACATACTGGTTAATGAATGTGTGTGTTCCACAGCAGCAGCAATTCTGCTGAGACCACGCTTTTGTCCTACTCCATGTACACAGAGCTTCTGCACTCACACTAACAGCTGCAGCCCCTCAGGGGTTAAAAAGAAAGAAATAACAAACATAATGACAAACTCCAACAGATGGATAAAATTTATTCAGTAGAGAGCAATGCATAACAAATCAGCTCTCAAAACTTCAGCCAAAATCTCATCCCTCTGACATAGGTGCAGCAGCTGCCTGATTGCCCACACCAGAGCACCTACAATCTCCCAGATCCCTCGTAACACCCCAGCTTCCCATGGGAGTGAGCATGAGCCTTTTGCAGTTGAACATGTAAAATGTACAATGTTTTTGGAGATACAACAGCTGAGATCTCTGCTTTTGATCTGGCTGAACTCTCTAACCAATCTGTTAGAAGTGATTATATTAATGCAGACATAGAATTGGAGTGAGTGAGGTCAGAATTAAGCCCATGTTAGGTGTAAAGAAATCCTAGGCCAACCTGAATACACTTAACTTAATTACTGCTTTTTCTCAGTTACCGAATTGTAAGGACTATATATAAGGTTATAATGAGCTGTGGACAGTTAAAATCAGATTATATTGCTCTTAAGAGTGAGAGAGATGGTTCACATAAAAAGATCCAGAGCTCTTTTTGTGCCATTTTGTCTCTTCCTAACATTTTCCCTAACTGCACATTCACTAGTGTAGTGTTACATAGACACTTTTGAAGAGAAATAACTAAATTCAACCTTTACAATAGTTAAAGGATTTGTACCATCCATTTGAACTTAATTACAATCAAAACTTAAAACTCCTCTGAATGAGGTAAATGTCAACAGAGAATACCGATACTGCTACAGGACACTCCGTTTTTTCGGAGAATTTATTTTAAAAACATATTAAAACATATTAAAAAATATAAAAAGCCAAACTCATGATTGGCAAAAAATGTGGAAGCTTGACTTTTAGATGGTTGTCTTGTGTTGTTTTAGCTATTCAAAGCCATGTAAGTGAGATTTATATACACCTCCAATGAGAGCTACCCAGGATCTCCCACACTGCCTTCCAGTCCCCATCCTGTTCTATCACTCTCTTTCCTTCTATTCAGACAATGATGTTGAATCTTGGTTTCAGGAAGAAAAACTTCAACAATGTTTCCTCTCCACTCTGTAGCATGAGCTTGATAGGAATATTTTTTTCTGAAATATCTTTGAAATATGTATCCCATAACAGCAGAAGGTTCAGTGCCACATTGTAATCCCCCTACAGGCAAAAGGGAAATAGGTATTACTTGAATCTTCTTCCCTATAGCCTTGAAAACTGGGCATGTCTTTGTTTCTGAAGTTGGTTCTTTGACATCAGAGCAGTGGAAGACAGTCACCTGAACAGATCTGGACACTTACAGTCAGTCCGTTTATGATTGCCTCCACAGGCTGCTACCAGAAATGTTTCAGTCCTGGTGAGCCTTCCTGCCTCGGTGCAGCCAGGTTTGGCAAAGTGCAGAGTTTTCCCACCAAAGATAGAAACCAATTAAATTTGAAGTCCAGAGGTGTCCAGTGCATGAAACTCATGTCTCAACAAGCATCAGGATGGAGCCGGTCTAACAAGCTCTGCTGAGATACACCGTCCCTGCTGCGCGAAGGTAGCCAGACAGCTTCCAGCAGGAGGCAAAAGCAGGAATGGCAACTCACATCTGGATGCAACTTAGTGTCAACTACCATACAAATACATTTGCTCAGACCATGGTTGATAAGACCTCTTTGGGTCAGATTTGGTTTTCAAACTCCAATCCATCTCTCTGGCTTTCTAGAGACAGAAATAATTTACATTTTTTCCAGCCCTCTGTAATGACATAAACTATTTTAAGACAGGTTCAAATCCACACTTCTTGTATGTCAGTCTGAATTTGGCTCGGTGGATAATTTGTGTTCCATGGAATTTTGGTTGTTTCGTGTAGCTTTGTACACCATCTCTATACCGTGAAGAGGAGTTCAGTCACCAGCACTGAACAGTTTGCCTTTGACTAGCCTAGCATCATCTCTTCCTGGAACTTCTACAGTTTTTGCTAAACTTTAAAGCTAATCTACCCCTAGTGAAGTTGAGATTGTTACCTCTTCTCCCCGAGATGACAGCTTGTCTATGATGATAAGTGATGTGAGTGAAAATACCTCATCCTTTCATAGTGGAAAATAAGAAAGACTTTTTCTTAGAAACAAAGTACTTTATACTTCCCCTTTAGATGATTCATGTGAGTAGGTAATGATAATGACTTACCGTCTGTACACCCATCCATCCCGACTGAGACCAAAACTCCATCAGCAGTACAGACAATTGTCTGTGCTCATTCAAAAAAGACATTCATTCCTTTCTCCTGCACTGGGACTGATCTTAAAATAAAGTACTTCCTAGAATGAGCAATGCTGTGTCTTTCTGGTCCATGCTGCAGATTGCTCTGTACCACGGTCGTGAGGGGTTTAATGGCAATTGAATGAATTGTTGCTTGTGCCTCACTGGTGCTCAGCGCTGTGCCAGTGAACCCAGCGTGACCAAGCATGGCAGAATCAGTCTTTCTTACATTTAACATACCTGCAGGGCTAATTTCACTTAAATGCAGCTCACTCTGCAGCAGTGAGTCACCAGCTGACTACTAACAAACAAATATGTACAGCTGGAACTGAGAGGATTTGGATGGGTCTTGTTTTGAGGAATGTAACTGTCTGTGTCAAAAACAGTACAAGTCTCTTATACAGAAAAAAATTGAGCTAGAGCTAATGGGTTCCTGAAAAATGTAACAGGAAAAAATAAAGTGAATCTTTTATTAAAATGTTTTTCCTGTTTATTCCCTTAAGGTGCAAGTTCAAGGAATGACAGGGAACATCCAGTTCGACACCTATGGTCGAAGAACAAATTACACAATTGATATATACGAAATGAAAGCTGGTGGATCACGGAAGGTGAGCTCCAAGATACGCACCCAGATTTCACACCTTTACAAACATTTATTCGAAGAAACTAAACTTAAAAGTATCAGAGAGGCAGTGTAATAACAGGACCCTGAGAAATCCCCACCTTCTTGCTGTCTTCCCTATCCCAGAAACCTTATTTTCGGTTCCTAGACTAAATCACTTGCCTTGCTTAATATCTTCATTGACTTCCATATCAACTTCAGGCACAACTTTAAAACCGTTCTGGAGCTTTTCCACTGCCAAGCATAGTATCAGCTGTCATGGTCCTGTGCTTAACCCTGTCTTCCCTTCCTTCTTCACATTGTGCTTTAGCACCATAGGGAAGCTGGAACCAGTGAAACTTTCTGAAATTAACAGAAAATAGGTTTGGTTTGAGTTAGAATTTTCTACTCATTCTCTTGTGTCCCAAATAAAATATAGATCCTCAGTTGGATAGTTGCCTAGTTCCTTGTTATAAAGGAAGTTTAAGACAGATTTTCTAAAATAATTAGGTAAACAAGACTTCTTGACAGAAGTCAAGAAGTTTCCATGGCTGAGTCTCATAAATCCCCCTGATTTTACCTCGAGATAGGTACCTAACCTCCTTGGTCACTGCTGAGACTCCTTATACTCTTCTGCACATGTTTGATAACAAAATACCTGTGGACGTGGCCCAGCCACTCAGGTAGATGTACAGTGCAGAAAACAGTGTTACTTCTGTGTTGTGCAGAAATATAACAACTGGTGTACTAGCCTAGTGATGTAACCACAGCACCACAAAGGTCAGCACCAGCGAGCTGATAAACAGTCACCTTGTGCTCACTGGGGTTTGTATTCTGTACTGAAGATAAAGCTGCTGTGCCTGCATTGCTAAAGATGTCTGTGTGTCTGCTCTAAAGCCAGCTCAGACAGGTCTGCAGGGGCTGTATTCACTGGCAGAACAGCAGCAGAATATGGATAAAAATTACAAAATCAGAGAATTTTACTCAGAATGTTGTGCAGTTTATTTTCTTCTCTGTAGTATTTTCTTATCCTGCGGAAACATGGGAATTTATTCCATTGGCGCCATGATGATGTGAATTAAGATAGGGAGAATTTAATATGTATTTTCACTTAGGTTTAGCTTGTGCTTTTTTGCTCTTGGGATTGAGAACATTATTCCTTTAAGAAAATTAACTTAACTCTAATGTGGTCCCTTAATGACAGAAATGCTGTATGAGAATTGTTACAAAGCCATTTGTTTTGACAGTTCCTCTTACAAGTTCAGGTACCAGAGACCTTGCAAAGGTATGTAATGGGTTAACAATCTCCATTTTTATAGGCTGGCTATTGGAATGAATATGAAAGATTTGTGCCAGCATTAGATCAGCTCCCCTCTAATGACACTTCATCTGTGGAGAACAGAACTATAGTAGTCACTACCATCTTGGTAAGTTTTATGTTCTTAGTGTGTTTGTGGTTAGGAAACAAGGCACATGGCACCTGAGGTGTGTCAGACACCTTGCCAGGAGGCAGATATCAAATACTGTGTGACTTCAAGTGACTGGAAAGTTCAGTATCTCCCAGAGACGTTTTGAGGGCTTGACCCTGCAAACATAAATACCTCAGTAAGTTTCCTCACAGGAGGAGCTCACTGAGATCACCATTGTGTTTTGCTGCTTCTCAGGCACTTGAACTCAGTTAAATGCCTCATGTAAATGAAGTTATTTTGCATGTATGTAAATGACTGCAGGATCTTGCCTTCCTGCTTTAGGGTCAAATCTTGCACCCCTCATTCAGGTACAGCTCCTGTAAACTCAACCCCTGTGGACTGAGTAAGGGTGGCACAATGAAGCCTGTAGAGAACTGGAACTGCTCTAGCACTGGGTGAAAGCAGCCTATACCTGTGCAATTCCAAAGGAGCAAAGCTCTTCCTGTGTCTCACGAGCACCTATGTCAATCCCAACGCCTCTACAGACCTGCTCTGTACAGTATTCATTGTGACTTTCATGCCTGTTACAATTCTACTAAGCATGAGCCACTTTTATGCTATTTCCTGAAGCACTGTATTTTTCACTCCTATGGATTTAGCAAGATATAATCAGTGTTTCAGCTAGAATTTTCCAAGAAGGCTAAGGGAATTCAGTGACAGAAAATGCTGCTGAGGATTTTAGCCTTGATTCCCTTAGACTGCTTTGAAAATATCTCTCTCAGAGCCCCATTCTAGGCCACTGGGGCCTTAGGAGATGATGTGGATGGTACAGGTGGTGGGTATGTCAGTCTTTAAACATTGAAACCTGAATTAGTACTACAGTGATACTATTTGACTGTCTAATCAGGCCTAATCCTGCAAACAGAAGTGTAACTTTGTTTAAAACTCCAGCTGTCTTCAATGGTCCATATTAGGAATACAATCAATACTGTGTGGCTGTAGGATCAGTAAAAGATTTTTAAGCTGTGGAAGTCTTTCTTTCTAATTTTTGTACTAAAGCAGGAAATATTGTAAATACTTGCCAGTAATATAAAGGATAATAACAACTCATTTTTTGTGGTTTACAGCTGTATTTTACATTCATAGACTTTTGATCTTTACTTTTGTTTCAAAGGAATCACCATATGTAATGTATAAGAAAAACCATGAACAACTAGAAGGGAATGAGAGATATGAAGGATATTGTGTAGACTTAGCTTCTGAAATAGCAAAACATGTTGGAATTAAATACAAACTGTCAATTGTTGGAGATGGGAAATATGGAGCTAGGGACCCTGAGACTAAGATATGGAATGGCATGGTGGGTGAACTGGTCTATGGGGTAAGTTTCTCTTAACCTTCATTTTAATGTTCTTTATAAAAAAGTTATGCTCAAACTTAATAAACTGCAAAATAAAGATCATCTGTTTAAATACTACCTTCAAAATTCTAGATATTTCTTTGTAGTGCCATTTTTATAGTCTACTTTTCTGTTTCATTGCAGGAAAGTGTCACTTTTTTGCTACTATTCTCCAAATCAGAGTCCACAAAATGCTGAGAAGTAGCATTGGGCAAATTTCAAACTCTTACTTACAGCATAATTTCAAGTTTGCCCTTCATATGCTTCCTCTTCGTTTGCCACATCTCCTTTTTCTATAGCAGTCTCTTAAGTGCTGGGAGGGTGTCCCTCCCATGAAAGGTCTGATCTGTGAGGGCCACGATGTTGGTTTGTGTTTGACCAATGATTAAAGACTGTTAACCCCATGGTTGGTTTTCAGGGTAAGCAGCAATCACCCATATCTTTTTTTTTTTTTTAAACCCTGAGTTTGGCTTTAAATAACTGTCAGAGACACACACACACAAAAAAAAAAGCCTAATTCATTGCATTCCTCTTTATATTGCTATATTGGGTGTACATCGCTTTGTTTAGTAAGAACAAAAACAGTCCGGAATTGCCATTTTAGAAACTTCTTTGAAAATGAGAATTTTGGAATACAGATAAACCAGATGGAAGGGGGAGAAAATTGGCTCTGCAGAAAAGACTTTTCAAGCTGATATTTCATCCTTGCTTTTTTTTTTTTGCCCCAAATGCTAATGAGATGATTTGTGATTCCGCCCAAATCTTTTTTACAGTTTATTTTTAACAAGCTTTCCTTTATTAAAAATATCTGAGCAGAAGCGAATATTTCAATTGCTTCCTTTTGTTCCATGGCTGAGTGTAATTTCTAAAAGTCACCTCAAAATTTCCTGGGAATAATAAATCATCATTCTTGCAAAATGTTTGGTGAGATAATTCTTTTCAAATGAATCAGTCTTTTTAAAGTAATTGCTAGATTTGCAAAAGTTTTCTTACTCTGGAACAGTCAGTCCTGATGCCTTATTATTTATGTGGTAGCCTGGTCAACTTCAAAATATTTTATAAAAATAAGAATGTTTTTGCTTTATCATATTATGGCAGGAAGGGAAATCTGCTGATAAAGAAAGTAAAAAAAAAAAACCTGGACTGCTTGATTATATCTTTGCTTCCCTATTGCATTGAGGTTTGATATTATGTAAATCTTCTGAACTCCCCTTGCCTCAGTTATGCAACTTGGGAAACTAATGTTCACTCTCTTGGAGAACACAAGTCCATTGAGAACCTCTGAAGCAAAAGTTAAGTTCCTAGCAAATTACTTCACACTGGAAACCTAAACCCTCAGTTTCTCTGGGTGGTTCAAGAAGTATCAAGAATATCAGCTGTAATTGGGTCCTTTTTTTCTATTTTCAAGTGACAAACAGTTTATTCACTTCAAAAAGTAATCATACCATATGCAAAAAATGAAAGGGAACCTAAGATTGCTGCTAACAGTCGGGGACAGGGACTATTTACACTAGAGGAGGAAGGGTATGATGTGGGCCACTGCTTTTGGGACTTGAGCCTAGTAAGATTAGCCTGTGCAGATTCTGTGCAATGCAAGATCCATCTGGATAAAGGGCCACAAAAATGCTCAGAGGGCTGGAACACCTCTGCTATGAGGAAAGGCTGAGAGAATTGAGGTTATTCAGTCTGGAGAAGTAAAGGCTCCAGGGAAACCTTAGAGCACCTTCCAGTACCTAAAGGGGCTACAAGAGAGCTGGAGAAGGACTTTTTGTAAGAGCATGTAAGCTGACTGCAGGTGCCTTTTCCTCAACCCCATGGGAAAAGTCTTGCTCAGAGGGCTTTGCCTGCTTAGCATTAAATTTAGCCCTGTCCTTATCCCCTTGACCTGACCATACTAGTGACCTTTCCATACCAGTAAAAACCAGCCCCACAGGCACCACAGACAACAGCTTAAAATAACCCCAAACCCACCCCACCATTCTCATTTTCCACAGCAAAAAGATCTGTTCCTCTGTATTCTGAGCACAGTTTTCATCTGTGTTTTCTCATTAATGAAAATTTGAGAAATGTTTTCCTCTCTGACCCCCAACAGCTCCTGTACTCACCCTGTGAGCTCTGTTACTGAAGCCTTTTCACTGCAGTGCTCAATTATTCAAAGGTCAGAGTCGTCCCATGAGGTTTGAGTGCAGGCCCAGGTTAATTCTTACAGCCCTGCTCTGCTGAGCCAGCTCCCCAGCCTGCTGAGCTGAATTTCTGACTGGCAAGCTGCATGAAAATCCACCTGGTTTTCTGTAAGCAGGGAAAACAGCCCCTGAACTCCCAAGTACAAACCTCACCAGCCCTCCAGACCTTTTCCCAGCTCTATTTGCAAACATCATGAAATGCCCTTGGCCTCTTCCTCCATCTGTTGAGAGAGGGCTGTGTACCACACGCACAAGGATGTGCACTAAGCCCTTTGAAGATGCAAAGTGCTCTAGAAGTGCTAATAATTTGGAGCAAGCGCCTCATTTACGTGCTAACTTCCCTTTATCTCTCAGGAGCTTAAAACTCTATTAGGGAACTAAAACTGTACTCTAATACCCCTGTGAGCCTTGTCGGCAAAATGACTGTCAAATTTGGCTCATCTGGATTCCATTTTGGGAAGACAAGAGGGAGATTAGATTTTAAGTATCTTTATTAACATGTATGGAAGACAGACTTGGGGGATAAAAGGGGTCTGATTGGTTTTGGTACCAGTTATCCAGCAGCTGAGCTGAGCTGTGGCAGAAAGACAATCCTTTAGATTGCACTTGTCTCAAGTGATAAACAGTGACTAGTCATTTGTCAAATACAGCATGTTCTGACCCAACAGCCTCCTCAGCACCACCTGGCACTGCTGGGGCGTCTCACTCGGCTTTTTGAATGCTGTGCCCTTTTTTGCATAGCCCCATGCATACAACTCTCTTCTAAAATTGCTCTTAGGACAGTTATAGGAAGCGAATGGCTTGTCATTTTAATGTCAAAACCCTAATTAACTATATTTAATGTTTGATTTGTGCCAGTTGGTTGTTACTGTCACTCTTGCTTCCTGTGGAATGCAGTACAGTCTGGAGAGAAACTGCAGCCTCCAGACCACTGCGTTGGAGGGCTGTGAATAGCGAGGAGGGGAGGGATGGGCAGGATGGGAGGAGGCTCAGTCTGCACTGAGCTGTACCCGGAGCAACAGGGGTGCTGTGTCACTGCTGTGTCCTCAGCCTGCATAGCCCTGACTCCAGTGGAAGTCTAGCCAGAGGTCAGCATTAAGTACGGTAACTGCAGCAGTCCTGAGAGTTACACATAAAATGCTAAAATACTTCACATGGGAAATTCTCCCTTCCCTGTCTCATGTCACATCAGGGCTGGTTGGAAGGTGTAAAAGCCTGCTGTGCTGTAAGCGCTGAAGTCAGAGACAATCTCAGATGTCCTTCTTGGGCATTTCCTTGCAGCTTTGCAAGGGGCTGTACCAATGCACCTGGTTACAGAAGGAAGGATGGCAGCCCTGGAGGCAGGGAGTTCTGCCTGAGCAGATATTCCCAAACTCCCTTGCTTCAGGCAGGAGAATCCAGAGGTCTTGTTAGAGAGGAGCTAATAGAGTTTTGTGGTTTATTAGCAATTTTTAAATATTAACGATAGTAGTAGGAGTAGTAATGGTAATAGTAAAAATAATTAATACTGATAATGAAATTTGACATAAAATGAAATTTGTTTGATTTTTCATAAATCAAAAAGTGTCAGTTCAGGTTGTAAAAAACCCCTTAACTTCGCTCCTTCACTGTAATAGTATCAAAATAAGACTTCATCCTACTACCAATTCAAGCAAAATTATTTTTTAAAATAAGCGAAATTTCTAAAGCATAGTGGAAACATTTGACAGAATAAAAATAGAAAATAGATAAAGTTTTTTTTCCCAAACATTTCAGAAGAGGGAAGTAGCTAAATCATTCTTAGATCAGGAGACTGAATCACTATTTAAATCTTAACCAGCAGAGCAGTCCAGCAGGGCAAGTGCTGTCCTCCAGTAACCCATGGGCTGAGGATGTGCCTTTGGCTGGGGCTGAGGAGCAGCAGCACCTCCCTCGGCAGGGCCCCATGAGGCTGGTTCTCGGGGCTTTGTACCCACCAGCTGCTGAGCACTAGACAGTCGTCTTTTCTCTTCTGTAGGGTCAGCCTCATTCTGTAGGCTTTTATTTCTTCTCTCCCTTTTAAAGCAGGCTGCTGTTCTTCCTTCGCTGTTCAGCCAGGAAAAGCTGTCCCTCCCCATCCCTGATGCTTCTCACAGTGCTGAGGCTAATTGACAGTAGGTTTAACACAGATCTTAATTGTAACTACAAATGCTTTGGGAATGAAAAGAGCAGCCAGACCTTACAGCCTTTAAAACTCTCCTCAGGTTAAAAAAACTCTTTATGAAAACCTTTCAGTATGTAAAATAGTGCAGAGGAATGAAGCAGGAATATTAAGAACAGGCAGTCCCCAGAACACAGCAACCTCTGCAGTCTGTCAGAGTAGGACCACCGACACATCTCCCTGCCTTTAGCAGACTAACCAGGCTTGTGTGGTGCTGGCCTCTCAGGCTTTCCCAGCAGCAGAAGAAATACTATAGATGGCATATACAGCTTTTGATTTGTAGCAAAGAGGAAGACTTATTTGATCCTACTCCTCCTCCAAATGTCCCATGTGCTTTTAGTCCATGTCTGTGCCATGAGTGGCTGGGCAAAGTTTGTGGCCCTTCACTCCTCGCCCCTGGTTTCTGAAGTGGGAGAAGCCCGGGTACAGGTCCCCAAAGGCAGCGGCTCAGGCAGACCCTCATCCTGCGCACGCATGGACAGATGTAGGGTCCCTGCCCAGGCTGAGTTGTGGCAGCACTGTGCCACACAGGGGGACAGGGTCGCAGCCCTGGCCCGGAGCCACGCTGCTGTGACCACAGACTTTGGCTGACCTGGGTATGAGCGCAGACACAGGAATCACACATATGTTCACAGCTCCAAAAGCAGGTGCAACCTTTATGTCTCCATCTGCATATGGCAGTAATGTGTCAGGAAGAGCTGTGGGCATCCACATAAAGCACAAATGGACTTAACCTTGACAAACTGTGACAGACAGGGCCAACTGCTGGTTTAACACCTTAATACCTTTTTACACTGCTCAGCTAGTTCACATTAAGACTTCAGTGCAGCCTGCTGCTAGTCAGATATCAGCTGTTGGTTCTAAATAAGTGTGAGCTAATGTGTTAGAAACATTACCCCCATGACCTGGCCTGTCAACACACCCTGAATATCCTTGGAGATACTGGACTGTCTTTACAAAGATAGCTTTTACCAGCAGATACCACAGGTGATGTGTTGCTCACTCTGGCACTCTTTTCTGATACCTAGAAACCTCAGACTGCACTAAAAAGTCTTAAAGTATGCTCAGAGTCAGTCGCCATTCCAGCCTCTTTTGATGCTGCTGGTACCTGCATTCAGCACTTTTGGGGTGCCCAGAGGTTTGACCGCCAATAGAAATCAGTGTTCCTCTGCTTCAGTGCACACATAGAGTGCTGCCTCACTTCCTGTCACACAAATGTCTTGCAAAGTGACTGTAGCCCAGTCCCCCTTGCAAAGAGGCACACAAGCAAAGGAGTTGTTCACTTCTGCAAGTAGGAATGACCTAAATCATGCACAGGCAGGAGCATAGCCCATGTCTCTTGCTGTCTCTAGTGCATAGCTTTGAAGTCAGGGAGAGTCATCTGTAGGTCTGTAAGCAGAAGAATTCCATCCCTCCTTTTGGATTACAGAGGTGGAACTTCTTATCATTTTTCCTCTTCGATGTAGAAGGGTATTTCCATTTGCTATTTTTTCTCCCTCCCCATAAGAGTCTTGAGGTTTGCAGCTCCCTGAGGTCAGCTTTGAACAGAGTGGGCAGTGCCTCTGTGCTGCATGTCCTCTCTAAATCCATCCCTCCCACACGAGTAGGCAGAGACAGAACAAGCCTCAGAGGAATCCATGACATTTCTCAAATGCAGTGAAGATGATGTTTGAAACACCATTAGTCATGAGTGATTAGCAAAGCTTAGTTGTTGAGGTTCTTAAACCCCCCTCCAGTTCTGCACAGAGAGGGGCATGTTTGTGGTTGTGTTCTTTTTGATCGAGCTCAATTTGTATGGGTTCTGCTTATCTGCAGCCATAACAGAGAGGGAAATTCTCAACAGTGCTGCAGTTATTAATGATGCTTTAGGGTGCTTAGAGCTCTTCGTAAGCTCTCCATTTCAAATACTTTCCGTAAATAAATAAGCAAAGAGTGAACTGGCTTTTAACCTCTCTAGTACAACTAATATCCAGGGAAGTGGTGGACAACCAGGTTTGAGTCATGGATTATAACTGGTCCACTTTCAACCAAACCTGGTTGTTGCCAACCAGACCTGGTTGTTGGAGTTTTCCCAAGACCCTGTGTGTGAATCAATGCTTGTTCCCTCTGTAGAAACCAATTGCTGCCATGTTCATTTAGGAAAGAGGCTGGTTTGGGCTTTTCCAATACAATGAATGCCTTTGATAGGAACAATAGGAAAGCAGAAAGACTGAAATATATCAGAAAGATAAATATTTGTATCCCTTGTAATACTAAAATGCAATTTGAAATTGCTTACAAAGAAATCTGTACTGTATGATATGAATGAAGACATGGTAACAACGAGGCCTTTAAAAACTGATTTGTCTGTGCTTCAGCACAGCATCAGCTTCACCCCCACAAAGTCCCACAGGAAAATCCTACACGAACTCAGTTGGGCATGAAGGAGATACAGACCTTATTGCATGCTGCATCAGCACTTAGGAAGAGCTCCACCGTGTCTACTTTGGCAATTAAATATTACTTTGGGAGAATTAAATTTCTCCAAGTCCAGGAAAATGCTCCAGAAGCTAAATGCTCTTATAGCTGAACCAGCCTTTTCCTTCCTTGATGAGGTCTTCCAAGGCTGACAGTCCATGTGCAGAAGTGCCAGGCAGTAAGACACCTGCCTCTCACCTAAGCTTCAGTTCACACGGAGCCATTGCTAAGTCTCTACAGGGGTCCTTATCCATTAAACTTTCTCTAATAAGGATTAATTTGTAAGTACCTCATTAGTTCAACACGAAGTACAGTGACCATGGTCAAAGTGCTTAGTCTTCCAGCCTGCCGTGAACTCTGACTACATTTAAACTGATATTCCGTGTGCATCTCATACTGACTGCAGACATCTAATATTTAACAGTAGCTCAACAAGCAGCAGATACAAGACAAATATATGTTTTGGGACAATTCTTCAGTGAACAAGTTCCAACAATCTTTTTACCTCACTCTAGCCTCATTCAACATCCATTACTTAGGTGATGAACACATTAATCTGCAAAGGCAGTAAACGCCCAGGCATCCAAAGGCATTTTCAGATTTTATATTCAAGCCATATTAAGGTAGAATTTTGCAGTAAGTGGCCACAAATCATCTGATGGTTTTCTCCTCAAGGAAAGGGTCACTCAAACGGAAAGGCAGTACACATGACTGTCAGGGCTGTCAGAGGGAGAACCCAGGGCCATGATTTCCAAGTGGCTTCCTTACATGCACAAGCATGGTTTATCTGATTATTCCAAGCAGTGAACTTGTGCTCATACCCTGTAGTTGCACATGCCAGTATAAACTGCCAGGAGATATTCCTGAGTGGCTGGAGCAAGCCTAGAGGTTGTGTGTGCAGACAGGTGCCCTGAGGAGGGAGGGTTGTTGTGGGGAGGGCCAGTGCTCATCTGACAAGGCTGTCAGAGCCTGGGTCTGCAAACCCTGAGCCAGTGCCCTGGGCATAGCTGCATGGTGCTGCCAAGGCACCAGCGGGCACAGAGCCCTTGATACTGAGCTCAGCCTTATGAGAAGCCTTCACCATTTCTGCTTATTAAACTTAAAAATAAAATGCAAACCAACTATTTAGGAGGAGGGGCAAGCCAGATATTAATGACAGTCATGTAAAACAACATCAGATTTAAATAAAAGCGTATTCAATTATTTTATGGCACAGATTTAATCACTTCTTATTAACATTTCCTATTCACTTTTATTCAAACTTCTGCCTAATCAGGCTTTATTTTTCTATGAGAAAGAGATACATAGTTAATAGTGGGGAAAAATTAGATTTAAAAGGTGCACAGTGGTTTAGGTACTGGTAAGTTAAGCTTTCCCTAAGAATCATTTTTTCTTTCTGAAACTTGTAATTACCAGTGAAAAGCCATCTTTAAAAGTATCAATAACACGAATAGTTATAAGGTGTTTTAAATACATCACAAAAAAGGGTATGTAGACTCTTGTAACAATAACTTTTAAATGAAAAAGGCACTTTTTTAGACATTCTAGTCCCCTCTGATGCAAATGCTGACACCTGCTTGAGTCCTCAGCTGGATCAAGGCTAGGTTATTTAAACAACTTGATTCGAATCTTTCTTGCACAGACGTACAGATACAGTTAAATATGTTGAATTATGAATTACGGAATGTTATTTTTGATCAGGAAACTAAGTAATTTGTTTTCACATTCCTACTCTGCCGTGGAATCCAGCAAAGATGTATTGTTTGAAGAAAAAGGCATTGGTTCAGGGGACACCATGTGTTGGTGAGTGACAGATGCAGTAGATGTGATTGCTTTTCCAGATGACACAGACCTAGAGCACGGTCTGTTTTACATGGCTGTAGAGGCAAGTTCTGTAAGACAGGAGGGTACACATGAAACTGAAAAATATTGCTTTGCATTCTTCTGAGATTACCCAGGCTATTTAGTCCTCAGGGATTCACAAATCAGTGACCACAGAAAGGGTGGGCTGTCTGGTTCTTGTCCCCCCATTATTTACCATCTTCTGTCATTTATTGCAGTGGAGATTCAAACAAGAATACAAGTAGTAGTACCCAAATGCAGCTGAAATTCAGTGACTGATTACTTCTCATAGGTTCCTTTTAAAGATCCTGGACTAATCAGTAAGGCAAAAGAACTTTCTGAAAGAATGGAAAAGAAAATTAAAACATAACAAATATCATTTGTCCAAAGTCTTCAAGACAAATGGGTAGATCCAGATCATTACTAGAAAATGACATTGTTTTAGTTGCCATTTCACTGTCCGGTTTGTGTAGAGTTTATTAATCCATTTCGACTTAATAGAAGTCTTCTGCCTCTGTCATGAGCCCCTTCCTCAAATTTGATTGTAATTTTTCTTGTTAACAGTTTTCTATTAATATAATGCCCTTAAGTTCAGTGACTGCAAAGTAGCATGCAAAGAATATATTTCCACTCACTGTTGCAATTTATCATCTGATTCAGTAGCCTGACATTGTAGATTGTGATTCTTCTGTCTCTGATTTGTAACTAACTTGGGTTTGTTTTCCCTTTTCAGAGAGCAGATATAGCTGTTGCCCCCCTCACCATAACATTGGTGCGAGAAGAAGTCATTGACTTTTCCAAACCCTTTATGAGCCTGGGCATCTCCATCATGATCAAGAAGCCTCAGAAATCTAAACCAGGCGTATTCTCTTTCCTGGATCCTTTGGCTTATGAAATTTGGATGTGTATAGTCTTTGCTTACATTGGCGTCAGCGTAGTTCTTTTCCTAGTCAGCAGATTCAGCCCTTATGAATGGCACTTGGAAGACAGCACTGAAGAACCACGTGACCCTCAGAATCCTCCTGACCCTCCAAATGAGTTTGGAATATTTAACAGCCTTTGGTTTTCCCTGGGTGCCTTTATGCAGCAAGGATGCGATATTTCTCCAAGGTTTGTTCCATATCACTCCATCACCTTTTTGCATTTTATGGTCATTTTCTGTTGCCATGGTGCATATATGTTACTTTTTCAAATTCCTTTTTAATTCCAAATTTTTTATTTTGAGATACCATTCCATGTTCAGAATCATCAAGTCACCATGCTTGCTAACATTCACCTCCAGAGTGAGTAGCATTGCTTATAATGCCGTTTATGCATTTCTGCCAAACTATATTCACCATGTTAAGGCTGTAAAATGCATAGGGTTTTCTGTTTTCAGCAATGCTTGGAGGGCTACCGTGTTTTTGCTGCATATCTCATTTTACGGTCATCTCCTTGGTGCATAAAACACATTCTGCTTTGCAAAATAAGAATGATTTATTTTAAAAAGTCACATGCAACAGCACTTTAAAGCATCTCCACTCCCATCAAGGCTCCTGCTAGCCTTTTTACTTTCTTTTGAACCTAATTTCTCCGGTTTTGTTGTTCTTGAACCATCCTTTCATCTATTACTGGTTTGCTTGCCACTGTTTTGCCCATGTTCAGATCTCTGTATGTACTCTCTTACTGCCTTGTATGAGTATCATTATTTAAGTCCAGTCTAATCTGTTGTCCCTCTGTTCATGGTCAATATGGTCTAATAAGCATTGCTGGTTTCCATAAAGTTATTTCTTATTCACGAAAACAGTCTTTCTGGATAAGGCTGTAGTAAGGTATATTAGTTCCAATGTAACCGAGACCAGTGTACTGACTATTAACTATGGCAGAAATAATTTCTGTTTTAAAGAAGCATTTTAAAAACCAGCTGAAAATAGTAGATTGAACAGTGCATACCACAGAAAGCTTTTTGAATAATATATATCATGTTTCTACATTTACACTGGTTTGGTGATGTGCTTGTGAAAATCAGTAAAAGAATATAGTTTCTTAAAGATGAAGCACTAACTGTATTTTTGTATTACAATAATACAGTAATCAGTTTACAGCTATTTTAATTATTCCAAATATCTGCTTAGTGCAAACAGGATGCAGTTTTTCCATTTAACAAGGCTGCTGTTTAAAGAAGGAGAGACAGATATTTTCTAAGCATTGACGTTTGAAATGTACCTTGTCGATCTCCATGTTGTTTACCTTTTTCAATACTTGAATCACTGAAAAGTTGCCAGGTTTTCCTGGTTCATATAGTGGTGGGAGTCTTGAGTAGCCTCAGTGAAGCAAGTGACAAAACTCATATGCAATTTCATGGGAAGTGTCATGATTTTACCTGTTATAGTGTAATAATGATCTTATAAATTCAGTCATTGCACATTCAAATCTCCTACTGATGACAGTGAGATCCAGGATGTTGGGAGTTACTGGTGTATGCCAGGTGTCATGCAAGTCACACATGTTTTTTAAAAGTCTTGATAGCAGCAATTGTATTTCATACTTACCAAGAGATGCATGTGTACCCTGTCTAACACACCCACAGGTTTTGGCCTGACTGTGACCATGTGTCAGTTTTCCCAGTTCCTAGTGTCTGGGTGTGCTGCCTCCCTGTGTTGGTCTATTCCTCCTGTTTACAGTCCGTGTTTCTGCTTTATGCCTAAATTCTGCACCGAAACTTTGCTTTGCTGCTTGCTGTTAAAGGGGACGAGTGGTGATAACATTTAAATTGCTGTTGACCATGTGTGTGCCCAATACAAAGGACCGGGAAATAAGCACTGGGACATCACATGGAAAGCTGCAGGCATCACACTGTTTCCGCTAGGTCTGGTTATTGACAGTTAAATAGAAGTGCATAGGATTTTTGTTAAGCTCTCATGTGACTCTTTGGCATGTTCAGCCACTCACCTTATATAACATGAGGAACATACTCTGGTTTTTTTCAATACTACCATGATAAGTGCCTTGGAAATACCTGCAAAAACTTAGAGAGCAGTATACCTGTTTAAGTGTCCATCAGAAGCTATTAGCTCAGAATTAATATGTGGCCCTCATTAGAAGACATTGTCCAGTTATATTGTTATCTTCCATGATAACATTCCAGGCAGTTACATGCATTGTTACTGAAAAAAAAAAAAAAAAAGACAAATTTAATACCTTGGTTTAAATTCCAGAAACACTGTTCCTTTGACCGATATGTTGATTTAGGTTGATTAAAATGTCAAATTTCTTTTCCTGTAGAAGGGACTATTCCCAAGTATTCCATTCTCAATCCCTATCTTTGTAAGGTTATGCCATTCACAGTACATTGACGATATGAATGTTTCATACTATTTATTGCCATTAAAAGGGGCTTCATTCTTCCATTGTGAGTTTTGTCTGAAAAAATTTCTTATATGAGAGTGTACAGCACTTGTAGAGAGATGCCGACAAGCAGTCTGGAGAGATCACTTTTGTACTTGCTGATAAAGGCTCTTTCAGCTGCCTTTGTGTGGAACAGCTGTGACATCTAATGACTAGTTAGATCTATCCTCGGTGAGTATGCTGTGTGGATATTCCAGAGGATATATCCCTATACTCTCCTCTCTGTATTTAATAGGAGTCATCTAAACAGAATCAGAGAGCAGCCAAAGGATGGGGGTTAGTGCATCCCTTGATGGAATCAACATTTATTTCAGCAGTTTTGTTCTGCTATCAAAGGCTGCTGTGTTTTCTGCATAGTGAGCTAAAGCATTGAAAATTCACTTTTGATGGATCAAAAGTAGATTATTAAACTTGCTTTTATGTAAGATGTGTACAGCAAATGGAATCAGGAAAAAACACAGACAAATTTGTAACACTGTTTTGAGCGAAAAGTATCTTTGAAATCTCTTTGAGAGCATGTATTTTCATTTTGCACTTTTTTCATTTAGAACAAAGAGGCTAGATTAATTAATTGCTGATGGGAAAAGACAGGAGGTTCATTAAAAGCTGTCTCAAGAGATTGGTCATTTCAAGGGTGTATTTCTAGGTCCCTATTTTAACAGCAGAAGACTCGAGAGACTCCTATTAAAGGCCATGGGAATGACTTTGTGGGATTTTCACACTAGCAATGAGAGCCAGGTAACTAGAGACTTCTGAAACTCCCACTGCCATTCCTATGATGGAAGCATCTCAAGCCACTGCTTTAGATGCTGTTCTTGACTGTGTTTTGTCTCCATAGCTGAGGTGAGGGCGGCTGGGCGAGCGAGCAAGGGGCTGGGCACGCAGCTTGGTGGGTACCAGTTGATGTGTGCTCAGAATATCCAGGGGTTCTAGACCAGGAGAGTTTGCACCAAAGTTGCTGAGGCTTATTTGTCAGTATAACAACCATCTTGTATCTATCAAAACAGGCCAATTAAAAATGGAGTGGTTGTGAGAAGCTTATTATTTCTGTGTACTATAGGAAATCAAATATGTTTTATGGCCATGAGCAGAAGCTATTTTGATAAATGAGGTTTTGTTTGAATGTGTTATTCTCCTGGAAACTGAGTGTGAATTTGAATATTTATTTTGTTTTTTCTCTCGTTACTAATTTGCTCTCATTTGACTCCATGCTTCCTTTTACATTTCCTCTCAAGGTATGCACTTTTCCTGTTTACTTGCTTTTGAAAACACCATCTGATTTTGTTTTGACAACTGAGTTATAATTCTGTTATTCTAGGTCTGTGTTGCTCCTCTCATTTTTAGCACTCTAATTCACTTAAAACAATGTCCTACAAAGCATCTATTTATTGAGATGATTTGGAAAACTACGTATTGGGATAAAGCTTTAGTCTGTTTTTAAATTACAACACTGCACATGTGGACAGGTGTGTCTTCACCAGAAAAAGGGGTGCTGATATTAAAGGCTGGGATTGATTTTTCTATAATTATTATCTGCATAATGGACAAGCATTTCTGTGGTTCACAGTACAAACCATACAGGTACTCTCTGATTACCAGACTGGTGTTGATTTACTAACCCTTTTTCTCCTGCATCCCTCTACACCAGCCCCTGCAGTGGGTATAAGGAGTCTTCGTATCAGCAGATGGTTGGGGGTGGGGAGGTGAGGTCCTTTGGACAAGGGGGCTGCCAGGCTATGCTTGTCCGTGTTCTTGTTCTTCAACTCTGTCTGTCTATCTTTCCTTCACTGTCAGCTTTGTGGTTTATTTAGTTTTTCTTTTGGCCCATCCTGTGCTTCCACCAGTGACAGCTATGTCAGCCCAGACTACTTTGTAGTAGCCACTGTTTAATCTTCCTTCCTCTGATCGTTGGAAGACTCTGGGAGAAACAACTCTAGTGACATCCAGTTTTCTTTCAAGTGACCTCAACTCTTCTGAAAACAGCTCCAGTCCTCACCTAGCAAGACTCCTCTCTTGCATGGAGGACTCCTGAGGAAGTGCCTTCTTTGTCATGGGATCCCTTCATGCCCACCTTCCCCTGTGTCTCAGCTGGTCTCCAGTTTTTGTCCTGTATCTGACTTGGTTCGTGCAGGTTGCAAGATCTCTGAGGGGAGATATTTTTACCTTTCTCAGTGTGTAAGATGCTGTCTGAGCATGCAGCCCAGCACAGACTTTTCATTGTTGCAGCAATGTGATCTTGAGGTTTCCCTTGTTTGGAAAATGCACATCTCCATCCCAGCAACCCATCTGTCCTGCTAACAAAAGGGGCAGTTACTAATGCAAGTAAGAAATTTCCTATGCAAAACTATAAGGAAAATGAACACATAGTATTTTATTCCACATGCTTCCACTGAACTTATCTAAACACCCTGGCAAGTAATTTTTTCATCATCCTGTTTCAAGGCCTACCTTAAAGCAAGAGGGCCATGGAAACCTGGAAACTCCAGATAGAGCTAGTCCTGCTGTAGGCAAGTGGATGTTTCATCTGCTGTACCTGCTAGCCAAACCTCTGCTCAGACTGGCTCTGAAATTGTCCACCTCATGCAGGGAGGAGAAGTTCAATTCCAAGTCTTCTCTGAAGATGGAGAGTATATAGTGAAGGAGCAAAAGGAAGATGAATTTCACCTGATGTAACCATCTGAAAGCAGTAGACTGTGTTTTTTAGTGAAGTGTCTTGGTTCCCTCCAAAGTCATGAGACAGATGGACACCTTTAGATTTATCCCACACTACAACAAATAAGATAAATCTCTTTCAGAGTGTGTCTGACTCCTCTCTTTTTCTCCATTGGCTCCAAAGGAAGCCTTACTTGATGAGTTCAGCAGGCACTGTTTTGTAGTTGACTAAAATTGTGTCAGCCCACGCTGATCCAGTGTGTAGGATATCAAGTTTTACTAAACAGCTAAAGCCAAGACCTTGCCTGGTAAGAAAGCTGGCCAGAATAGACTTGAGCCATCTGTAAAATCCTAAGATACTCACCTGATACCTACAAAGAATGTAGAGCGAGGTGCAGAGATTCCTTGACTTAGTGCATTATTCTGTTTTTATATTTCTGTAAATTCCCTTTGCAGCCACTCAGAGGTCTTTGTAGCCTTCAGTTAGCCAGCACAGCAGCTGCACAGCCCATGTTGAAACTTGGAAGTCTCTTATCCTCTTGAGAGGCCCTCAAGAAAGGCAGGGGAGCCTCCTCGCACTGCGGGTGATCCAGCAGATGTGTGCCTGCCCTGAAGAATCAGCCTGCATCTGCCCTCTTGGTGGGAGCTGCTGCTTCAGGTCCTTGGGGAAAGGGGAATGGGCGACAATAGTGCTTCACCTCTGTGTTTTTTCTCCACATTCCTCTCACCTATTCCAGATTGATTTCTCTGTTTATATTGTGTTGGCTATTTTTTTGGATGGATAAATTTTTTTTCCCTTTCTTGTTTTTTCCATAATAATTTAATGGCATTTAATGGCATTTTTTAATGGCTCAGGCAATCTCAGTCTGGCCAAGACTGGGCAGTTTACCAGCAAACCTCCCTTTGTGGGTGGGGTTGGGGACACGCCACGAGACTTTGGCTTTTTGCTATCTCCATCTGTTAGTAGGAGAACTTGTACCCACTGCCTGGGGATGGCACTGAGGGACTTGAAGGAAACAAATAAACAGGTAAGAGTTTTCTTGCTTTCTACTTCTCTTCATACCAGCTGAGGACTGCAGCACCCAGGTTCCACAGATGTATCTAGGGTTGATTCTTCCTGCACTGATATTAGTAGAACTAAGGGAAAACATATGAAATTGCTTTGTCTTAGCACCTGAAATGATTCTTGGTTAACATGCTGCATTTGAAGAATAAGCACTGTACATGGCAGTGAAATTCCCCGCCCAGCTGAGTGACATGTCACTGGCATCCTTCAGCCCAGAACGAATACTTTAAGCCTGATGTTCAATTGATATAAAGCATCAAGAACTCTTAACTAACAGAATCTAGACCTGACTATGAGACATTTTGTGATTACATGTTTGCAAATAGGCTTTTTTTGGTCTTTATTGGATCCCTTTAAAAAACAAAAACCTCAACAAAAACAAAACACAAATTTTTTCCTGTTTCCTTCTCCGTTGCTGTGGTGGTGTTAAAGCAGGAATATGCTTGACTTGGAACGGTGCAATGTGCAAATTTTAATTAACATAAAACATAAACCAAACCAGCCTGTCTCATCACTTCAGTATGCAGATTCAATCTGTAATTCCTCCTTGGTTGCTGCGAGAGAAGGATAGTGGATCATTTTTTATGTATTCCTTTGCATTCAGATATCCAGTTTACTGTGTCTTACAGTTTGGGAACTGATGCAGTAAAAGGTGTGTTTGTGTTCTCCAAGCTGGACAACCCCCAAAGAGACACAGTGCTGGCATATCGCAGCAGGCAATTCCAGTGCAGGGAAAGGCTGAGCACACAGAGAAGACAAAAGTCTTCTGGCAAAAGCCTTCTCCAGCAAAGGATTTGTGGAAGTTGGGAGGGCTTGTTCAAATACTTCAAATGAAGTATTTCTTAATTGACTGTCCTTGTTTTTGCTGAAAGGCAAAAAGATTTTCACTAGGTAAGACCAGATGTGTGCCAAGATTTCTCTGCTGAGGAAGGTTTCAGAAGCTGCCTCACAGTCCACCTGTTCACAGATACCTGGAGGATTGTGCATGTGGATTTCTCTTCAGTGAAAAATGAAAAACTCAAGGAATGTCTGCAAAGCAATTTGATGATGTGTGTTTTTCCATAGATCTCTCTCAGGGCGAATTGTTGGAGGAGTCTGGTGGTTCTTCACTCTCATCATTATCTCTTCCTACACTGCTAATCTTGCTGCCTTCCTTACTGTGGAAAGGATGGTTTCACCTATAGAGAGCGCAGAGGACTTGGCTAAACAAACTGAAATAGCCTACGGCACTTTGGATTCAGGCTCAACCAAAGAATTCTTTAGAGTAAGTCTGTTAAATCTCCATCAGAGTTTTTCTAAACTGTAAATGCCTAATTTATGGTTTTTCAGTTGTTTGGTTTTACCCAGCTGTAATAGCTATTCTTGTGAAAGCTGCTTCATGCAATCAGGACGGGCCTGAGTGCAGATTTGAATTTCAAAATGCATTTTATCAAAAATAATTGTTTTGCTCAATCTGGAACACCTCAAGGTGAAAAATCTGACCTCTGCTATCATGGGACAGGTTTTGTAACACCAGAACCTTGGTCTAGTGAGCAATATTGCAGTCGTTAACACAATATTTAGCAGAGAAAACCCTTGCAAGGAGTGATGCTCTTGACCTACTTGCTCTGCATGCCCAGCTGGCAGCTGGTAATGCCATCCGACATCGGTGCTCCCTTGCCAGAATGGAAGGGGGATGGGAGGCATGTGTTGCTGCTCACGTCTCTGAGTGCATTGATTGCTGCCACTGTTGTTGCTGTGTCTTCATTGCTTACTGGTGTCTGGCTGTGGCTCTATCAGAAAGCCAGGGGTAAAACTTCCTATCCCAGAAAAATGGTGTGTATTCACCTTGGTTAGAGAAACGCTGGGTGTGTATTTGGGACAGAGAGGGGTGCACACTTTTATTTAAGAATATGGTTCCTTTCTTCTCTTGCCAAGCCACAAGCTGAACTGCAGGGAGTGTGGGGCCTTAAGACGTCTAAATATGACCTCAGACCACTTTTGTGTCTCTGAAAATGCTCTTATTTCTGGACTTCCAAGGGCAAACTGAAATGCTCAGCCTTTTCAGGGAGCTCTTGGTTCTCTCTCAGCAGTGCCAATCAGATGCCATTCAAACCAACATTTTTTTGTATAGAAAAGTGGTCAGTGCTGCAGGACTAATTACTGCCTGTCACGCATGCTGGCCAGGTGCAAGCAGAAGGGAGGAGGGAGATGAAAAACTCTTGCTGCTGTAGTCTGATGAAATATCAAGGGCTCCTTGAATAAATACTGAGGGCTCCATGGATTTACTTAAAATTTCAATACATGACCACACACGCACATACATGCATGTATACATCTGATGTAAATATGGAAGTGGATGCAAAGGTATTTTATGAAGCTTTTGTATTCTGCCTTAGCTACATGTAATGTCATTATATTAAAATAGATACCCAGTAGTTCTTAATTAACTGTGGTAGGTGGTACATTACAGTGGCTTCTCTTTGTGTTAAAATCCTGTGAAATAAACACTGACCTTGTAAGAGTGCCATTAGTGTATAAAAATTTTTATTCCATTTAATTATCATCCCGAGGCAGAATTATGAGAGTAGCAAAATTGAGTTGAGTGGACCTGTCAGAAGAGGTAGTACAACTTGATTAGAAGTATTGGTGCTGTTTATGGTCACTATACTGTTCTTAGAGGGAAAAATACCTTCTTTTGAATATCTTGTTACTGTTAATACAGAAGAAGGGATTGTATAGGACTGTTTCTTCATTTCCTTAATAGTTTGACACAACAAGGAAATCCCTTCTCATGGAGAGATCAAAGGAATGAGTGTTCAGTGTGAAAGGATACAGTCTGGTAAATGTACAAATACTTTGTTGTGCTGCTGATAGTCTTGAGATGAGCTGTGACTCTCCTAGTGCTGGGGAAAGCAGGGCTGTAAGTGAGGCTGATCTGTCAGGAGCTGTCAGCTCCATCAGTCCGGGAGGGGAGTCGGATGGGGATGGAGGAAAGCAGAGCACTAGTATTGTGGAGTGAGGCTGGATGGGCCAAGTGGGAAGAAGAATGGGCCCTAAGTGATGCTTCTCTCTTTTCAGCATTCTCAAGGCACGCAACATAATTTCAGTTGTATTAACTTTTGCAGAGTAATTAATTTGACTAGAGTGATGCAGCCATGAAAGTGTTGTAATTAGAGTCTTCTTCAGTTGATTTGAAAAGGGCAAAAGCTTTGCCTTAGATTAAATGTGTACATTCACATAAATACTTCATTGTACAGTCTTTATTAGTTACTTAGTAAGATGCTGGCTGAAACCTGAAATAACTCCGAGAGGACTCTGAGTTTCTGAGGTACTGCAGCACAGAAAGCACCTCTCTGTGTTTTGGGAGATTTGATCCCTTGGCAGATCTTCTCTCACTGCTACTATAGCATTAGTGGGAGTGATAGTGCTCTGAGTCATAAAAAGCCATGAGTTCTCCTGTATAAGGGGAATGGCCTCTTTCACCCATTCCCCCCAGCACTGAGCCAATTTAAGCAGCAGTTGGCTGAGTGGTTCAGGATCATCTGCACAGTCAGAAAGGAAGTTTTACTGAGGGAAAGCTGCATGAGGAAGTTAGTGCAATCCTTGTTTACACCAGGTCTCCATGCTTATCTATACACTAGCTGTGGCACGAGTAGATAAATCTTATCTAGAGATGGAGAAGTTACCTGGCAGTGAGCAAGAGGTCAGCATGTGTGTAGAGGCACCAAAAATGTTACCCGTCTCTTCCTAGAGCTCTAAAGCTAAACTGTTTCTCAAAGATTTTAGTCAGATATTGATCTTAATGGCTGCTGTTGGCCAGTGAAAGATTCCAGCAAAAAAGGAATGACACATGTGAGCTTCTGATCCCCAACATCTTGTGCTGGGAGGAGCTCCTTTAGACCCTTCAGGCCATGGCTCCCTTCTGCCAACTCCATTTCCAGATAGGATCATTTTTGAAAGTCTCTTTTACAGTGTAAATACCTGTGAATACCTGAAACTGGACCGATACCAGCCCCTCAATTCAGATGAACAGATGGTAATGACTTTCAGCCATTTCAGACCTGGGCAGACTCCAGCCAGTGACCTATTTCAGGATCTTGGCGGTTTCCCTAAACATCACAATGTCTCCTGGGTAGATCCCATCCCTGCTATGTAGGTTAAGCTGGAGACACCAGTGCTGTTTCAGGCATTCACAGTGACTGCTGTTGGCGTGACACTGCTCTCACATTCCAGGCAGAGCTGGTTTGTTGTAACAGTTTCACAGCAGACACTACTCATGCTTCTCACTTGTTAGTGACTCTCTGCATAAGGGCATTTGTCCTCCCAGTATATCTAAGAATCGAAGGAACCTTCCTGTATTTTCATGGCTGTTGCTTGTTTCTGCTCAGAAACATTTTGCATTTTGCACTAATTAGCTTATAAAGGCATTTAAATGGCAATCAATAGATTACATCAATTCCCTTTTGGCTTTTAAAGGGCACTCATCCATATTGAAAAGGAAAAGAACCTCTCCTTAGATATTTATTAACACACAGTCTCACATTAACAATGCCAAAATACCTCTTTCTCTTTCTTCAACACTGGCAGAGGCCTGTATGAACAAGCAGTTTCAAATCCCTAAACTGCTACTTTTAAGGGTGTATCTGTTAGAATTAACATCTTCTAGTACATTCAATTAAAGTTTCAGCATATCTGAGCAGCTTATCAAATCAATATAACACCATTTAATCCAAATTCAGCAGTGAGCCCAAGTATAATACCACAGTCTAATAGGTTTCACCTCCAATATGCATATATTCAAAAGGCATGACCTTTACAACCAATTAGTAATTCTTGTATAATCTTGGCTGTATTTGAACTTCAGGAGAAATAGAACATGTTTGTAGGCATTTAGAAATATCAATTATCTGTGAAATTTATGGTGCTTTAATTGATAGCAGATATCTGTGTTAAGAGGCTTCTGTCAAATAATTTGCCAAGTGTGTGTTTGTTCATTGACAAACATGGCTGACCTGCTGGTACACTTCATTGAGAACCTGAAATTTCAGAAAGTGGCCTCAAAATGGATCTGATGTGACCAGGCTCTACAGGTGGATATAGTGAGGAAGGTAACCTGCAGCAAGATCTTACATTCAGTCCTTCTCCCTTTTTTTTGTGGGAAATTGCAGGCGACTCATATCACACCATTACCAGTATGGTTAATCACGGTTAACTTAAACTAAGAAAAAAGAAGGGCTGAAAGGAATGTTGTTTTATTGTAGAAATTTTTATTTGTACATTTCTCAGCAATAGTTTAAGGATGTCCTCAACCAAACAACTCTGCTATTCAGTGGCTTTACCATGCCTCAGTCAGTTCCTGATTTTTTCTCCTGGAAATGTCATTAGTTGTGAGGCCTCTTAGGAATTTCAGCAGAGAGGCCAAAGTCCCCTTGGGCATGGTGGTTCCTCATCTTCCAATTGGTTCATCAATTTCCTCAAAAAGTGGTTCTTTCTAAACCACATTCAGATGTGAGACCTTTCTGGACTTTGTGTATACATAAAATATAATGTAAAACTGCAGTTTTTAAGACACAGGAGGTCATGTTAATGATGGCTCCCTAAGGTATTCTGTGGTTTTTTCTCTTCTTGGTTTCATCAAGTCAGAACAGTTCAGCAGGAACAGATAGAAAAGCATGAGATGCCCTGGAAAGAGGCTTTGCATTTCTGCTTGCCCCTGCTGAGGAAAGGTGCTTTGACATAGAAACAGCAACCAGAAAAAGCATGTAAATATGACAAGGGGACTGGTAAAGTATTTCTTGAAAAGAAATTTAAGTTCTTTAGCTGGTAAAACTAAAGCCAAGATAGAAAACTGTTCAAAAGCAAGAGAAACAACACCAGGCACCAAAGCAGAAAATGAAAATTTGTCTGAAAAAAACAATGAAAGAACAAATTAACATACTTACTCCAAGTTCCTTGAAAGTTAAAATACTCTTTAAACCCATCAAAAGAATTTTGAAGTAATTTCTGCTAAAAGCACTTGGGGTAACTCTGACCTCACCTCCTGTTCAGCAGAGCTTTCTGTCAGGCCGTTTGAGGTGGGGCAGTGGTGACACCAGTGGGTCCCTCCTGGCTCATGCAGAGAGGACTCTCCATTCAGGTGCCTCCTGGGTACTCAATACGGGCAGACTGTGGCAGACAAGGCCATTGCCATCTCCAGGCAGCCAGGCAGGAGCACAGCTCCATCCCAGATCCATCAGGAGAGAAGCACAAATTATGACCCTAATGCGTTCGGAAGCACTAGCGTGTTATACCCCATTATAAGTTAAAGAGCTCATTGCTTTCCTCTGATGATAAGGTTGTGTGAAGATGAGACTAAAATAAATTCCACAAGCAAGCAGTTTAGGTAAGGAAGAGCCTTGGGTTTTACATCCATAGCTGCTGTGTGATTTTTATGCATTCTGTGCAATCAAATGATATTGAGATCATAATTAGAGCCTATTAAAAACACCGTCATGAACTCTGTGCATGCAGCACTAAGGGTTTCATCTGTAGTTAAACTCTTTGATTTTTAATTTCAAAATTTATTTGCTAGTGAAGATGAAGGACTTGTTTCTAGCTCAGCACTCGTACCAATGCTTTGCTTCAGCTTTTGAATAAAACTGTGATTAGCAGTTTGAAGCTTTCTATGTTCTTGACATCGAGCAAAACAACACAGTCATCATAACAAATTCCTGACAAAAATTCTGAAGTATGATTGTATTTATGTGCTTTAAAGAACAGAACATCACAGAAAAGTGATAGCTTCAAATATGAGTTGTATAGTTCTTTGATAAGCAACATGGCAGCGATTAACCAGAAGAAGTACTGTGGTTTAACTGTTTTTCGACACAGAAGGTGTGAAAATTTTGTTCACCCATATATTCTCTCTCCCTTCCCTGTTTGATATAGGTGTGAGTGTGCACAAATATTAAAAAGTGAGTATATGTGTGCAGAGTTCACGGCCTCCCCATTGCATGGATGATAGATGGTCTGCTTGTGGGGTTCTTTTAATCTCTTGACCCTCCTCTCTGCTGCATGGCTAACAGGCAGTTTTTGAAGGCAGCAGGAAATCAAATGTGACATAATTACAAAAGAAATGGTTTCCCATGAAGTGATCTAATGTCTTTAAGCCTATAGATTGGAGAGGAAAATGTATTCTTACGGGAACTAATATTAACAGCTCATCCATCATCCGCTGCTTGGAAAGGAAGCGTTTGAATGGTGCTGGGATTGAGGTGGCAGAACCATTTTACTGATTTCAGCAGGCAAGCCAGGATTTAGCAAATCTTTCAGTCAACACTTAATAACAAATATTTGAATAAATCTCTGCATCCTCTTCAATAACAGAAGGTATCAGCTCTACTTCTGTTTGTGGTTTAGGCTTTCCAGCTCACCTCTGACTTGATACTGTCCAGCAATCAAAAACTGGGTCCTGGGTGTGTGGGGCTGCAGCCCCTGGGAAGCCAGGCACAGAGGGGCTGGAGCCTGTGGGAAGCTGGGCACAGAGGGGCTGCAACTTGTGGGAAGCTGGGCACAGCAGCTCACAGTGGGTTAACACTGTAACTGTGTCTGCACCACAGAAGCGAAGCAGAAAGTGCCTAGGGGGAAAATCACTTGCTGTTTGAATGCTCTACTTTTTGGAGAACAGCTCTATGATAATGATAATGACATTGCTCAAGACAGCGAGGACCCTGGTTTTTGAAGTCTCTTCTACTTTATGTAATGCTGCTGTGTCACATTAGTACATGCTTATTAGGGATTCATTTAAAATACATGGGTGCTGATAAATTACTCACAGTGCTGCTACTGTTACTTTTGCATAATTAGAAAATACATGAAGGTTTAGAAACTCTAATGATTTGAATATGAAACATTCCCTCTTGCAGTCTTCTGGGATTTCTCCATCATTGCCTGTATATTGGCCTTTTCTGTCTGGAGCTGAAAACTCATTAGACCTGACAGTGTTCAGATCGTGTGCTGGAAATGCCGTTCTCTGTTAATTTATTACGGGACAAATCCAGAGCAGGGCTGGTGTGCTGCTCAGTTGCCCAGACAAGACAACTCTGCTGAATATGTCATCGCTGGAAAGATGCCCCTTAGCCTGAAGGCTGACGTAACCCTCCCTCCAGCCAGCTCCAGTTCATGCTGCTGCTACTCCCCAGACAGACAGACAGACAGACACGCTTACCAGCACAGCCGGCTCCCCGGCGTGTACCACACAGCCTATCATCTCCCCTGGAAGTGCTTCCTCAGGACGAATGCTCCCTTGTCCATGAGTCACAGAGGATTTACAAAGGCAGCTTGTCTCTGGTAAAGACTTTCATTTTAATTTCCCAATCAGCATTACAATGAGGAGGAATGGATGGCAGCAATAAAGCAAGGAGATGAGTATAGTCTGAAGTTCAGTGTTGTGCCAGGAAAGGACGTCTTAAAATCTTGATTTGCATTCTGCTGCTCAGACTATTACTGACATGTCAGTGATGTCTGGTTGCAGCTGGAGTGACTCTGCTTGTCTGTTTGTGTGAGCAGAGCTCAGTCCAGAAAAGATGCCTGTTAAAGCAGCTACAGCACGTCACCCGCCTGCTGCCAAAGGTCACGGTTGCAAAAGGAATATGATACAGAAGAAGAAAGTCTCAAAAGACACTCCAATGATGTTGTATTATTTTTTAAGATAGTTTATTTTGTAATCAGGCCACTGTGTATGTTATGTGTGGAAAAACTAGTGATGCTGAAGCCTGGAGGGGTTTTCTTAGGCTGCTTCCCCAGCTGTTTGACTGGGCAGCACTGCCATGGACCCTCCTTCCCCAGCATCACCACCTCCATCAACTCCCTGCTGTATTCTACATCCCTCCACCCCATGCAGGGGTTGTCTGCATCTTAGGGGATCCTAGAGGAATGCTGCAACCCTGAGGTTTGTGGGCCTGATCCCTCTGCTCTCTTGGCTTCATTTGCCCCAGCTGGGAAAGGAAAATGCCATTTCAAAAGCATAAGTTATAATTTGAACAATGACAATGACAATGTCTTCCATCACAAAACCTGGCTGCAAAAATTAGTCACTAGGTCAGCCTTTCTTTTCCATTTATGCATATGATCTCAAAGGTTTGTGCATTCCTACAAAACCCACAGACTAGTTTACAAGTGCATGCTTAAACCTTGCTTTTCTGTGGCATCCCACAAATTCATAAAGTGTAGGTAGAGTTTGGGAGATCTGAGGGTTGGCCTTGCTAGAAGATAAATGCCCTATGCATGCTCATGGCATCTGACCTACTTTCTTCTGCCAAGAATGTAATAAAAGCAAGAGGCTGATGTAATGATGGGATTGATTTTTCTGTCCATATAGGTAAGTAAATTGCTGGCACCACAAGTTATCTGTGGCTAAAAGCTGTGACATTGATCTGTCAGACTCTGCCCTATGACCTTCAGTAAATGACATCTCTGCTTTCATGTCCACACTAGGGAAAGGGGTCTAATGGTGCCCTCTGGCCTTCATGAGACCTATTTTTACCTCCTCAGTAAAGAGCTTGGAAATCTCAGGCAGACAGACCTTACTAACAATATTTATCATGTTCTTGTTACTGATGTAGCATCATTAGGCCAACCTCCTTGTTGTCCAGAGCACCACTGTCCTTTGCTCCTCTCAGAGGCAGGTGTGCTAGAGGTGACTTGACTTCAGGCTTGGGGGGAAGTGGAAAGTCGTCAAATCAATGCTGTATCCACAACATCCAAGACAGCGGTCGCCACTCCATTGCAATTTGCCATATTGGAAGTTCAAGCAAGCAACTGCCTAAACCTGATGGATCTCGGTGATGCCCAAGCCAGGCAGCAGAGGTCGTAACAAGCAAGTCTCTGGCAGGTTTTCATTCCTGTCTAGTAACTTGCTTTTTAATGGTTCATAAGCTACTGGATTCATTAGCTGCTGTAGAAGAGCTAATTGTACACACTGAAGAAAAGCAATGGGTGATGATAATGAGCTAAAGTTCACACTTAACTGCCCGTGTTCATACCAGTGAGGTGTGCATCCATTTAAAGGCAGCATGTATTATTCAGATTAAATTAGTATGGACCTTTGTGTTTTGTATCACAAACATCTGTCTGACTTAAGGGCTATAAATATCCCTTGTTAAAGAGCTATAACATAGACATAGGGCTGGTGTAGCAGAGGAATATGTTAAGTCTGCTGCTTTAGGTCCTTTCTTGATGTCTCTGCCTGCCTTTGTGTGCAGGCTATGGTCAGGATGCTCTGTTGGCTTATTTATTTTTCTGCACTTCCCTGTTGGATTTACTGCATTTCCATGCACACTGACCTACTCTAAAGTATATCAAAGTTTATGTAGCCTGGACCGAGCCCTAAGACCAGGCATCTGTAACTGGCTTCCTTCTGTGTCTTCTCCATCTCCAGTACACCTGTTCCATTTTTTACACTGATATTACCCAGCACAAAAGATTGTCCTCTTCTTCCTCAAAGCCCAGTAAAAAGTAAAATCAGTAAAATCTAAAATTTTTAATAGTATAAAATGGAGAATATATAGGTGTATTTCAAAAATAAAATTGATTTGGGTGAATTTGGCTTATGACTGGATGATTAGCTGTCATCACCTGTAAGAGAAGAATCTAAGCTTGACTGCTGGGAAATCATTTTGTGATCCCTGTCATAAGAAACTGAGGACCATTTTAGTCATTTTAATAAAATGTCCCAACAGGGAGCATAAGATAGGCATTTTGAAAAAGACCTGCAGGTTTTGCAGAAGGTGGCAGGGAGGACTAAGTGTTCTAAAATAGGCAAAGGCCATCCCTGTAACATATTTTTACTACAGAGGAGAAATGCTGTTACCTTCAAATACAACACCTTCCCTGGTACTCGGTAGTGGAGGACGTGATGCAATGTCACTTTTAGCAGAAGTGTGAGACAGATGTCTGCAGAGGGGGAAGGTAATTCGGTCAATGGGAGAAGGCTTCAGCCACAAAGACATTTTAGAGCTAAATTTAACCAATGTCAAGGAATCGTCCAAGGTGTGCTGAGGTTTGCTGTATATGTCTAGGTGATTTGGAATGTGCAAAAGTGAAACCAAGGCATCTGGTTTTTCTCAGCTGAAGCCATGGTTCTGGGTTTTTTGGTGGTTGGATAGACTGAAGAAATAACTGCAACTGAGAGGCAAACTTACCTCCTTCCCAACCCACCCACCCAACCTTGGACGGCCATGCTTTTGGATGCTACCGCACACTGTGGGTTTATTTGATTCCTTGTTTCACTGCTGGAGCCAACCATACATCAGAAATAAGAGAATTAGAATGAAAGACAGTGTTAATATTGTGGACTGATTGAATTGGCACCTTCTCTTCAAATGAATGCATTGCTACCCAGAAGCAATGGGTGTTGAGGTGTCAGTTAGTAACGGGCCAAGTGAAATGAGTCCTCAACACAAGAGCTGCTGGCTCTGCTGACATGGAAGAGAGCTGCCTGCACCCTTGGCTGTGGTGTTTGTGGTTCATATTTCTGCATAAACATCTCCAAATAAAGAAAAAAAAAAAGCCAGCACTATTGACAAAGCAAAGGTCAGGTCTATTTATATCTGCAGTAAGGCTGTGATAATGAAAAGATGCTTTCATGTGTCCCAGGGCCTAGATGAAACACTGAAAATGTTGCTTTTAAGAAAAAAATAATAATATCCCCTTGAAATCCCGAGGAAATGTGTGTGGCAGACTTCTGGAGAGCAATATCAAAGAAATGAAATAGAAGTTGCAGAGCACAGGGAGTTACTGCAGTTATGGGCTTTGAAATTGTTTAAATCTTTGCTTTTAAGGGTTTTTTTCTAAGTATCTCTTTAAAAGTAACACTTTAATGAGAGGGAAAATGTTTTACTGAGGCTGAACTCTAGCAACAGTGCAGATCTGTCAGATCTTACCTTATTTTGGAGTGTAAATTCTTACCCTATGGTTGCTTCTGCTGTCTGGCCCCTCTTATGAGTGTCAGACTCCTGAAGGGGGCTGGGAGGGGCTGCGTGAATGTCTGCAGAGGAGGACAGATGGGTAAGAATGTTCTTTCAGCACAGGATTTGCAGCATTATAGTTAGAAAGAAGTTTTCCTTTTATGAAAGTCTTTTGGGTTGGGTTTTGTTGAGGCAATTGGAAAACTGGAACAATACAAATATTCACTTAAAATAGCATCTTTCATTTCTTCTCGTTGCATCTTTGACCAGTTTTAACCAACTATTTGTTTCATAGCATTGCACAGGTGTAAAATACAGTTCCTGGGGCAGAAAATGTCCCTCAAGTGCTGCTGAACCAGTGTGCAATGTCACTGTCCGTTTTCCAAGAAGCCTCATCATAAGTCATTACTTTGGCCTCATTATGAATTTAGATGAATGGCTGCAAGAAGTAGCACTAACCAAGCAGGACTCAGTGGCCAGAGCCTGTCACGTCCCTGGTCCTCTCTCCCAGGACACTCCCCGATCCTCACCCAGACCTCCCAGCCAGACTCTATGCTCCAAAAACAGCATGTATCTGATGTATTTTGTTTTAACCTTTCCCAGTCAGTGTGTGCTCTGTTCATTTCTAGCTTGCATTTTTATCTACTTCTACTAGATCAGACTGCTATTCTCATTTAGGTAATTTGATAATAACAAGATATTATGAAAATCTCACTTGGCAGAAGAAGAGGTGGGCAATGATCACATAGAAATGGGAACTGATTTTTAACTTCATCATCCAGAAGAGTTAAACGAAGGCAGCAAAATATACAGCCTAGGGTATTTGTTGAGATTGAAAAGAGATCAGGTTTTGAGTCGTGGAATTTGGTTTTCTGAAGCATTTATGATGATATTCACCCTTTGCCCTTGGAGCAGGGAATGTGCTTTGTTTGGACCATGTGCAGCCCTGAGCATGTTGTTGGCACTCATCAGATAACTGTGATTATTAACAATGCACAGATGTACTGGCCATTGCTTTCAGGTAGTCGGGCCAGCTGGAAAGAGTATGAAAGAACTTGTTACAGACAGGTATTCAGGTGTGAGTTAGAAGATTAAAAGGAAAAGAAATTCTGAGTTATCTGTGTAATTAAAAGCACACTCTGCAGAGGAAAATGAGCAATAGCATACATAGTGCATGCACAATTGGAAATCTCAAACTATAGCTTGCTGACAGATAGAAAGAGGAAGAGTAAAGCTGCTTTTGTACCTTCCTTCTGTCCCTTAGGTTTGCAAATATAAATGGGCACATGCATTTACATTATTTATGTTAAAAGAAGATGAAGGTTGTAAGGAAGAGAACCTTTAAACTGGGACATGCCAGGATTGCCACTGCTCATGCAGTCTCTCTGTTGGCCGGCCAGGCTGTTTAAGTTACTTTCCTGCCTGAGGGAGCCGCACAAGAAGAGCAGGCAGGCTGGCCTTGGGCAGTGCCTTGGGCTGTGGTGTGCTCTGCCCGTTTCCTGCACTGATTCTTGCACAGGTGCACAGAGCTGCCACACAGGCTGTGCTACCCACAGGGCACGAGGATGGTGGCAGCTGCTAAGAGGGTGACAACCCCCACCTCCCGGCACTTCTGCTGACCCTGGGGTTCCCATGGCCCCTCCAGCAAGTGCCTGGGTGGTGTGCAGTGCCCTGGGCAGCTCCCAGCAGGGCAGGAAGTGTGAAAATGCCCATACACATTAAGGGGGTTGTGGGAAAAGCAGGAGACCCAGCTCAGCGTGCTCAGAGAGTGGCAGTAGCGTGTTTTGGCCGTCAGCCCACAAGTGAGTAACCGAGAGCCCCAGTGAGACATCTCTCCTCGACCAGGACCCACAGTCCCATGTTGCTGGGCCCTGGTGCTCCCCTCTCCAAACCCTCCTGCTGAGGCTGCCAGGGGCAGTGAGCACACACTCCTCACCAGAAGCTGAGCTGCCACAGTCCTCCCTTCACCTTCAGAGCAACCATCCTCATGTCAGGGTATTCAGTGTTTGCTGTTGCAGGGGGAAGTCAGGAAAATCCCAATTACTTCTTTTACCTCTGTTCACTCCCCACTTACATTCTTCTTCCTGCTGGTGCTGGACAAACAAAGCTGTACAGCCCCTCTTTAGCCAGGAGATGCTCTCTCCTTTCCTTGTTTTTCACAGCCACCACCCAGCCAGCTCCTCTTGAATCTGGGCTGTATTGTTGTCTCTCTGATTTCCTGTTGTCAATTGAGCTGATTTTAATTGGTTTGCATTTTCAGATGTTTTTCAGCTCATCAGGAAGGATAATTAAGATAAAATCCTGCCCTCCATGCTCTTCTGTAGCAACATCAGCTGAGCATGTTAATCTGAGAAGCACTGCAGGCAGGGCTTACACCCTGTGAAGTGTTTGGAAGCTGGTTGTTAAGGATTATATTATTGAAAGTGCATTAAATTGTCCTGAATGAGGAGGAAACATGTCTTGATCATCAGCCTGATGGACATTAGCAATCTTCCACCACAAGTTTGCTAAATTTGAACTAGATTTAGCTACTGCCTACCTCATTCCTATTTTGCAAGGAAAACTGTGGACAGGGAACTGGCAAGGAGTAGGAGGCATAAATACAAGATACCCTCAGCTTGGACCAAAAGTCTAATATAAATCCTTTGGATTTGTACACTTTAGAGAAATGCAGTTGGCATTACTGCCTTCTGTTGACTAAGCAGGAAAGTTTAGCTGCTAGTCCAGGATAAAAATGCTTAAGAGTCTGGAGGTATTTGAAATGTGACTCGTGGGGAAGAAGTAGAAGAGGAAGTAACACATTTTTTAACATTTCCAGGTTTACAAAATAGGTATGCTGAGCTGTTAAGTTTGGCTCAGTCTCAAAACAAGGAAAGCGGGAAAAATATGTATAGATGACAGGCAAGCAGTTAGCCAGGGATTTTTTCAGCTTATTGCTAATATTTGTGTTTGCTGTCGTCTTGGTAAATGTGAAACCAAATTTTGAAAGCTTGACTATTGACTCATAATGGATTTTGTAATTACTATTTATACCCCTTGTATGCACATCACTATTAGAAACGACTAGAATGTCATGGTCTGCTCAATCATAGACCTGTCATTGCCAATATGGAAAGCAACTCCTGCCTTGCTGAAAACTTGTAATAAGCAAATGTCAGTCCTTCCTAGCTGTAGTCATTATAAAAAAACAGTGCTGAAGATTTGTGCGAAGATGAGAGCCTCCTTCTACATCTGATCTGAATGAGCTGGGATTTCCCATCCTCCCTCTGGTTCAGAACCAGAGCAGCGCACAGGCAGATAAACTCAGCACAGAAGAGGAGCTGAGCACTAGGATGGGCAGGCACCATTGCTCATTCTGACTGCCAAGTTGCCAGTTACATGGCAATTAGTAGAATAAATGTCTATGTTTCCCCGTCCTCAAATATTTTATAGTTTGGTCATTGTTCAGGGAGCAGTGACCTGAGCTACCTCGATTTTTTTTATTTTTTAGCCTTAATCAGTTAATAGGGTTTCATTACACCTCTAAGCCAGCTAAGCCAAAGGAGCTCAGTTCTATGCCCCTGCCAACATGACTCTTCATTTCCCTCATTTTGTCTCTGCTAGAGGTCAAAAATAGCCGTCTACGAGAAAATGTGGTCTTACATGAAGTCGGCCGAGCCCTCGGTGTTCACCAAGACAACGGCGGACGGGGTGGCGAGGGTGCGGAAGTCGAAGGGGAAGTTTGCCTTCCTGCTGGAGTCGACAATGAACGAGTACATCGAGCAGCGCAAGCCCTGCGACACCATGAAAGTTGGAGGCAACCTGGATTCCAAGGGCTATGGTGTAGCAACCCCCAAAGGCTCAGCATTAAGGTGGGTGGAATAATATAACAATATCCATGTTGTTATAGTATTCCACCTACCCTGATGTATTGTGTTGTCATTTTCTTTCTTGTGGATTTTGAGGTAACTTTAAAGTTTAAAATCTTCAATATTCCATGGAGTTAAATAAGACGGTAAATTATGGTTTCATTTATTTAATGCATCCATTTTTTGTGTTCTCTTCGTGTTGTCCTTTCTGATTGTTTGTTGCTGTTTTAATTTTACAGTTCAATGGCTTTTTCAATTTAAATGGTAAAAGCCAAGTTAACCTGCCATATGTGACGAATGTTAACTGCATGATGTGGTGTTCTTGTTACTTTTTTTCTCAAAGACGATTTCCCCATCCCGCACACTTCAGTTTTGAGCAAATGTTATCCTCCATGCCACCTTCCAATATTTAACCCTGTATTTGCTGTACAGACATTCTGATAGCTCCACGTTCTGTGAAATTTTAGCCAATTTGTCCTCTTGTGCTCCTTTTTTTATACGTTACGATTTCCTAAGCATTTGTGCATTTTTTTCTTACAAGTTATGTTTTATTGTTTCAAGAAATGCTGTTAACCTCGCAGTTTTAAAACTGAATGAACAAGGCCTCTTGGACAAATTGAAAAACAAATGGTGGTACGACAAAGGAGAGTGCGGCAGCGGGGGAGGTGACTCCAAGGTCAGCCTCAATGTCACCACAATCGGGTACCTTAGCAAAGAGTAATCGGCAAGGCTGTTATTTCGCTTCTCAAGAAAAAAAACAACCCCAAAAAAGAAAGCAGATGAAAACCATTTCATTAATTTTGGTGGGGAAAAAAATAACATTTTCTTGCTCAGTAGCTCTTTCAAAGAAATGGTCTTATTTAATATCATCAGCAGGCTTGGTCGAGCTCGGAAACCTTATTTAACTAACAGATAGAAAGTCCAGTATTGGTGGGACCTACGCAGAGCAAATCAGTGAGGTAACTGTACGAGAAACCAGTAATCACATCTGGCCACCGTACTAACTCCTGAGGACGAGGCCTCAGTCCTCGTCCATGATCCAGCTGTGATGCAGAATGGGTTTTGAGAGGCTTTTTATGCCAGGACCAGCTGTGCCAGTACAGACCTGGAGATGAAAGGGCTCCTGTCTCCTTTGCTCTACAGGTAGGGGTCAAGCAAACCAGTACCACCACGTGTGGCTTTGATGGCCTGAACTGGTGCCACAAGAGCCCCTGGGAGGAAGCCTGGTCTGCAGAGGAGAGGTGCTGGGGTGGGGCTGTAGCTCAGGGGAGTAAAGGTGGCTGCTCATCTAGTCACAGTGTGGGGTAGAGATAAGAGTTGAGAAAGATGTTTTGGAAGTTTTGCCAGGAGTATTCAAAAGTCACCTTTTGTACAGCACTAACCAGTCTTCTGCACACACCTGTGCAGGAGCCCTCAATCTGTGTTTGCCATGCATTTTATACAGAGGTGGACTCAAATCTGGATCCAGTGACAACAGAGGTAATGCTGTCACTGCCTTCTGCTGAGCTGAGGCTTCTCCCAGCCTTCCAGGCAGCCTGGACAGTAGCAAGACTCAGGAAGTTTCTTTAGTGAGCTCATGTGTTGCAAAAGTTAACTAATGTGCTTTCCTGTAAAACTGGCAGTTTCCACAGTCATTAACCCAGTGAGAATCTGTAGCTAGGATAGGCTGGGTACTGTTGGTCACCTTTGGTGCAGGAATTACCAAGAAAATGAATTCAAATGACATTGTTACACTGAAAAGTACTGAAATTCATTTTCATAGTGACACTCTCCTACAGCAAGTAAAATGAGTCCTTTAGGGAAAAATAACTCCTGATCTCTCTTGCAAAATGCTTCAGCTTTGGTCCAAAATCAAGAATATCAGTATTTTCAGTAAACTGCAGTTCTGTACAATTACTGCAAATTACTGCTTCATTCTTTTAATAAGAGTTGCTTACAGTTGGCTACGTAGGAAATTGCTCAGCTCGTCATGTCTGATGTTAGCAAAAGCCACTGTATAATATTGAAGGAAGGAAAAGCTCTTGAATGCAGGTTTGTTCAATAGCTGGAAGTCTGCAGTGCTCAGCAGCAGCCTGGAGACGAGGATGAGCTTTTTTATGCTTTTTAACTCTGCTGCTCATCCTTCACAGAACATTTTTATATAATGTCATACTTGCCAGTATATTAAATGTTTAATATTCTCTTGGGATCCAGCACCTCATTGTCTAATGCTGCCTCCATGAAAGAAAACTCTTTGTACAAACCAGCTTCAATGAACTTCATTGCTTCGAGTTCATTGAATTAAACCCAGCCAATACCACTTATAGCCCTAAGGAAAGTAAAAAAGTATTTTTAAAATGGCCATAATTAGGGCAGTGCCATCCTTCTATTTTTCGCTTGTGCTGAAAGACCTCTTACAAAGAGCAATACTGTCTATGAGCAAGCCCTTGGCCTGGTCAGGGAATTTTGCAGGAGTGGAGTCAGGGATGTTGTGATTACATGAGTTGGTATCCAGAGAAGAGAACATGGGAGCAAACACAATAATGTGTGTTTTGCTGTTTTAGTCCAAAGACCAACACGTTGTGAAGGAATATTTAGTTATTTGAGCTACAGACATCAGCTCCCGGGGCACAGCTCATCTGGCACAAGTCCCCAGGGAGGAGAATGTGGGTAGGAAAAGAAGACTAACCTTAAGGTGATGGAGAAGGAGTTAGTTGCTGTTTCTAGAGGTGTGGTAAATCAAAGGGCTTTTCTGTTATGAAGTGTTTTTTCTGTTGAGGTTGGGTCCTGCAGGCACTGAGTGCTGCAGGCTGTGATGTGGTGCCCTTGCAGCAGACAGGCAGTGCCTTCCCGGTGGCGCACACCCCCATCGCCGGCCGCTAGTGCCAAGTTCAGGCCATGCCTCAGCCCAGCGGGAGCCCTCTCGGAAAGGTGAGCACCAGTGCTGCCCTCTGGGCACTGCAGCTCCAACAGTCTCGCTGGCCTCTCTCTCCTCTCTGTCCTCCCACCACAAGTTGGCTTCATCATCTCATCCCATCTCTCTGGTTAATTGTTTATATGAAAGAACTTCATTTATAGAGCTTTCAGAGGAGTTGCTTCAAAACTGTTCTTTTTTTCCCTTAAAGGAGGTGGTAGCTGGGGGGAGTGAGATCGGACAGGGTGGTGAAGGTGCCCAAGGCGGAGATACAGACTTTGCACCCCATCTCCTGGAGTGGTGTGGGGACCATTGCTCACTTGGGGCAGCTCTCTCTACTGGCTGAGCTGACAGACCCCCTCTCAGCTTCACCAGTAGAGACCCAGGCTTGGGAAATCGCCGCTCCAAGTTTGCAATCATCCACCTATTGCTGATGTGTTTTGTGTACCCGCTTGAGTTGTTGTAAACTGGTGGTGCCGGGTTTTTAAGCTGAATTCCTCTGTGCACTCTGATATTCTAGCTCACACTGAAAGCCAGAGGTAAGTATGCAGCCTGCTTGCTTGTGCCAGTGCCCATCGTTGTACCACAAAGGACCCAGTCACCCAAAAAATGACCTGTGCTTGTTCTCCCTGCGGCCTCGCATGCGGTGTGCCTGTGCTCGGAGAGGAATGGTTCTGAGTTGTGAGTTCATCTCTTGTTACTGTATCTTCATCGACACTGGAAAATTAAACAGTGACTTCCAATTTCACAAGAATTTTGAGTCTTGCAGCAGGAAAAAAGAAAAGGTATTCAGCTGAATTTCTCCAAGTTTTTTAATCCATTGGGTTACACAGAGTATAAGATTAGTCCTGTGAGGATCTCATGCTCCTGGGGTTCACTTGTAATTTAAGACTAAGGAGATTGTTTTAAAGGCCTCAGCTGACATGTGTCTTGTTTTTAGTGCTACCAGTCTATGCCAATGCTGGTGTGGAGCAGAGGGTTCCAGTCTGTAGGTACTGCCCTAGTGAAGGGAGATCCCTGAATTTGGTAGTGATTCTTATTTAAGAAGTCTGAAGGGGAATGTGCTCCATCTATTTGTAATTTTTCTGGAATGCATGTCAGTACATGTGGGCTGACTTGGCTGGTGCAGACATTCTGGTATGTGCCTTAAAATTTGTTCACTTGGCCCTCCTAAATGAGCATGAATTATCCTCTCTTCAAATGCTCTTAAAACATGTGAGCTGAGTTCTCAATCGTGAGAGAATACAAAATAGCAGTTACAAAAAAACATATTCCAGGAAATATGTTACAGTGTATTACAAGTTTGGAAACTAATTATTTTGTTTATTATACAGTCTTGTCATCTCAGAGCTGAGTGATGGCTGCATAGGAATTTAACAAGAACTAGACAAAAGGGGATGCAGACGGTGGTAGCAGGCTGAGTGACTTAAGTGAAACTAATTATTCAGTTGCATAGGAACAATTTTCTGCTAAGATAAATTTCTATAGTTCTGCTGCTGATAGGTTTCTTGTATTTTTATACCTTTATGGTAACATTTAATGACAACCATCACGGAAGGAGAATGTCTGAATGAAGCTTCTCACCAGCTTCACACACCAAGATTCCTTGCTAATTATTTGACTTAATTTTTTTTAATATATTCTTTTTAAGGCTGATATATCTCTTTTGGAGTATATCTCTGAGATGACGTACAATGTAGTACTACTTTATTTTCTAATGGTTTCTTTTGAATCACAGGATTACTTTTCCAGCATGCTAGTTGAGTTCTGTCCTCAGAGCCATGCTCCATACAGCATCACATTCCCAAGCTCTTCTGAGCTGTGAGTGTGGCCATTACCAGATGGGAATCTGTTCCTCCATTTCTGTGTGCTGGTTGACTTTGATACATTTTCAGCACCGCCGTTAGTATTTGCAGCATAATTTTTTAAGTGGCATATTTTTAGAAAAAATCTGTTATGCATTATTTTAGATGATACCTGATGCCTAAAGAGCACCATTGCCAAACACGGCATGCATAAAAGAGAACATTTGGGGGAATGGCTATCTTAAAAAGATGCAGCACGATTTATTTGAGCAATTTGTTTGAAATGATGTTCATCAGCATGAATTTCCTTGTCACCCATTCTATAGGCCTGGGTTATGAGCTGGAAAAAGATAAAATGGCTGGTCAGAGCCAGTGACAGTAACACAGAGCTAATTCATGCTCAGAGCTGGGAAAGTAATATGAAATTATTGTATTGTGCAAATTAGTAACAAAGCAAAATACTGCTTTAGAAGGAAGATATCAGAATATTGGTTTAATTGACAGCTATGACTTTATAGCATATCAGAAAATCATACTGTGTATTTGTGCCAATAATGAAGTCTTAATGCTCTAGGATTTCATCAGAGCATCTCCGAGCATTGCCGAGAAGGGCAGAGAGCCTGCTCTGGTCTGCAGAAATGGCAGTGGTGTTCTTAAGGGTATTTTCCTGGGAATGTGACTGGGATACTCAGAACAAGAATTTGGGATGAGAAGGTTGCCCAGGCTGGAAAGAAGTTGGTAGAGTCAGGGCTGGTGGCATCTAAGAATTGGGAACCGTTTTGTTTTGCCCGTATAACTCTTATCATCCTGGGGACTGGCTTTGCTGCCTTGCCAAAGTCAGACATGAGCGTGCAAGGACACATGTTTGTGCAGCATTAACTGCAGAGCCAGGGCTTGTGCAGGGACACCATGTCCTGCCTTTATGGCCAAAAAATGACTTTTTACTTGTGAACTCCTTTTGATAATACCTCTGGTGCTTAACAGTTAATTTCCAAAAATTGCTTACATGAGTCATTTATCCTGCACTATAAGCATCAGTATGGGAAGAGTCAAGGTAGAAGGCTCCATGGGACTGGAAAAACTAAAAAGGAAAACCAGCAGCTGGAAGTGGAGCTCCCAGCAGCAGGAGCAGGGCCCTTTCTTTGAACACCCTTCTGGGGGTCTGGGCTTGGCTGTTTCCTCTTTAATAGTAACTGCTGTCATTTAACATACAAAGGGAAAAGTAAATGCCTTTCTTCTTCTTCTTCTTCAAAGTGACTCATGTTTCAGCATTGAGCTCACGTGGACGCAGGCACTTGTGCTACTCTGTGGATTTCTCTGTGCTGGCCGGCACTGTAACCGTGGGTTGGACACCTTTAGCTTTGTACACGCAACGTAGCTGTTCTTTGAATGTCTTGTGTAGCCTTTGGACTAAGCAGCACCTACCTGCAGCCTGCTGAGGAGCCAAGAGCAGGAATCGCAGAAGAAGTCGTTTCAACAGGAAAATAAAGACGGGGGGAAAAATGGATGTGTCTAGAGGCAAGAGAAAGAGAAGGTGAGGGGATAGCCCACCTGCAAGGTAAGTTGAGTCTCTTGCTTCTATCCATCCAGGTTAGAAAGGATCCAGGCAAAGATAGAAAAGATCCATGCTGTGTTTCAGATGTAGTTTGAACATGATGTTAAGCTCTGCCCTCCCTAGTTGTGCCTTCCTGTTTGGGTTGCTCTTCCTTCTATCCCTCGCCACATCTGTACCTCAAGTCATGGGCACTGCTGTGAATGAACTAAGTGACTTGTTACAGCTTGTATTTCCTAATCCCATCGGCATGCATTATTGCATTAGCTCTTGGCACTTCTATTATGATCCTGTTAGTACAGAGTTTAATTTGTTTGAGCTACATTTACGAAACATATAAATATACTTTCATAGAGACAGCTGCTGCTGCCAAGTACAGGCTGCAAACTCTATGGAAAGAGCACAGGAACTTGCAGGTAATACATCTGGCTCTGTACAGGCGTGGACAGAGTGTGTGTCAATGTTACAATGGCATTGTGTGCCAGTTCAAGCACCTTACTTGAGGATGTATCCCTAGTTAACACAAAGAAAAATGCAACGGATTCTGCAATGATACAGTGGTTGCTCAAAAAAAAAAAAAGAATGCAAGAATCTTTGAACTGACCAGAAGAAGACTATTTACAAAAAAGTCCAGTAGCAGAGACTAGAACAAAATTCTTTTATGGGGAACTATTACAGCTACCAAGTACTCAGCAGGAACTAAAAAACACCTGTCCCCTAGCAGCTGGGGAACAGCAGCCCCAGGACACTGCTCACTGGCACTCGGGGCCCTGAGGCCTTGAGCACAGGGAACTGTTGATGGTTCTGCTGCTGAGGAAAAAGAACAGTTTCCTTCTGCTGAGGGATTTATCGCCCTGCCTATAAACCCTACCCCAGCCATCAACATGCAGTGTATTTCTTAGGTGGCTGGGGGATATATAGGGCTTCAGGTGCTGAGTTTTAATCTTCTAATTTTGAAAGCTCTTTGTCTTTTCAAACTAGATGGCTTTCACTTTTATCCCTTCCTCTGCCCACCCATAAAGCATTCAATCCCTCAAATGTTAAATCTTGGAGATGTGCAACTGCTGGTAACACAAGGCAGGGAAAAAGTGGTGTGGGTCTGCAATAGTAGCAGAGAGCAGCCAAGAGCTCATTTCTTAAAGAAGAAATCCCTGATGCTTTTTCCATGAATATTAAATGTTCACTGTGGAATAACAAAGATCACTTATTGAGACAGAAGGTAACAAGTAGGAACAGTAATTGACCATATGAGTTTATGTCTGTATTTTCAGGGCTCTTCATTCCTGCTTGGGGCACCTGGTAATTGCAGTCTTCAGAAAAACATAGTGGGTTTGAATAAGGAGCCTGTTTCCATCCAAAATCTTCCCCATCCATCACATGTGGATGTGGCACAAAGCATGAAGTTGTGGCACAGAGACTGAATTGGTAAATTGCGACAGGCAGATAGATCTGCTCTGGGCAGGAGCAGAGCCCTTGGACAATGCATTCACCCACAGGTTTTGTATCTATTCAGAAGTTATTTCAGTAACAAGATCTGACAAAAAGTCCATTCAATAGTTACAGATCAAGCTGGGATTTATAGAGCTTGAGGGAATAAAGTGCCTCATTTGATTTAGATGGGTCTTTAACCTCAAGCGATGCCCTCTAGAGAGTAATGCTGGATTTGGTATATCTTCCTGGATTGTTTCTATCTTTGTATTTTAATGATACTGAGATGGTTGTTAGTGGGATTTTTATGGTATCCTGTCAAATTAAGCAGAGTGCCTGGGCTTGATTTCTGCCTTTGTCACTGCCCTGCATGGCCGTGTGCCTGCATGGGCTGGCTCAGGGGTGCAGCAGTGGCCACTTGCCTTCTGGCCCACTCAGCTACAGTCAGCAGGACTGGAACCCCTGATCAGCATCAGCTTCTCTTCCTCCTGCCGGCTGAGCAGGGACTTGGGGATTTGGTGTGATGTGTAGTGGTGAGGGGTTTCTCTGTTGTGCTGGATGCAGTGCCAAGCAATGGTGCAGTTGTTTGGGGTCATTCTCCCTATGCCCTTCAGGTATTTACCTCTCAGTATAGTAAAGGTGGCACATCCCACGTGTCCACAGCAAGCTGCTCACTCTGCTTACCCTGAAATTTGTGTAGATATGCCTGTGAGACCAACAGGAACAATTAATTCAGTGATTTCAGGAGTTTTACCCAAGAGGATTTTAGGAAGCATTTAGAATTAAGAAAATGCTTGTTTGTTTGCTCCTTAGTCCACTTGCCTTTCTCTGACACTGTGAGGGGGATTTTAGAAACCTAAGCATTTAACATCTGAAGTCTTTGATGTTAAAATGTGTTGATTGGGTTGTGCTGATGATGGCAATCCCAGAGATGCTCCATCCAGCAAGGACAGCTGTGGTCCTAAGGAACAATGGAAAACAATTCCTGCTGTGGAAGTGAGAGTGCTCTAAATATGTCAGATTCCTAAATGAAAGGGATTAGGTAAAAATAACAGGAATTAAAAGTAAAACGAGTCAAAAAACACCTTTTACTGTAGTCATCAAGACCTGGTACCACCATGGACTCTAGCCTCCTTCACAGCAGTGGGATTGGATGAGAGGGTGACAAGCCAGGAGGGTGACAAGCCCTTTGCAGGCAATGCAGCCCTTGATCTGACCATGAGGCCACACTCTGATGCAGAGGGAGGATGTCATGCTTCATTAATCTTGCACTCTTAAGAGGAACATATTTGCCAGACAATTCCTGTGGCTTTTTGTTTCTCTGATGCCACAAATCAGCAATAAACCTGGCCTAGCCAGATATTAGACCAGATTTACAGCTGCTCTGTGCCATGCAGTGTGACACAGCCGGAGCTCAGAGGTGTCTTTGGCATTGCGATTTCACCTCCCCCACTGGACCCATATGGGCAGTACTAAGGTAGAGGGAAACAGAAACAGCTTTGCTGTAAACACATCTCGAGTGGTGTGTGCGTGCACTTCCACAGCATTTCTCCAACCAGAGGAATTTGGCGTCTGCTCTTATACTGCTGGAAAAAACAACAAGGGCCTGTTGGTGACCACACAGAATTCTGCATTGTGGCAGAGGTCGAGTTTGGTACATGGAGAGGTCACACTTAGGCCTGTTAACAATTGACAAGAGTTCTAGTGACCACATTTATGGTACGTTTGGAGCCAGCATCCATCTGCCTTGTTGAGAAGGATCCCTATTGCCACTGGCCATGTATTTCTTAGCTTCATCTCTGAGTTGACTCTGTTGCTGGGTGGGATAGTCCATATCCCTCCCTGGTGCTGCTGGGGATGTCCTGCCTGAGTAGCCCTGCAGAAGCCATGGAGCCCTGTGTTTGACATCTTCCTGAGCCAGCCAGGCATCCCTCCTCAGCTAATCAGCTCTTCTGCAACTTGTTCTCTGCTATCCTGAGCCTCAGCCCCAGGCATGAGTGAAAAAACGACATTTTCAAGACAAGAGAGGAGCTCTCAATGCTGATGTCATCCTGGTCTTCCTTCAAGTTCATGGATGGTTTCTTTACCCCCCAAAAAACTGCATTTTGACTCTCAAGATGCTGCAATCAACAATGTTGTGAAAATGCCACACTGTACTCTGTACACCAAATATTCTGTGGAACATCAGAAACAGGATGATTGACGGGTGAAGGACCACTTGCAGCTGCAAGACCCAGGTGGTGAGAAGTGCCAGGGCAGCACTTGGGCAGTCCCACAGCTCAGGAGATCAGAGCAGCCCAAGCACTGCCTTCCCCATCCTGCTCCAGTCCATGGAAGCTCTTTATTAGTACTTTGAAAAGCCTTTGCTTGTTACTTCTTTACTTTGAAGCTCTCTTTTCTGAAATATTGCATTTAAAAAGTCTCAATCAATTCTGAGCAATGGTTCATCTGGTTTGCAGGAACAGTGTGCTCTCTGCCATGTTCATTCACTCTCCTTGGCAGTGATTGGGTTTGGGTATAACATTTATATTACATCCATTAGAGCATAGAATGGGGTGTGAATTATCCAAAGCTGTTCCAATCATCACTTAAAATCTTTATGGATTGCAAGTAATAAACATAACAACAGTGTTGCTGAGAATTCATGCCACTCAAATACCAGCTAGGCAACAGCTGAAAAAAGATTCTTGGGTGAGATGTTCAAGTCCTAAAGTGACTTTTGCTCCTAATTCTCACCTGTAGTGGTCACCAGCTCTGCGGCTTGTGAGGACGAACCCAAACACTGGCTACAAAGTCACTAACATCATTCCTGGAAAATGGCCCTTTCCTGGCAAGACTGCAATGTTCTTTTCATAAATTAACTGCACTTTTCCAAGAAATTGCTCAGATTCTTCACTGCAGTCCAAATTCGTTCAGGGAAGGGTCCTCTTTGCAGTACTGGCACATGTACATGGTGGCCAGTAACTGGAACCAAATTGCAGAAAAAACAGCTTGGCCAGCTTTTGCAGTCATATGTGGGACTGCAGCCTGCTGGACTTAAGCTGGTAGAAGTTAGTGATGGCAGTATGTAAAACACGTGGGTTGAGGTTATCTAAATAGGTGCAGGTGAAATCATGAAAATGAACCTAAAATGTCATTAATCAAACTGCTAAAAACCTGTTATGATTTATAATATGAGAGGGGCAGAATTTCTACCTTCCCACTTTGGGGACTAATAAAGATCTATTTCTTTGATGATTAATTTACTTGTCTTCTACTCAAACTTGTTCTGGCGAGAAAGAAATTTTATAATTCCACCAGTTTTCTCCGTGGAGATAAAACTTACTGCAACTAACCTGAAGCTGGTTCTTTGGGACACTTTCACCTGTCCAAGGGATATCTTGCCTTGACTCCTCTCACCAAAGAGAAGAAGAGACAGTGGATGGCCTTTGAGTTGCCATGCTCCCTCTTTTCCATACTAATGGCATGAATGGAAGACAGGTAATAATGAAATGGAAATGTAATAGATGCTCTGCAAAGAACACATAGCAGTTCCTTCTTCTGAGAACACCAGCCTGGAAGCAGTGCTGTATTTTTTACAGGATCAACCTTGATGACAAGGAAGTGCTATAGCAGTTCCTGAATTTGGAGAGAAGTTTTTAAACTTGGCCCAAGTTTTGAAACTTGAACCCAAAGCTTTTGCGACCCATCTTGAGGGTGAGATTTTAATGAGTGAATGAACATTATTTTTCAAAAATCAGTTCACTCCATCAGTATCGTCCTGTCACGTGGGACCACCAGCAGCAAGGAGTGCAAAGAGTTTCCGGGATTCATGTGCTGTGCCCAGAGGGGCTGAAGTGCAGCAGGGAAGAGGCCCCAGGGCCACACAGCAGAGGGAAGGAAAGAATCCTTTTGGGATGGTGTCACATTAAATTTGGAGGAAAACTGGCACAGTTTGTTTTCTAGCAGTAATTGATGGCTGAAGAGGGGAAGGTAATGCTGCCAGCATCCAAGTGGAGTCTCCTAACAGAGCAGCAGAGAAACCAAACAGCTGAAACACAGATAAAACTCTCCACCGTCCCAGGTGTAAAATCATGTTTGTGGCAGCCTCTGATGAAGCCTGTAGAATAGAAATCAGCCATAACAGATGGCTTAATCCATCTGTGACGGCAGTACTATCCCACATAAGTCTCCTGATACCATTTTTCTCAACTCGGGTCTTCAATTTGTAGATGTCAGCAAAAAAAAATCTTAGCAAGGTTTGGTAAAGCCACCCAGCAGATCCAACCTCATGTGTTTAAGCCTGGATGAGCCAAGTGTACTAGATGAAAAAAACAAACAAGGAAACAAAATCCTTCCATTATGGAGTAGAAGAAAATCACTTCAAGTTTCTGTACAAGAATACTGTCTGGTGGCATCCGACAAGCTGACGCCCTGATCCATACGGTATCATCTCGTTTTCTTGGTGTACAGAACACAAGACAGCACAATGCTTCCAAAGCTCTGAACATTTTACTTGGATAAAAGCAACCAAACTAATACAGCACTGGCCTATAAACCACATGAGGGACAAGCAAAAGAATCCCATCATAAAGCAAGGAAAAATAGTGGAAGCCACCCGGGAAAGGGCTGAGGACTTCACAAGATATCCCATACAGCCAACAACAGCAACCTAGTTAGAAAAACAGCTGGAAAGCACAAAATTATCCCAGGAAAAAGACAGGAAAATGAAAGCCTTTTGAGAGAGACATACAGAAACTGAGGAAATGATCCTCTGAGCTAGACAGGGAGACAAGTAGGTGGCTGGGAATAAACTCTTCCCATGGGACCAGGGCAAGTCATTTAGGCTTTAGTGGCTTCTTGGCACCCATCTGTCTATCCTGTTCTGCTCCTTGTATTAGGACAGATGGATGGACCAAATTACCTCTCTCCTACCTAGACTACAGGATTGTGGTACCTCACCTGACAAACAGGGCCATGACAAACTATAGTGAAAACCCCACTTTAGGCAAATTCCCATCTGTTTAGTTAAGATAATTTTAGTTTACTACTTCTTCTTTTTTTTTGGTAGTTGCGTGTGCACAATTAACTGCAATCTTGGCTTTAAAAAAAAAAATAAAGCACCCTAATTAGCATATTAAGCCTCCTCATTTCCCAGTACTGTATAATGTTGTGAAAGCTAATCTATAATGTATTGGATGTTATGCAAATTCTCAGTACTCCGTATGGGGTTTATAAAGGCATGCAAATTAAAAATAGTGTGTGGAATAGGACTGGGGGGAGGGGAAAATTTGCACAATAAAATATGCGGGTAAGAGGAAAGGTGTTTATAACCTTCCTCCTATTGTTTGTGTATTCTCAGCTGTACAATGCTTTTCAAAGCGGAGAGATGGATTGCATAAAATCTCCCCAAACTGGATAGTTTTTAAAGGAAATCTAAAATGAGAGCGCTGTTCTCTAAACAATAATTCACTCCACTCTCTGATGGGGCTTGTAAGTAGTAGGTAAAGGCGCTCAGCTTTCACTGACTGGCGTTGCAGTCAGGCCTGGCTGCTCATGGTGTGTTTGCCTGGGTGTCACTGGGAGTCCTGACACAGCCACTGCTGTCCAGGAGAGTCCACAGTGGTGGCTTGGCCAGGACCTGGCTGGTCGCCATCAGGGCAGGTACATTACTTGCAGCACCCAGGATGTTTGCAGTGTGTGGAGTGTGCTTTGATCTCGTTAATATTTTATAGCCCTACCTATAGGAGGATGTGAGTGTAGCTACAGCACAGCTGGCTTTTTAGGATGCCGCTGGCTCCTGGTGGAGGAGCTCCGTGCCTGCTGCCAGCACAGAGCCAGCAAACACAGTCATGCTTGTCACTGCCAGCCATGGGCTATGTCCGGCTGAGTGCATTCAGCCAGCTCTGATTGATACTTAATTAGATTACAGCTGCTGCTTAAAAATAGCCATTTTATAAAAATAAAATCTTGGCTGGTGTCAGACGGAGCCCTGTGCAGACCCGGAGTGGTGCTGCCTCTCCCTGGACAGCCAGGAAGCTCTGCAGGCAGTGCTGGCATTGCTGGGGCTGGGACCAGGGACTGCTGGGTCTCTCCATCTCGATGTCTTTTCCCTGCTCTTGCCTCCCTGCTCCCCTTGGTGACACCACAGTGGGTCACAGCAGTGTCTCTTCTGGGAAGTTCAGCTCGGGAGCTCTCTAACGTGCTCAGTTTTATCATGGTACCCCACAAGCTGCCTGGGCTTGTCTGAGCACAGACTGTCCCCACCTGTGTGGGGCTGCTGCCTTCCTCTCAAAGGGTACATAACATCTCCGAAGGCAGCGCTTTCCAGCATCAGCTGCTGACAGACTCACAGCCATCTCAGAGGAAGCTTCTTGGCAGATGAGAAAAGGGGGCTTTTCTTTACCAGCTATGTCTTCTAGCATCTTGCCCTGCCCCAGGCATGGCAGGACTCAGCCACTCCTGCTGCTTAAGGCTGTGAGTTCTCCCAGTCTGGGGATGGTTCCCTAAATTCCACTGTGCAGTTAAGCTTGTGTTGTGTTGGTCATGCTGCTCTTTCTCCTGAATCCCTTCCACTCTGCAAAGTGTCAGGCACTTTGGGCAGGGGTGGGAGAAAGGCAGGGAACAGCAAGATCCAGACATGAGCCTGGCACCGGGGCAGATGTGGGCTGAGCTCCTGCATCTCTCCTCCACTGACAACGGGCCTGGATGGACCCAGAGCAGGTCATGCATGTGTCTGCCAGGTGTTAACCCCATGCAAAGTGGCAAAGTATCACTGAGGATAAGGGTCCAGCCCTTTCCTCCCCACCAACTGCTCTGCACAGCCATGGAACAGGGATCAGAGCTGTTCAAGCAGGAGCAGGAACTGGAGATGTCCTCTATGCAGGGAACCTGTCTCATGGAACTAGGCAGGAAAACACCCAGGGCATCACTCAAGGAGGAAATGGAAATTACAAAACCCGACTGAGAGCTCCTCAGGTGCTGTGTTTCCACAGGGAAGGAACAGATGAGCCCAGGTGCCCTTGGGCTATGGGCTCTTGGCAGCACCAGTCTGCAGCTCCCTTTGTACTGCCAACATTTCCCACCCTGAGCACTTTCAGCAAGCGTTTCCATATTCACTAATCTGCTTCACAGAAATCTGCATTTGCTTATTTTCTGCTGCAGTTCCCTGGACTGGGGGAGTTCAGGATGCAGCAGCTCCAGGGAGTGCAGCCACCAGCCCCTACAGCAGCAACCGCAGGAGCTGGAGAAGTCACCGCTGGCAGGGAAGCAACTGTGGGGGCTGGCAAAACCTCCCTCCATGAATCCCTGAGGGTTTTTCCTTTGCAGATGTGTACACACCCCCCACACCCAGATCCACAAGTGCTGTGTGACTGTGAGAAGCCACAATGGCTAGTTTTGGGGCTTCTGTCTGTTAGTGCAATACGAGGGTCCTGCTAGATCAAACCCACCCGAATCCGTAAAGCTACTGCAAGTGCCTGTGATGCACCAAACTGGGAAATTGGCCTTGCTTTGTTTCTACTGCCTTCATTTAACAGTGAGTGCCGATTACTCAAAGCGATATGGGCAGGACCTGGTAATGTAGAGATGCTCTAGCGTTAACTTAAGGGGATGATCCAGTTGCCTGCAGTGTAAATACTTTGTGGCCAGGAACCCTGCTTTATCGCTTTGTATAGTTTTAAAGTAGTTTAAAGATTGAATAACATAAAATAACATAATATAATGTTATTTATGTTATTTCCCACGTGAAGAACTCCTGTAAACCTTGCAGTATTGAAACTCAGTGAACAAGGCATCTTAGACAAGCTGAAAAACAAATGGTGGTACGATAAGGGTGAATGTGGAGCCAAGGACTCCGGAAGTAAGGTCAGTCGCTGAAGGTCTTTTTGTACTGATTAGCAATCACATTTTGACCCACTGTTTGTTTATACCAAGAATGACTTTCAAAAGTTGCTATTTACATTTTGGAGGTTGAAAGAAAAGAATAGAAAAAGTAATTTAAGTCTCAGAACATGACAGCATTTTTCTTATATGCAGTAACAGACTGTAGTTGTAAGTATGTTTTACTATGTGAGTATTTTGCTAGAAAAACATGCAAAGAGAAGCTCCCAAAGCCTCCCAAGCTGGTGTCTTCCTTTAAATGTGCAAGTTTCAGCACAGTCATTGTGTATTATTCAGGCCAGCATCTTTTCCTATTTTTAATTTTATTGAAAAAACAAGTTTTTGTTTCAAAATTGTGACTTAGATTCTCTACATGTCAGTTTGGGAAACAGTCACCTGCTTGCTAAGGGCATAATCTTCAGGACAGATCACTGATAAGGAAAAATGTCTCTCACACCCTATTACCCAATTCAGTTTGAAATTTGTTGGATTTTGAAAAAAAGTCTAGAAATACTAATGGTGACTCATTACCTAAATGTTGTGTATTTTTATACTGCTGTGAACCATTTTGCTGCTGTATTGCCCTGTTGTCCACCAGCCATGCTGCAGAGCTGGCCAGCCTCATGCAGGAACACTGTAGACCCCAGGGGAGATCCTAACCCTGAGGTGGATCAGCCCAGTAGCTGCATACTTAAATTGCAGGAAATACTTACACAACTCAGTTAAAAGAAAGCACAGATTTTATTTTTTTAAGGCTTATGGACCTATTGGGGAGAAAAACACTTGTAAAAGTGCTGGGCTTGTTGGAGTGAAGGACGTTTTCAAAGACACAAGAGGAGGAGAAATCCAGCTCGAGCCGAAATCGGTCGCAGTTGAGTGCCTAACTCCCCTGGTGCCTTTGGAAGTGCTCTCTGTAATCATTCAAACAGAAAACTATAATTTCAAAGCACCCTCTCAGTGTCGGAGGACAATTTCAGGTTCCAGTGAAGCCAATAATAAAATTTCATTGATTTCAGTTGGACTGAAAGTTGCTTAGGGCACAACCCTGTAGCTGTTGTATGAGAGGAATTTGGGATCATGGGACATTTGAACACACAGCAGCTGCAGAAGGGAACCATAATTGAAAAGATCTGTAAGTGAGTAAGATCTTCAGTTTAAGTGGCAGGCTGTTTGCTACAACCACATGTATTGAAACTGCCCGTGAAACATAGATACTTGCAAGGTAGATCATATTTCATTCTGACTAGATGCGAATTTCTCTCTCCCTGGAGATGCTTGTTAACCAAGCTCTGTCAGCAGGTGTCTTCTCTGGGCACAGCCAGGTAGCTTTGCCACATGCCCATCCATGGAGGCCAGTGTGGTGTGTCGTGGTGGCCCAGCCAAGGCTGTGCCAGCTGCTGTTCTGCCCACAGCCAGCCCACCTGTGCAGCAGCAAAAGGGTTGCAGCTCTATTTAATCCAATTACAGAACCCTGTTTTTAAAAATGCAAGCTTCTCCCCCATCTGACATGTATTGAAGGAAGGTAAACCCTGGCCAGTGATTTTTGTGTTCCAGTGTCTAGTTTTATTCAATAACACTCTCCCAGAGGTGCTAGTTTAGCTCAGGGCTCTGATGCTTGACCTCTGAGTAACTGACCATCTTCCTAGTATTTTGGTTTTGGGGGTTTTTTTAACTATTGAAAAAATGTAGATAGGTTTAGCAGCATCTCAGCAATTTTACCTACATTCACCAAAACCAAGTGTGCAGTGGTTTGGCTTTTTCTATTTTTCTCATGGCCTTCTATAAAATCTATGTTTTACACAGCCACTGCTTTCCCTGGCACACCTTTCCCACAGGGCCTTTGCCACCAGGGATGCTTGGCCATAGGCAGGTTTGCCCTGGGACGCTGAAGGCCTGGGGAAGTCAGTGGCCAAAAAAATCTCATCGCCTTGGAATCAGCCAGGGTTTCACCTGCCACAGGTTGGAAGACAGAGCAGTCACTGCTGTGCAGCCCCAGGCTGCAGGGATGGGGGGACAGTGCTGGTCCATGCTCCAGACACTAAGCACCATGAGAGTAGCTATTCCAGCTAGGACTAAGTGCAAAGTAGCTTGTTGTCTGTCTGTCTGTCTGCTCCTCATGGCAAAACTAACGGCGTGGCTCGTTTCTCTTAGGACAAGACGAGCGCTCTGAGCCTGAGCAATGTTGCTGGGGTGTTCTATATCCTTGTGGGAGGCCTGGGGCTGGCCATGATGGTGGCACTGATCGAGTTCTGCTACAAGTCTCGGGCCGAGTCCAAGCGTATGAAACTCACCAAGAACACGCAGAACTTCAAACCCACTCCCGCCACCAACACCCAGAATTATGCCACCTACAGAGAAGGCTACAACGTGTACGGCACAGAGAGTGTGAAAATCTAGGGGTACGGCTGCGGGCCGGGAACCAAACCCTCTGGGTTTTCTCCTTTCTTTCTCCTTTTTAGCTGTCTGTGCTATTTTGTTGTGTACATCAGCAGGCTTTTGAAATATCCGTCTTGTGGCAGTCTCAAAGTATCAGTGATTTAAATTTCTTCCCTGGTCAGAAGTAAGCTTGGAACCATCCTGTGTTGCACACAGTGGTGGCTGGCTTCATGCTGAAGTGAGTAACTTCTCTCTCCAGCGTTAGTATTTTGTTAATTGCTTTAAAAATCACTGTAATCAGAATTCTCTTTTCTGGTGATCTCTTCCTCTTTGTTTTTTAAGCTATCATCAGGTCAGGTAAGTGCTCTTAGGAAGTCTCAAAAAAATCTACAGTAGAAAAAAGCTTCTACGCTAGAATTCTTGATTTCTACACTAGGAAAAAGTACAGCTGAATTGCTGAAAAACAACTCTGGAAAAGCCTGGTTTAGCCCCTTGCCCACAGCCTGTGCCTCTCTTCAGGCTGAGCTCCTCTGCTTCCCACTGCCAGCCAGTGATGAAATCTTTCTGGTTTTGTTATAGATCCTCACCCTGACAGCTTGAAAGAGGAAAAGCAGCAGAGAATGTGGCTACTTCATGGATTTGGACCACCTGAGCCAGTCATACTCTCTCTGAGGTGTCAGGCATGATGCGCATTGATGATGGTGCAATGTACTTTTAATAGGAAAAACTGATTTTTTTTTTCCTTCAGTGCCTTATGGAAGACTCTGAGACTCACAACAATGCAAACCATCACTGAAATATTCTTGCTTTGCTTGAAAGAAGTAAAAGAATAGAGGAAAAGAAAAAATTTAAAAAAAAAGAAAAAAAAATGAAAAAAGAGAAAAAGATAAAAGGACTGGTGACAAGATATTGGTATGTGAAAAAAAAAAAATTCTTGTAAAAAAATCAGTGCAACAAAAGCCATTCTTTGATACCACTGCACAGTAACTGAACTTGTGTCCTGAAAGCAAACTGCAGCTGGTTTCATCAGCCACCCCAATCGTATCAAATTATTGAACTCCTCCTCGACACAAAGCCTCAGAAATCTGCTGCGTGCAAACACAGACCAGCCTGCCACTGCTTGTTGAGCTGATGTCAAGATGTTTCAGTATTTACTTACAGTGGTGTCATTTTATTTTTTTCCAGGCCACTTTAATCTCTCCAGCTAATTTGAGCAATTCTGTAAAGCAGTAAAAGGTGTAACACCTGAAGGAAAGAATCTGTGTGTTCAAACCAATTAAGGTACATGACTGTGAATCTGTAAATCCAAAAGAAAGGAATTTGTGGATGCATGTGGAAGCTTGTCTTGCTTCCAGATCAGTAAATTAATTTCTTGACAAGGTAGCTGAAGCGCAGGCAGAAAATACTGCATTCCTTTTTCTGTTCTATCATCAGGCATACCTACAGGTGCTTTATTAAAATGACATTGGGTGGCTTTTAAAATAAAAAAAAAGGAAGGAAAAGCTACTTGCTGCTTAGGTTCAAACCATATATCTCTTTTCTTGCTGTGCATTTGCATTTTAATTCACTGTTTAATATCAAGCAATGAAGCAAGAGAAGGGCAGGTTAGTTTTTTCCCAGGCCTGCTTCTGCTTCACCCCAGTTCTCTCCCAACTAGCTCTATGCTCAGCTAATGCTTCTTGGTAATGGTCCTTGTAAAACAGAAGTAAGGAAGAGGATAGTAACTCAGATTAGAGCTGCAGTTCCAGAGTAATAGTAAGCGATCTAACATGACTCCTGCTAGTACTGTAATATTATATCAGCTCCTGCCAACTCTTGTTTCATGGCTCCTGGAGAGAGGATGCTCCTGTCCCTGCCTCTCTGTGAGGAGGACACTGCTCTCTGCCAGCTCTGCTCCAGGCAGGGGCTTGCTATTACTCACATCCAATGTCTTAGATGGCAGCATTTCAGCCTTGAACCTCTGCCTGGAAACTACTTAACTTCATCTCTGAAAATAAAAAGGAAAAAAAAAAAATCAAAAGACAAAAAAAACCCCCACAAACCTTTAAACATATTGTCAATTACATGAGAAATGTCAAATGGAATATCTGCATACTAATTACCTCTAATCGACAATATGTATTTTCTGTAGTTTACGATAGTTTTATTTCATCAGTAACATAAAATGAAAGAGAAACTCATTTAAACCAGTCTGACCCTTAGGCATTTAGTTTGCTGATGATAGATTTGAACTTTTAATAGGATTTAAAAACAAACACAAAAAAAAAAAAGAAAAAAAAGAAAAAAAAGGAAGTCTTGTTAAAATTAAGTATTTCCAACGAAATGTAATATAAAATAATTTTAAAAGCTCATAGGAGAATAATTTATTGTTCGCATTTTTAACAAGGTATTGACAAAAAAATTGTTGGTTTGTTTTCTTTTCATGAAACTGTGATTTTTTTTCAACTTCTGAACGCGATCACGTCCCCAGCAAGGGCGAGCTAAAGCTGTGCGGTTATGAGTTGTATTTAAAACAAACATTTTTCTTAAAAGCTGTATAAAAGATGTATGTTTATCAGATCAATTTTTAAGAGTGGAGACTTCACACCAGTGAAGGGAGTTTGGTAAATGGTTGGATATTTTTTAAACTTGCATGTAAAGCTAAAACAAAATGTGTTGAGTGCTTACCAATTCTGGCTACCAACTTCAAGCTATTGGAAGTTCGGCAGTAGTCTCATGATGATTTGTTTTGGTATATTTTTTTAATTTGTTTTGTTTGGGGAGATTTTGGGGTTTATTACATTTCCTTTTGGATTTTTTTTATTTTTTTCCTCTTTTTTTGTTAATTTAAGTTCCTATTTTTAGTTGTTGAAACTGCACTTCAGTGAGCAGAAAAATTGCCAAGCAAACTAATGGCTGTAAAAGCATAAACTGCATGTGTGGGCATCAATTACTGAGCCTCATTTTGATGAGGTGTTGTACAAAGAGTTTTAATACATTTTGTAAATAAAACTGTAAAGAAAAAAAGAGCCTTCATATCTTTTTTTTGTCAGAGGAGGAAGAGTCTCTCCCTGCTGCTGTCCCTCTGGGACAGTCTGGAGTGCTCCTCAGGTGTTTACTACAGAACCCTAGAATGGTTTGTGTTGGAAGGGACCTGAAAGATCATCCAGTTCCAACCTCCCTGCCATGGGCAGGGACACCTTCCACTAGACCAGATTGCTCACGACCCCATCTAACCTTGCCTTGGACACTTCCAGGGATGGAGCAGTCACAGTTTCTCTGGGCAACCTGTGCCAAGGCCTCGCCACCTCACTGAGAAGAATTTCTTCCTAATACCTGATTTAAACCCGTCCTCTTTCAGTTGAAAGCCATGCCCCCTTGTCCTAGCACGCCATGCCTTGAGATAAGCCCCTCACCAGCTCTCTTGTAGCCCCTTTAGGTACTGGAAGGTGCTCTGTGCACCCTTCCCATCCGAAAAGTCATGAGCCTTCCTTGCCTTGGCCAAGGGGGATCTCGTGCTGAAATGAGCCTATTTATATGTAAAGTGCCCACACAATGAATGAAGGGAGGCATGGAAAAAAACGTTGTTCTGTCCTTTAACTTTCATTTCTCACTCAACATCCAAGCACTTGAGCTGCGTTTTTCTAGAGCGCGGCCTGGACCCTGCTGCCTGACATCCCTGCTGCACCAGCCATGGGCGCGGGCTGTGCTCCCCGTCCATGGACTTGCCAAAATGTGCCACTGCAAACAGGGCTTAGTGAGCCCCCTGAGCCCCAGTGCCGAGCTGGAAGGGTGTGAGTGAAACAGCAGGGTCAGACTGATGCCATCCCTGGCCCTGGGTGAGCAGTCAGCGTGGTGCTGCCCCACCAGGGTCTCGCCAAACACAAGATCCTGCAAAAACGGGTGTGAAAGTTTTTAATGAATATGAGTTGGGCAAAACAAGGTAATCAGGGCAGGGGCAAAGCGGCACAGCTGCATCCAGTGAACTGGGAGAGCCTGGTCAGCTGGGACGGGTCGGGGGATGGCCCCACGCAGGACTGTGGCCACAAGGATGAGGGGCAGGAACAGATCCTGAGCCAGGCTGGCGCTGTCAGACACCCAGAGTGTCCCTGGCCCACAGGGACTGTGCGGTTTGGGCCAGAAGCTGCACTTTGCTACACAGACTCCAGCAATGGCAGCAGGGCTGCACAGGAGCCCTGGAACGCTGAGCTCGAACATGCCCCAATACAAACGTGTCTAATAGACTTGGGGGCGAGGGGGGAATAATACAAGGGAAAATTCAGAGCATCCCGTTCCCAGAGCCATTGGTGGGAACAAAAGGACATCAATGGTCTTCAAGTTCAGGCCTAAAAGCCCAAACCAATAGCAATTCCTCCCCAAGGTACAAAGCACACCTGAGAAGATAAAATAAATATTGTATCATTGAAGATTTTGTGCAAAGGACAATATTTATTTTTTAAATTATTATTCTTTATGATTATTAAAATAATAATACGTCACGGATATTCAAATTAAAAATGCCTTTGGTTCTCCAACTCATCATTTCAGCCTGGAAAATTGGCTCTATTTTGCAGGCAGCAATCCATAAACAGGACCCTGATAACGCTAGATCTATTCAATTAACCTAAAAGATTTAAGTACAGAGACATTATTTGCATGGATGTTATAAAATTCAAAGTAACTCAGAATATAAGACATCTAAAATTGGTGTCAGGGAAGACAGTGCCCCCAGGACCAGCAGTGCCCACAGCCCAACGTGCTGCTGAGCTGTGCTCGGTGCCCCCATGACACCAGGAAGGGCTGCAGGAAGGGCTCAGGCTGGTATTTCACCATGGCCTAATTCCAACAGGGTCAGCAGCCACTGCTGCATTTCACCCAGTCCAAGACCCCCAGGCTGGAGCCCCACCACCACAATGGGACACCCCTCTTGTGCATGCCCTTTGGAGAGACACGTTTGGCTGAAATCCCAGCCCTGTCCCCACAACATCCTGGTCCTGCTCTGACTCTGGGCTTTCTTGTATTTAGTTCATCAGTCTGAGAGTGACTGATGAGACTGATTTGTAACACGTCACCATCACTGCAATAGCACCAAGAAATGTGCTTTCCACCTTCCCCCGGGCACGGGCATTGTCAGCAGCAGCCGGACACTCCACGGTATCCAGAGAGGAACCTGAGCACAGGAGCTGCCATACACACCTTACAGCAGTGCAACAGTTAAACCTCTGCCCTTCTCTCGTGGAGTTGATCCAGCTGACTGGATGCACGTGGAGCACTGGTTTTACTGGATGCCATGGCACTGGCACACTGATGTGCTGGGTGGTGATGTCTCCATGGGCTGACACAAAGGGCAGGATAATGAAACCTTGTGCACACACCAAGTATTTGTTTATTGCCGTTTCTAATACTGAAGTGTTAGCCCTAAATTATTTATGCCATCACTGCATTTTAGAATGACAAGACATCTTACTCGAGAGCAAGAGGACAAGATCCTACTCTGCAGCAACTTGCAGTCAGGTAAGCAGGGGTGGGCAGCAGGAGCAGGAAAGGTGCCATGAGAAGCGGTGGAGCACAGAGCAAAGGAGAGCAGAGCCAAGGCAGAGCAGAGGCTCCCCAGTATTATTTCCCACTGGTGAAGAGGCTGTTGACACCTCCAGGCAAGCAGGCAGGGCTGACACCTCAAGGTGAACTCAGAGCTAATTTGCAGCAGCAGCAAACAAGAATTGAAACCAGGATGTGTGGTGGCATCTGGTTTGCCCCAGCAGACGGTTACAGGGGATTCTGTTGTCATTTTACTTTATTCTAGTTTTAGGCAGGGAGGAGCTAAAGTAGAAAACCAGCTAAAGCCAAAAGGAGATGGCTCTGAGGAAGAGAAAACTTGGGAAACTTGGCTGGTTTTCAGACCTGCCCTCTAGTAGAGGGGACCTGCATAGAGCTGAGGAATGGGCCTGAGCTGGTTACTGGTCCACAAAGGGTTAAAAAGGGTCCAGGCAAACACTCCAGCCTTGATGGCAAGGAGAGGGTAAGGCACTTAAAGCCTATAAAAATTGCACAACACAAACTGCAGCCATGATGCTTGTAATGACTGGTGCTTTAGATAATGTTTAGCATATAAATAAAGTAATTAACCAATTAATGAGCACATGGCAGATGCTTGGTAGGCTGTAACAAGTAGGGAAGGGTATGATATAACACCAGAAATTGATTCAAGGAATATAAAAGCAGAATGGAGTGTGGGAGTGCAGTGTCTGGGCCCTGGGCCAGTTGCTGTGGGCAGGTTTGGGGACAGGGCTGCTAGAGTCGGGAGTGGGGACAAGGGTTTGGTTCCTGCTGCAGGGACAGAGAGGGGAAGGGGTTAACTGTGGGATAACACGTGCACTTGCAGCCCAGGTCAACAACACCCTGGATGGCATCACAAAGAAGCTCAGCCAGCAGGTCGAGGGGAGGTGTTTCTACTCTCTCTACTCTTCTGAGATCCCGTCTGGAGCACTGTGTCCAGCACTGGGGCCATGATAAAAGTACATGGACCTGCTGGAGCAGGAGCTCCTCGGGACATCGAGACAGGCTGGGGCTGAGAGTTGTTAAGCCTGGTGAAAAGGCGTCTCTGGGGAGACCTCACAGCACCTTCCAGTACCTAAAGGAGCTGCAAGAGAGCTGGAGAGGGACTTTTTTCAAGGCATGGAATGATAGGACAAAGGAGAATGGCTTTAAACTGAAAGAGAACAGGCTTAGATTAGGTATTTGCTAGAGATTCTGCCGTGCGAGGGTGGTGAGGCCGTGGCACAGGCTGCCCAGAGAAGCTGGGGCTGCCCCGTCGCTGGAAGCGTTCGGGGCAATGTGAGATGGGGCTCTGAGCAACCTGGGCCGGTGCGCAGGGCTGTGGGGTGGAAACGGATGACCTTTAAGGTCCCTTCCAACCAAAGCCGTTCTGGGACTCCATAATGCCAGGATGGACTCGGGAACAGGCGGAGGATCTGCTGCCGTGCTCGGCGCAACACTGACATGCAGCGGCCGGGATGGGGGGACACGCCGCTTCCCGAGACCGGCCCGGCCAGAAGGAGCCCCCGGCGGAGCCGCCGCACATCGCCAGCCTCGGGCTCATCCCTCCCGGGTCCTCGGTGAGCCACATTTTTAATATCATTCCAAGCTTTTCGACAAATATTGGATTTGAATTCCAAATATGGACAGAGCAGGCTAATTACCCAAAAAATCCTGTAAAATTAATGTAAGAGCCACGGTTCAATGTGAGGCAAATAAATATAAATGGTGTTTATTTAATATTCCCCTGCCCTTTAAACGAGGGAGGTTTGCCAATGTTGAGGCAAAATACCTTATTATGAAGTAGCTGAAGCTGTGACCTATTGCAGATGCTGCAGATTACACAGAGCAATTAGAACATCACATTAGACATGGCTTAATTAACGGGTGCTGAGAATCAGGTTTTCCCATAGGACCATGGGCCAGGGCCACCACTCACCCAGCCCTGTCTGTTCTTTCTCACAAACCTCTCAAATGTTGTCATAAAATCATTTGGATTGAAAAAGATTTACTAAGTCCAACCCCTAACCCAGCACTGCCATGATCACCACTAAACCGTGCCCCCAAGTGCCACATCCACACATCTTTTGAATATTTACAGGATGATGACTTCACTGATTCCCTGGGCAGCCTATTCCAACACCTGACCAACCCTTTCAGTGAAGAAATTCTTCTTAATATCTAATCTAAACCTNTCGGGAACAGGCGGAGGATCTGCTGCCGTGCTCGGCGCAACACTGACATGCAGCGGCCGGGATGGGGGGACACGCCGCTTCCCGAGACCGGCCCGGCCAGAAGGAGCCCCCGGCGGAGCCGCCGCACATCGCCAGCCTCGGGCTCATCCCTCCCGGGTCCTCGGTGAGCCACATTTTTAATATCATTCCAAGCTTTTCGACAAATATTGGATTTGAATTCCAAATATGGACAGAGCAGGCTAATTACCCAAAAAATCCTGTAAAATTAATGTAAGAGCCACGGTTCAATGTGAGGCAAATAAATATAAATGGTGTTTATTTAATATTCCCCTGCCCTTTAAACGAGGGAGGTTTGCCAATGTTGAGGCAAAATACCTTATTATGAAGTAGCTGAAGCTGTGACCTATTGCAGATGCTGCAGATTACACAGAGCAATTAGAACATCACATTAGACATGGCTTAATTAACGGGTGCTGAGAATCAGGTTTTCCCATAGGACCATGGGCCAGGGCCACCACTCACCCAGCCCTGTCTGTTCTTTCTCACAAACCTCTCAAATGTTGTCATAAAATCATTTGGATTGAAAAAGATTTACTAAGTCCAACCCCTAACCCAGCACTGCCATGATCACCACTAAACCGTGCCCCCAAGTGCCACATCCACACATCTTTTGAATATTTACAGGATGATGACTTCACTGATTCCCTGGGCAGCCTATTCCAACACCTGACCAACCCTTTCAGTGAAGAAATTCTTCTTAATATCTAATCTAAACCTCCCCTGGAGCAATTTGAGGCCATCTCATCTTGTCCTGACACTTGTTAGTCAGCAGAGAAGACCAACCCACACTTGGCTACAATCTCCTTTCAGGGACCTGTAGAGCATGAGGTCCTCCCTTTTCTCCAGGCTAAACACCCCCAGCTTCCCCAGTGCTCCCTAGTCATACTTGTATTCCAAATCCTTCCTCAGCTCCTCTGGGCTTCTCTGGACACACCCCAGCACCTCAACACCCTCTGTGTAAGATGCCCAAAACTAGACACGGGATTCCAGATGTGGCCTCACCAGCGCCCAGTACAAGGAGACAGGCATTGCTCAGGCCCTGCTGGCCACACCATTGCTGATCTAAGCCAGGATGCCACTGGCCTTTTTGGCCCTCTGGGCACAGAGTTGATGAGTGTGCCAGGGGCATGAACAGCCACAGAACCTGGGCAGCTCCCCTTCTTTCTATGCTTTCCCCAGCCCTCTGGGACTCACTGACCCCTCTTCTTCCACTCAGGGTCTCTGGCCTGGCTCCTCCCATCCCGCTGTACTCCTGTAGTGGTTTAACCCAGGCTGGGTGCCAGGGGCCCACTACAGCCACCTTCTCACTCCCCCTTGCCCAGCTATAGAGGAGAGAGAGAATATAACAAGAGGTTTCATTATTCATGATAAGGACTATAACAGATTCTTTCTTAATCACCGTCACAGGCAAAACAAGACTCCATATGGGAATAATAGTCAAATTTATTACTAACAAGATCAGAGCTAAGAGAAAGAGACTAAAAGACACCTTTT
>VXBA01001917.1:1618034-1666604 GCA_013399895.1 Serilophus lunatus | reverse complement strand
GGGTCTCCCACGGGCTGCAGCCTTCCCCAGCATCCACCTGCTCCGGCGTGGCTCCTCCACGGGCTGCAGGTGGATCTCTGCACTCCTGTGCTCCTCCATGGGCTGCAGGGGCACAGCTGCTTCACCATGGGCTGCCCCACGGGCTGCAGCTGGATCTCAGCTCCGGCGCCAGGAGCATCTCCTCCCCCTCCTTCTGCACTGACCTTGGTGTCTGCGTTGTTGCTCACAGGCTCTCACCCTGCTCCTCTCCAACAGCCATCTTCATTTTTCAACTACCTCTTTTTTTTTTTTCCTTCCTTCTTAAATATGTTATCACAGAGGCGTTCTGCCAACTACTGATTGGCCCGGCCTTGGCCAGCAGCGGGCCCAGCCTGGGCATGGGGGAAACTTCCAGTAGCTTCTCGAAGAAGCCTCTCCCTCAGCCCCCCCCCACTGCCACCAAAACCTGGCCACAGAAAAACCAATACAACTCCATACACAACTTCTATCACCAAACCCTCACTGATGTCTCCACACCCACAGTCACGTCCTGTAGGGAAGAAGGATCAGAACAACCAGCTGTCTTTTGGAAAATCCCCTTGAGGAAGAAAACCCTTCTGTAGGCATGAACTTGATCAGAGACTGTTCCTGTGGCACTCCCCCCCTTCAGGAAAACAGGGCATAGCAGGGCACATCCGAGGTATCCCAGCCACAGCATGTGCTTTGCCAAAGTTCAGTGTGGCTGCAGCAGTGTGCTGCGGGTGTGTCTGCACTTGCCACACTAGTGACAGGGTCAGCATAAGCATCCCCAGCCCACACATCCCTTCTCTCCTGCCAGGTCAGCAGGCAGTGCAGGTGTGGGATGAACTCTCCTGCCAGGGCAGGTACACACACCCTCCTGGATTTTAAATGATTGTTTCAACTCACCTTTCAGTGTTTGGGATACCAGAGACTCTCCTGGGTTTTAGGTGGCAGCACTGTATTCAGAGGCCCCAGGGTCACCCTTCTCCAGTTAAACCCACTAGGGTGTGAGAGCACCGAGCCCAGCCGAGCCTCATTTGCACTCCAGTAAATCCCAAAGACTAGAGTGACTCTGATATATTGAAGTATTTCATTTTAGAATGCCCTAATGAGTTAATTAAAAGTGCCTGAGTATTTAGTTTGGTTACTCTCCTTTTTAGGCTTTCTCACCTCTAATCAGCTGGCTGTTAGCCAAATCTCTTCCCAATCTTTCTTTCTTGCACTGTAGGCCAGAGGTTTGTAATCTTATACAATTCACTCAGAAATAATCTCTAATTAACCAGGACAGTTTTACTGATCAAGTCTGTAAGCACTACAGTTACCTTAACATTACAAACACAGCCACCAAGACAACACCCCTCTGTCCCAAATCCGATTACTGAACACACAGAGCACCAGGGATGCTCAACATTTGATTGTAGTTCCCTTTCTCTGGATTATATTAAAAAAACCTCACCAAAACCCCAAGAAACCAAACTCCCAAAATATTTAAGGGACAGGTAAATCTGTGCTTAATAGTATTAATACTTGCTGCAAAACTAGGGTTTAATGAACTCTGGATGAGGGACAAATGCTTCAAAATAAAGGTGTAAACTTGCAGGAAGGCCAACCCTGATACATCAGACACTTCACACCAGGAACCACATTCTGTAACCAGCGTTACTGTTGAAGGGTAGGTACAGGGGGTTCCTCAGCAAAATTCAGGAACCATCCTCCCAATTTCCAACTAATATCCAATTTTGATAACAATCCATAAAGCAATAAAGAGACCACGCAGAGAACGATTTACGACCCATTGAGAAAACTATTGTTTATTTAGAAAAAAGGTTACACTGGTAGAATTCAGCAGATAAAAAAATTCTTTTTTTTTTTTTTTAAAAATGTCATTGTGAAATCTTCAGACTAAAGTTCAGCAATACAAAGCTCCTGTAGCTAGCTGTAACTGAAACTTATTTCAGTTTTGAAGAGAGCATTTCCAATCAATCTAAAAACAGCATGACAAACAAAAGGTGTGACAAGGGACAACTGAGCACAGGTTTAGGTCGGGATGGGGCAGAGCTCATTCTTTGTTTCTTTAAACAAGTCAACGTTATACACAATATACAAATAATCCCTAAGCATTGCATGAAAACAGTGCTCCCACTTAACTTTTTTTTTTAGTTACTGATATTAAAAACAGGCCAAGTAATAAATAAAAACTGAGTTTAAATGAGGTAAATCCAAAAAGGTTCAATAACTGTTTATTTGTGGTTTTCAAACATCTAAAAGAATGCAATTTCAAATTGAAAGAATTACTAAACTCAGGCAGTATTTTCAACAAACTAAAGTGGAACTATATACAGATGAAACCTCATTTGCACTATGGCAACTGTTTGTTTGCAGCACATTGTGCTAAAATATGGAATAGGTAACACTTTCAGCCAGGTACTGAAAATAAATGTGTAAGAAACTAAGCAACAAGTTAAAAATACAGTAATGTACAACTTAACAATTAAGTCCTTAGCATGGGGAAATAAAGCAGAGAACTGAATAATTTAAGGAGATGCAGATGGGTCCTCTTCATTCACAACGTTCTGTGCAATCTATACTCTGGAAAATACATTTCTGGTCACAGCTGGATATCTTCCCACTTCAATGTCACCTGCAACAAAGGTATAAATAATTGGAATTACACGTTGTTCAAATAAACAGTGATCTCACAACTTTGTATTTTATTCCATTCTCAGCTCAAAAAATGAGGGGGGAAATAAAACTATTTTTATCATTTCCTAACTCCATTCCACAGCAAGGACTACAATAACATATGCACTGTATTGTAAGTAGTGAAATTTAAAGATAAAATAGAAAACAAGTAGTCACCTGTAAAGGTATAAATTCTTTTAGAAGTACAACTTCCTCAAAATGTTACTCTCCCCAAACTAGGCATGAAATAAATGCAGTCAATCAGATGTTATCAAAGATTTAACAAACAGGAGCACAGGATCAGATTCCACAACTGTGTTGCTGCACTTTTCCATACTTCACTCTGCACTTGATGTGGTGGTGTCAGTATTCCAGGCCAGATGCTCCAGTTTAGCCCATTACACAGCTGGAATTCTACTGTCCAACTGACATTTACCTGAGCACTTCTTACTTACAGTCACCAAAACACAGTTGTGCTTTTTTTAACCGATGACAATCCTCACTTTATTTTGAATTGCTAGTCAAAACTTCACATTTTATTATTAAAGAAGCTGTAAGTGCTCTGCAGTTAACTTCAGCTACCAACAAAGCCTTTTTTTTTTTTCCCCCAAAGTAACATTTAAAGAAATGGGGGAAAAAACTGGGATCCATCCATAGTGATCAGATGATAATGGCTATGGAGGACAAAGAGTCAAAAAAATCCCATGAAATTCTTTCCAGAGAAGGGTCATAATTTTCAGTTTGGAAACTACTCACAGAAGTATCTTCATTTTTTCAGGAAGATAAAAGAAACAGTACTAAGAAGCACAACCTGAATCCCATCCTTTTTACCAACACCCTCCAAAGAATACCCAGTATAAGCACCCAAAACCCCCTCACACGTGTGCCCTCACCTTCAGTGGGTGAATGAGCCATGACAGCAAATGGAACATGAGAGCCTTTTTCCAATAAGCCCCCTTTACTCTTTGAGGCCACAATCCATGAATTGAGGCTTTTTCCAGAACATGTTTTCGAAAGATTTCCGAACCGAAATTTTGGTTTTGTTTTGTTGGACGCTCATCAAAACACTCTAAGGAAATCTGCAATCCTTAGGCCTAATGGACAAGGATTTCCAACAGCAAAGCATTTACACCTTTCAGATTTGGTCTGTTAGACAGAGGCAAAAAGAAAAACTTGGAACTATGTAATGGTCCTTCCCTGATAATTGGACTACAAGGAGCAACGTTCATTTCAGTCTATAGCAAATAAGTGTCAGCAGTCAATTTTGCCATATCTCACCTTAAATGTTCTCAAACCTGATACCCATATAGTTGAATTCCAAAACCAATGAGGTTGGAAGGGTACTCTGAAGACTGTCCAGTCCAACATCTGCTCAAGAAGCAGAATCAACTAGAGCAGTTGCTCAGGGCTGTGGCCTGCCAAGTTGGGTTTGGAGTATCCTAAGCATGGCACCCTCCCCTTGTGCCTCTGGACAAAATGAGTTTCTGACCACACTCACAGTAAAAAGATTCCCCCCCATCTTCAGATGGGACTCACAGCAAATCACATCTGTAAAAGGCAGCCTCACCTTCCAGACCAGCCAAGACAGTCAAGAAAACAAGACTAATGCCATCTCAACATTTTTGAATATACAAGTCCATCTTAGATTCTGAAGAATTGACTTCCCTCTGCAACAGCATCAATTTGATACAAAGGAAAACTCCCTGTTTTATATGTTTTTCAATATTACTCTACAAAGGCAAATAATCTCAAACTGTGAAAAATGCTGGGCTGAATTAAAATTTCCATTTGTGGTCACTTTGAGTGAATCTACAAATAAAGTTTTAATAGAAACAATTCATCTGGAACAAATATAAGAATTATAAAGCACTTGGATAATTTGTGAAAACAATTATAAAGAGGTATTTGTTGAACATTATCAGTTATTTTCAGTTACCCAACATATTCACTTCTTAAAATGTTAAATTGTCCACTGCTTTATGTAGAAAAATTAATAGTCTGTGACTGAAGTTACATAAGTCAGGTGAACTATTTTAAAGTTCCCTGGGGCACTTTCCTTACCAAATAACTGAAAATAAAACATTTTGAAACTCTGCAAGTGGCTCAATGCAAAAAAAAAAAAAGAAAAAAATCCCACCTTCATATCTATAAACTCAAATTTTAAGCATCCACATATTTGCATAGGTCTGGGGGAAAAAAAGTAACCTAAAGCACTCAGAGCACCATCAACTTCAAAGAACAATTGATTTTTCAAAAAAAACCAGTCTGAATATGCATTACTCAAAACACCCTAAAGTTTCTCTTCTTTCTTTAAATAGTTAATGCTTCTATATAGAAGTTTTTCTTTATCTTGCTCCTCCTCAAATCTGATCAAACAAGAGATTAAGCAGATACTGAACTGGCTTACTACACGATATACCAATTTGGTTTAGAAGCTGGTGCTTTTATTAAGTAAGAAAAGGATACAAAACTTAAGTGTACAATATATTAGGCAAGACACTCTCAATTAACAGATTAACAAAACTGATGATTTTCAGGATCATATGAATTCACCACTGTTTTTGTAGGCAAAATTTCTTGGAAAAAGCAACAAAGATGCAAATCCACCAACTCTGCTGAGATACCACATCCTCCCATCCCAAGCAAAAAAAAAAGTGAACATCTATATAATCTCTGTGCTGATGGTGGTGAAGTTTTTCCCCTTGAGATAGAAATTAAAAAAACCAAACCAACAAACCCACCTGAAACTACACACAGCCAAAAACCCCCCCACAAAATCAAAACACAACCAGCCCCTCAAAATCCCCACAAAACAACCAAAACCACCAAACTCCCATCCTGCCACCCTGGGTAATTTGAAGCTATTTTGTCTGTATATCAGGACCCATGAGAGAGATCAAAACACACAAAGTAGATAATAAAAATGTTTACCTTGACTGAAATAATCTTCATTATCTATGCTTATCTGAAGATTTATGAGTAGATTCGACGTTAAGGGAAAAAAAAAATATATTTTGCTACATACAATAAAAGGAAGCTCATTTTCAGTAATTTTCTGAAATGTTCACATGTAAAAGGATATTGTTTCTTTTCTTCTTTCCCTCCAGTACTGTCCCGTTTTTCTTTCTTCTCTGCTTTTTCTTTATCATGTCTTGATTCCTTTAAAAACACATATATAAGAAATAGCTTATTATGGTACACGTAGTACAATCCAATTAGGAGGACTGTAGTATTTAACATTGCAACTGGACACAAAGAAAAAAGATCAGTCAAAATAACAGCACACAGCTTCTGTGATTTCTAAGATTATTCTGTCCTCCACTTCTCTGATAACCACTAGCACCAGAGTTACAACTGAGAAGTACTGTTTGGCAGTTTACCAATAAAACTACAACATATTTACCTGTTTTCACCAAAAAAGCTGTACTGACAGATGCACATGATCATCTGAATTACATATAAAAAGTGCCTCCAAATTAAGCCTGCTTTCATCTATTTGCTTACCAAGCCAGTCTGCAAATATTCTAGATTATTCAAAATCTAAAGTATAAATTCTGAATTTTCCTGGCTACTGCCAAAATCAACTAGTCCTCCAATTTATCCTGCCAGGACCGACTGCTGAAATTTTTAAAGCCAGAAGGTATCAGAGGTTTCAGAAATGTTCTTCTACACATTCGCAGCCTATTTCCCTAATTTAGGCCATAAAGCAGTAATAACAACCACCACCAAAAAATCAACAAAATTAGAACAGCTTATTTTACCTTTTTGCTACCAGAGGAACTCTTCTCCATCTTTTCTGCCTTGATTGAATCACTTTTCTCTTTTCCTGAAGATTTAGATTTGTTTTTCTCCTTCTCTTTTTCGTTCAAGCGAGGGGAATCAGAAGGACTTTCACTTTTGCTGTGCTTTGAAGAACCAGCTGAAAACAGAACAGAAAGCTGTAACAAAAGTAAAAGCCTATTAAACACACACACAAAAAGGTAAAGTACATACTTGTGCCATTTTCCTCTTTGCGTCGTTTAGCTGAGTCCTGTGGTACCTCTCGGTCACTGTTGGAATGATCCTGGCACCAAATACAATTATGCAGATGTTAGCAGACTAAAACACACTCCTGAAGTAGCACCTGATTACAGTGTCTCTTTGGAGAGCTACATTTCCAATATGTAGAATGTAACTGAGTTGTTACATCTTGTGTAAAGTCTCTTGAGATCAGTTTGGAGAGGGAAAAGTTTTGAATAAGTTACTGTAAACTGACCTCTGAAAGAGTAACAAAGCAAGAAGAGCAGCTCTGAGGAGGATCACTTCTGCTCAGATGGGCTGAACAGCCAATTATTACTGCAGGGACTTGGAATAGAAGAATTTCCAAGCACATACCTACTGTCTAAACTAGTTCATCAAAAATGTCACCAACCCTTTTTCGATCTTTCCTGTCCTTTTCATCTTTCTTCTCTCTCTCTCTGGATCTTTCCCTTGACTTGTCCAAATCTTTCTTCTCCACTTCTCTCTCCTTACTCTTGGACAGTGTTGGAGTAGTGTGGTTTATGTAGTGCTGTTAAATTAAGGCAACATCACCAAATATTAATATATATATTCCTAGTTGTTTAAATAAAAAGTCTTACTCTAACATATCAGATCAAGCTCAAAGACCAAAATGAAACACAAATACTTCAGTAGCAAACCCAAAAAGGATTGAAGACACGTTCAAACTCATCATCCATAATTTAACCTACAGCTTATTTACTCAACACTGGAAATTCATTAATATTTTCTTTTAACTGAAACACTTATAACACACCACTGCTCATCAGCACTGTTGGATGCATGGACACAAATCAGACAGCAGGGCTACAGAAACAGAATATGCACATTACTGGACTGAATTAACACTTCTAGTCCTGCCTGGAATGGAGTTGGCTGCCTAAACAAGCTACAATTAATTTTTCAAGAAGAGTATTTAGTAACCAAATATTTAAGCCAATACTTTGAATAATCTGACTTTTCATCTAACTCTTAAACTTCAAATGATAAAAACAGCTGAATATAGTAAATACTTGGGGGTTTTTGTAATGTTTATTCCACTATCTCTTCTTGCAAATTCTGATAAGCTCTGTAAAACGTACTAGTTTCACAAAGCTGAATATTTTGAATATAAATTGGGGTCACAGGGGAAGAGAATAGAAAATAAGTCACAGTAATGTCAAGTGTAACAGGTGATGAAATTTAAATGCTACCATGTGTGCATATGTATGTGTACACATATATTTGTATGTAAGTATACATGCATATAAGGCAACACATGTGTTATATAAATACAGATGAATTACAGTAATGCAATTGTATTTAAAAAGTCAGATTCAAAGTTAGATCTTTCTAAGAAATATTAGGAGCACATTTCAAATTAGAACCAACTTTGCTTGATATTTGATATTCTTAAGTTACAGCAGCACACAGATTTAAATCACTATAGTTTGATCCTTCCCCAGATCCATAAGCTAAAAATTTTTTGTGGAAAAATATCCTTTCATTAAAATGTTCTCTGTATTTCTTTTTAGAGACACACTCTACTGAAAAGGTGTCAATGAAAGAGGTAAGTTAAATATTAGTTTAGAACAAACTAGAAATCCCTTGAACCAAACCAGTAAGAATTTCAAATAACTTTATTCTTTTGATTAAATGAATCCTGTCATTTTCCAGTTTCAGTAAATGTTTAACTTACCAAAACTTGACGTTACTGGTCCTATGTTAAGTCACATTGACAATGTTAGGTGTCTTTTCCTTTTATTGCTCAACTGGAATTTTATTATCCTCCTACGACAGACTGAACCTTCAATACTTCTTTCACTAGATATCTTTCTTTTTGCTCTTTTCCTCACACCTCTTTTCTTAGTCCATTTCCTACATTGCCATTCCACAAGTAAATTTCTCCTTGCTCTCTTCTTTGCTGACAATGATATGCAAATGTTTTCTCTAGGCAGCCCCATTCAGCTGTCTCCCAGAGGTGATTTTCCATGTGAGAAAACAAACACGTAGCTCTGCTTCCTCCTGCTCCATTTCTTATGTTCTCATGGCTGTTCACGACAAATTCCACTGCTTTTCTACCATTCCAATGCAGTTTTGGAAAACTACATCCATCCTCCCCCACGTGACACATAAAACTTCATCACCTTACTTCTAGAAATGCTGCCAACTGAAACCGCATCAAATTTTGGGCACTGATGTATGTTGTATTACTTGGCCAAATGACAAAGCAAGAACAAACACAAACCTAACTCAAGTCTGGCACCATTTATTTTATAACCTGCAATGCAAACCAACATTTCCATGGTCTGCCTCTGGAAAATAAGCCAAGTGAGGAACAAAGCAAGCCTGTAAGCAGACAAAAGCACTAGACTTCTGAACTTTCAGTGGAAGCTGAACTTGTAAGTCTTACAAGCTTCTGAACACCCCATCCCTTCCCCAAACAAATACATGGCAGTAAAGAAGAACATTTAACTTGTCTTATACCATGTACAGGGAACATTGTCATGAAGAGCTTTAAGTCTGTTAGAATGACACTGAAGAATGAAGATTAGTTCATTAAGTGAGAAAGATTAGAAAAGTGCATTTAGAAGAGGAAGGAAAGGGTTGGACACCCTCCATTCCCCAAGCACTGAAAGAATAAACCCATCAAAATGTCACACAACTGCAACAGACTTCCAGCTAAGTCTACACAAACACATACTTAATCCTACAATGTAACTTTTCAAATTAACTAGAAAAATAAAGCTGTTTGTTAATTATTTAATTACAAATAGCTCCACTGTCTGCTTGATTACACGAATGTGCTAACGAGCAAAATACATATTTTCAACTAAAAATTTAGCTTAATTAATGAAAATGTGAGCAAAAATGCAATTAGCCAGCTGAATTTAATGCAGTAAGGGAGGGAAGGGTGAGATTATATAGACTCCCATATATCACACTTCAGATTGAGGTGAGTGCAAAAATATTATAACTTCTTAATTGAAAAAAATTAAATATACAAAATACCATGATGATGATTTATAAAAGTATCTGAACTACAGACACTGCAATTTCATCAGCTGTAAGATTAAAAGGATGCTTCCTATATATGCTCTCTCTATAAGCAGATATAGTTGGTTTTGGAAAAATTCTGTTAAAAATCCATTAGCAAGTCCATTAGACTCATAGCTATTTTGAATTAAAACAAAGTGTTCTGAACACTGTTTACAAAAGAGCTACATTTAAAACAACGGTATAAACACGAAATAGGAAGTGGTAATTCATTATGCATTTTTAAATTAAATGAATATGAGTAATCCTAGATAAACTCATAAATTATCCACAGTGTCCGAGTGGTTGGCATTTTCCAAATGACAAATATTTGCACTGCTTAGTTACACATTGCTACTGTGTAATCAAAGATCTTCACAGCAATCTCAAATCTTTCAGAAGATTTGATCCATTTCCCATTAGTCACATACCCTGATGTACTGGCACATTTGCAGTGGTTGTGACTGTTAGTGTACAACAGCTACTATGTGCTTGAGTTTTAAAAAAAAGCAACAGAATAGTTACAGAATCTGTCTAAAATACAATATTCCAAGTGCTTGTCAGGCCACATCTGGAATACTGTGTTCAGTCTTGGTCTCTGCTATACAAAAAAGATGTCAACAGGCTGGAGATGGTCCAGAGAAGGGCTACAGAGATGGTCCAAGGCCGGGGAAGCCTGGCATGTGAGGAAAGGCAGAGAGAATGGGTTTGCTCAGCCATGAGAAGAGAAGGCTTAGCTTAGGGGAGAGCTTGTCACTATGTCCCAGTATTTAAAGGGTGGCTACCAAGGGGATGGAGACACCTTTTTAACAAGGGGTCACATGGAAAAAATAAGGGGTAATAGGTACAAGCTACTCCTGGGGAAATTCCACTTGTACACAAGAGGAGAATTTCTCCCAAGAGGAACAATCAGCCATGGGAATAACCTCCTCAGGCAAGTGATGGATTCTCCAACACTGGACAAGGTGCTGGGTCATCTTGCCTATACTGAGTTTTTGCCAAGAAATCTGAGCCAGCTGATCCTTGAGGTCCTTTCCAGCCTGGGATTCTGGTTCTATGAACTCCTGAGAGCATTCTTTAATATCCCTTCTCAAAAGATACTGAATCTGAATAGCATTTACAGGAAGCAAGTACACAAAGATGATCATTTAGGAAGTTGTCTGATGTGCAGAACAAGGACTACAGCACTAAAACATGAATACAATTGTATGGGGAAAAAGTAATGATAATAATGAGATGTGTCTCAAATATTCTTTAACTAGCTGCTATTTTTAAATTGGTATATTAAAACCACCCAAACTATTCTAAGAACTATTAGCTATTTATTAACTTTTCAAGCAAATAAATGGCTTACTCAGAAGGACACTTCCATACATTTACAAGTTTCAGAGGGGAGCAGAAAAGATACTGACCCATAAAATCTCTTCAAAATATTGAGAGAATGGTAAATTCAGGGGATTTCTGTTATGTTGAGTCTACATAACCAACCCCCTCTCCTTCACAGGGGTTTTATACAGTAGGACAGAAAAAAAATCCCTATTACTACACTAAAATTTAGAGGAAAGGAATGTTCTGATGGAGTTTGCCACAAAAGCAAAAGTTAACTTCTCTCTGCAACAAAACAGGAAAATAAACTTTGATGCTTTCTAAAAGATTCAAACCTTTGCTGAAGAGTCCTTGAGTTCGTTGAGGTTGTCCTGTAGAAAATGAACGGAGATGACACGTGAGCTGGAATAGTTTTCAGAAACCAGAGGGACTTTGGGAAGCACGGCCGTACCCTTGAAACAAAAAACAGCTACTCCTTCTGGAATAAATCTTATGTTAATACTGTACTCTGAATAAAGCTAGGAACTGAAATACTTATTAAAACAAAGAAGAGGGGGGAAAAAAAGACAATCTTATCTATTCTCTAAACTCTTAATAAATAAAATACAAAATGTGTCTGTATCTAATTTTCCCTAAAATAGTGAAAAAACACACTCTGCCTAGACAAAACATAAAGTAGTCTTAACTCTAAATACATCTTAACCAGAGGTGAAATAGGGTTAAAATACTTTTAAACCTGTACCTTCTCCACTTTCAGTTAAATGTGGTAGAAGCTACTCCAGAACAACTTTTATGCTGCCATTTACGAAGAACTTCATTACGAGTAGTTATCACTGTCACCTGATTCCTCAAAACTAGTAAAAGCTATTTGAGTTCTCCAAAATTAAGCTACATCTTTCAAGTAAATCTTACACAGAAAAAGATGTACTCTTTGAAAAAAAAAAACAAAAACAAAAACAAAAAACCAAAAAGAGAAGAGCTTGTTCTAGAGTTGGTAAGATGGTGAAGTTTAAAGACCCACATAATCCATCACAGTGTTCTTGATGAAGTATTGGTAACTTACAGTTTTAAATGTTCAACGTACTGCAAATTCAAAGATTCCATGAACATAGATGGTTTAGAAATAATATAAATATGGAGCAAGGAATGGCTACCCTGAGTCTTCAAGTAGGCTACGCCCATGGTTTTGTGCTGCGCTTGAGTGCTTGGGGTTTCTCTTTGCTGGGTAGGAGGCTTGGTTGCCACATCTGGTTTTATCGTAACGCAGGGCTCAACATGGTGGGAACCCATTGGAAATAAACAAACCTCGAAGGGAAGGTACAACAGAAGCTGCATGCGCACTGAATATACACAACTACAGGAGAACTGATCACCAAGGAGACTTTAAAATGGAACTCCTTTCAAGACTCCTCCTTAGAAGGCACATATCGGTATGATGCTCATCAAGAAGCCTGATGAATTCAGAGGTATCGTACATCCCGTATCATCCAGGAATCTTCAGTGCTATAGATTCTTCAATAGAAGTGCAGAAAAATATGCTCCACTCTGTTGCAAAGACTCATTTGCTTGTAGCTACCATTGCACTCCAAAAAAACTGACTGCTTAAAGCAATGAGGCACTTCTGTGTAAAAATTCTCTTGCAATTTCCAAACACTATTTTACAAAATTTGTGCTAGGTCCTTGAAGTATTATTTTGGTTAATTAAAAAATATTTTTATAGAAAAAAAGACAGTCCGCCAATAAAGAAAAGGAATGCATTTTCTAATGCAACTTAAAACCTCCAGTGGTTCCAGTGTATACTTGGCACAAAACTTGAAGGAAGTCGAATACTGGCATCCCAAACTTGTGAGCCTAACATGGGTGCTGCCTTCCTCAGGCTATACTAACCTTTACTGTTGAGGAATGTGATGGAGAAGAATGTGTATCAATTTTGCGGCGTTTTTGTTCTGAGGAAAGAACAGAACAATGGCATCATTAAAACTCAGTTAAAGGAGAATAATCCAACAACATCACTTTCTGAAGTACCAAAACAATTTAAGCTAGAATTCATTTTTTACCATTATGTAAATTTTGTTTCCCTTAAGCTATCTAGAGTTACCAACTTGCCTTGACTCTCTTTACAGAAGTTTGCAAAAAATGCATTGTATGAATAAAAGGCTGCAAAATTACGCTCATTTCCAACTTCCATTTTATGGAAGTCAGCACGTGAATTTCAGAGTTGCTACAAAGACCCTGAAATGGGGAACCCAACAAAAAGCACTACAACCCTCTCCAACCCTCTGCAGTTTGCCTTAAGCAGCACAAGTATAAAACTCAACATCAGCCTCAGATCATAAAAACTTAAAATAGCAACATTAAAGATTTGCTAACCTTTAATATAAGAGACAATTGATAAAGCTTACTGTGTCCTTCTTATGCACACAAAGACCTACATCTACTGTGCCTATTTTCTTGCAATTCAAAGCTTGTGATGAAACTCTCAAAGTATACTGAGTTCTGCACACGTCTGCAAAACTTGCAAGGCCAAAGTTTTACAAATATATTGTAACAAAAGACTTACAGTAGAAAATATGACAGGCTTTGTGAAAACCATTCACTGAAGACATGTGAAATTCATACATTCACTTTAGTTTGCCTTTTTGAGATATCCTGACCACCAATTTTAGGCACTATAATGGAAAGCCAATGCCAAAATCCTAGCTATTTTGTAGGGATTCTTTTTCACCTTCTCTAGCATTTTCTGATGTTCAGTGATTTTTCCAATGACACATTCTATTTTTCTAGACAAGAAGAAATACGTAAACTTACCCCTTTCAGATTCTGATGTTTCTGATCTGGGAACAGGTGACTTCAAGGACCCAGCTACTGGCACCTTTTCTCCTCCTTTAGCATTTTCCTTGGATTTCATTTCCTTTGCTAGATCTCTTTCTCTGGACGGCTCCTTTTCTCTCTCCTTTTCTGCAATTGACTTTGACTCAATGATTGTAACAACCGTCTTGGATTTTTCTTCTTTTGAAGCTTTTTCTTCTTTCTTGACTTTTTCCTTCTCTTTGTCAGACTTCGGTGTTTTCTCCTTGATCTCTCTGGGTTTCTCCTCTTTGTTTGCCCGTTCTTCCTTTGGTTTATCTTTCCCATCCTTCCCAAGTGCCTTCATCTCTGGAGTGGCAGCTGGAGTCTTGTCTTTTTTTTCTTTATCTTTTTCCTTCCCGCTTTTTTCTTTATCATCTTTCTCCTTAATAATTTTGCTGCATAAAAAAAAAATAAAAAGGCCAATTAGTATGCATACAAAACTTGGCTCTAGTTTTATCACAAGTTTTACTCCTGAAAGTTTGATAGAATTTCCTGAAGCAATCACTGTAAGATTTCAGATTTGCTGTTTCTTTATCAAAACAGAAACGAGCAAATGTTCTCATTTGTTTTATCTTTGTTTAGCTAAAATGGAATGCCTTTAACAACAATGTCAGGTCAGAAAAACTGTATTCTGAAAGAAATATCCTCATTTATTAAGCTCTAAAGAAATGGAAACAATTTATACGGAACTAGAAAGTAAAAATAAAAACACAGGTCATTTTCAATAGTAGCTCTGTGGCTTGGAAGGAAGAAAACAGAGAATGTGGAATAATAGTTTTTCTCACCTATTAGATGCACTGTTTCCATTGCTTGTTGTCACCTTCGGTGTAGCGTTGACAGTTTTATTAATAACTTTCACCACACCCTGAGACTTCTCCTTTAGTTTATCTGTTTAAAAAACAGGTATTTTAACAAGTTAATATGTATCCTATTGGTTAAAATAAAACAAGTAGCTAAGCATATTCATGCAAGGTCATGTGTAGCTATAATAGGCAATTAAATTAAGAATATCCACACCCCAAATCAAGTCAAAATAAAGAACATACAGTGACTCTATTTAGCACCACATTTACATTTTTTCTTTTCAGCTTAATGAGCCAAATTTTAAGAGAAGCCTGTAATGTCAGAAGAACTCTACTAACAAATAAACAGATAATAATCATAGGTATGTTTACCAGTCTCCTCAGTAGTGCCCTCTTCCAGTCTAACTGTATTTATTGTGAGAGACGTTGGCATCCCAGCACCACCTGGCCCGTTTTGTACTGTTGCAGGTACAGCATTCCTGGCAGGTGGGTCTTTGTGGTGAAATTCATTTTCGGGTATCATGAAAGGCTTCCTACTTTTCAACTGTCCAGAATAGCTGCAAGTCGCACAGATTGTTAAATATGCACAAACATAAAGCAAAACATGGGTTGAATCTTAAACGAGGATCTAATCTAACAGTTCATCTGTTATTTATTTCACAGTTTTTCCTAACTGATATGCAGTTTCTTCCCCCTTTATTGATGAGCTCAAAAGAAAATGAAAAACAAACAAACCCACTAGACACATTCGAAGCAGCTCTACTTCCACACCCTCTTCATTGCCACCACACACTCCCCTGTCAAACACACAGAACAAACTGCCTACTGACAAAAACTATTTGGGCAACCTGATCTGCCCCTCAGGCATACGAGGATGATTCCACATTCACCATAGAAAGATGGAACATGTAACTAAGCCTTTCAGAATCATATAAACTTCCAAAATCTAAGCAGTCTTGCAACAATAGCCCTTGGCTTTCTTCATTTTGCTATCTCTCCTATATCCTTGCTGCTGAATTATTTCTTTAAAATTAATCTATGCTCCTGTGAGTGGAAATCTTTACTATTTAAAGTGTTTTACTAGAGTCTTGTAAAGGAAATTAGTGATCATCCAGCACAAAATGAATGTTTTCATTCACACTGCCAGCACCGAGATGCAGGATAGCGAAATCTTCTGTGATAAGGTAAAAATCAAAATGTTAGGACTGTAACAGTTCCGAGTCTTTAGATGCCTTTCATGATCCACTTTTAACCACTTTCTTAAAGTAAGTTGTTGTTACCCCATAGCCAATGCATATAGATCAGGTCTCTTCTCTTTCTCTTCCTGACATATCTTGTGTACTCTTCTTTCCAAGGCTTGACCCAGGTTCAGCACTTTTGGATACCATGGAAGGATTTTGGTCAGCACAATCAGGATGTTTCTGATATGTGTATATTCACCCGTTTCCAGGCAGTGCACAGAAGCCTAAAACAAATTAAGTCTAATGATTTTTGAGTTTATTTATTAAAGCTTCCAAAAAACTAACATTTTTGGCATCTCTATTTACCTTAGTTAATTTATAGTGCCACTTGTGTACCACGTGTCTAAAATTCTCATAATCCAACTGATCAGCCTTATTTCCACCATCAAATCCAGTCGCCCGCAATATAGTTAGGAAGCCTGGATAGTTGCCACATTCCTACATGTGCATCAAGAAAAAAAAGTTAACTTTTCAGAGAACAGAACTGGTAATCCTAAAGTCTAAAGCCAAAAGAATAAGACACAATCACACTTGACAACACTTACACACATGCTTTTTTTTAAAAAACTTATTTATATTAAAACTTTAGTTGTGCATGAAAGAAAATATTATTCATAATTTAACTAGTTTTTTTTGCAAGGAGTATTAGGAGAGCCTACATATAATCACTAAATTATCTTCAAGACAAGCTATGAGGAAAATCAAAAACAGAAGGCATTTTTATTAGCCAATATATCTTTTAACAGTACAAAATTACTTCTAGCAAAACTACATGAACTACAGAAAGTCAATTCTATGTTTACACCAGCAGAAAAATTCAATCACTCTCTTTTTAAATCTAACTGAATTTCTTTTTCAAATAAATAACTAAATCCATTTTTATTGGGCTTAATTATACAAGTGGCCATTACATATTGTAATGAGCTAGCTCACATACCTTTTCATATATGACTCTGTCACTGTGCCATCTAGTCACGGTCTCCAGCATACAGCATAAAAACCTGCCATATCTACTGGCTTCATTTTCAGTGCAACTTGCAACTGTATATATAATATCAGAGAAAACCTGTGAAAAGAGCAAGAAAACGTTACTATGACTTTACTGAACTACAAAAAGGAACAAAAACCAACAAGAATTACAAATTTCTCTCACTTAAACCATCATTATGACTGTTTTTAAATACAACAAATTACTTATAAAATATTGGGGGTTTTTTCCAGTCTTTGTTACCCAACTGCTGGTCCTTCGCATCCACTCTAGAATCCAAGCAGAGTACAGCTGCTGCTGACAGTTTTCCATAGTCCCAGTTGACACTGACATTACTGTTTTATTTTCCTCTAAGAGGAGCCATGGAAATGTAGAGTGCTTAAAAGGTTGCAAAATCTGAACAGAACTCTTATGATTGCTGATGACTTTGCTCTCAAATTCCAGGTTCATGAGGGTAAAACACAAACAACATTTCTAGCAAATAAACTCCTGAAACTTTAAAAACAAATGGGCTTGTAAGATCTGAAGTACAAAAGTCATCTTCTGATTGTCAGATTCTAGAATTAAACTTCAGTAATGACCTTGTTTATTGCGAGGCAGGGAGACACTACTTTTACATGTTCATGTGGTAATTCCGTACATACACACAGAGTTGTAGCTACTCACTCGGTCATAGCAAAGAAGTGTGGAGAAGTTGGGTGTTTTCTGCTGATGCACCAGTTCAACGAAGTGAGCACAATAAACTGCATCAATTGCCGAAAAAATGCATCGGGGAAATATACACAACTGCAAAAATTTGGTGATAGTCTCATTTTTGGTAGATTCTTCAAAAACAAATAAGTTGAGAGGGAAAAAAAGGAAAAACAAAGTAAGTTGATGGGTTAACATTCAATTACTCCCTTCCCAAGGAATTCAATATCACACAACCATACTCTGGTGTTTCTCTATTTGGCTGCTTGTATTCCAGACATACCTTTGGCACTGATCAGAGTAAGTCAAAATAAGCATAGCTGTTAGAGGAGACAAGAGGGAGGATACCAGGATGGCTGTAGCAAATGTTTATTCCTCACTGGGAAAATTCTTCTATTACACAATAGGGGGGGAAAAAAGGGCTCTGGAAAAACTTTGGCAAACTTCTCCACCTGCTCAAATGGTGCACATTAACTAAAGGAGCATCAACTGCAATTTCCCTAGAGCACTTGATTTCACCTTTCTAGGTGGAGGCTGATTCTCAGCTTGGTTTCCTTAGAAACTGAAGAACACGCTGTCTGTATACAATCTATTAACAACCGTTCTTCCAATGAATCAAACCATTAGAGACATTTCAATAGAGGAACAGTCTTCAGCAAACCACCACCCCAATGCACAAGCGTTTTCTGAAAGTTTCATTCGACACCACCGAGTAAAAGACTGCACTGTATGCTCCAGTCACCTATTGCTAACTGGTTGGTACACCCAACAGCCAAACACATTCCCAAACTGCTCCCATGGCAACAAGGAGCACAAATGGAAGCTGGGAAGGATGTACACCACAAAAGGAAGGTTGGAAGAAAAACACACGGATGAAAACACAAAACTGAAGACTGCCAGTGGATGCCTTCAGAAGAACACTTATGATCCTCATGAGGGCAACTGGTGGTTTTGCAAAAGTCACAAGTCATTAATAACCAGGATTTACTTGCTTTGATTCTGTGATGCTCATGGAATAAAGCTTGTTCAAGAAACGACTGTCAGCTTTTACTTAAAAACTTTATGTTAACTTTAGTTTTAGTATCGACCCCTTAAATGTTATAACAAACCTTTGACACTTAAAAAAATACCCCAATCCTTCAAAAGTGTACAAATAAAGCAAGTGGGCATCAGCCAGAATAACTAGACTGTGATTGTTAAAGCTACCAGTCTACTTATTCTGCCAAAAATTAATAATTTTCTATTAACGATCAAAAAGTTTCTACACAAGAAGCCAATCTTTAAGAAAATAAATTAAACAGTAGTAATTTTTAAAAGTAATAATAAATCCCCCACTGCTACAGTGGATGTGCCACTTAATTTCCTCATGTAGTATTACAGGTTACTTCTTTCAATGGGGAAACTGCTGAAATAGTAAGTTTGTCTCTGAATACTATGCTGGGAAACTGCCAGCAGCTGAAGCCTGAGCACTCAAGAGGCTGTTCATATACAGATCAGATTGTCTACAAACGACTTTCTGGATGCTTTTGGATGCTTCCTCAAGTAGACAAATTTACCAAGGCAGGTCTAGACCAAGCTTTTGTCAGGTAGTAATTTTTGAACCAGCAATTTCACGTAGCTCATTCGCTGTCCACGTCAAATTTAATATTTATAAGGAATAACGTCTCTTGATTTAACTGTCAATGTTTCTTCATTAGATCAGTTGGGTGGATCTTACGAGGCGGACAATAAAACTCTTTTCCACTGGATTACGCTAGGCTCCTTGGGACAGACGAGCTACTACTTCCAGTTACAAACTCAAAGTTCATCCAGAGAAGAAAACTGACCAGAGAAAAACATTTCAGATTAACCATACCAGCAGAGTTCACAATCAACATGAAACATTACAGATGCTTTGTAGGAGAAAAAGCTTGATTCTGCTTCCTGCATATCTGCCATATCAAATATGTGCATGCTGTCTCACTGTGTGGTGCTGTCTGGCTGGCAAAATACATCTCCTGTCATTGGAACAGGGTTTATGCTACTGACCAAACACTGGCATATTGCTCCTAATTACAGGATTCAAAATAAGTTAATTCAAAGCAACCACTGTAAAGTAGCCATTATCCTAACTTAGCAGCATTGTAACTGCAGTTAGCAAGTACAAGCCAGCTTGTGATTACAAACTTCTATGGAATTGGTCAATCTCTTATTTTCTAAATTAGGACAATATTTAAAAGGTCTTGACGTGGCAAGAAATAAACAAAAGATCTCTCTGAAAGCCAACTACTCAGCATTTGTAAAGACACATTACATTCTAACTAAAAATTTACCTTGCTAACAGACCTCAACATATCAAGAGATCAAATCTTCCTATCAACAGTAAGAGTATGACTGAAAGCAAGTTCTGGGGACAGCGATGACTACAAGAACATCCACAGCATTTCCCCTCAACACACTTACTTGCCAGAAGCCAGTTATCTTTCTCTAGTTTCAGTCTCTGTAGAACTCTCTGTACATGCTCCAACTGCTTCTTCTCCTCTTCAAGGAGTTTGTCCTGCAGAGCTGTGCAACGTTCTTTTTCTTTTTTCTTTTTATTTGGAGGCTATAAAGTGTCAACATAAATCACTTACTATCATATTAACATTTGCTACAGACAGAGCAATAAATTCCTGGTAATACTAAGGAATATTTTAAAAACTTTCCATTTCACTCAATAATGTTCTACCCTAGCTATGAACACTGGCTGAATAAAGTTAAGACAAGAGTGAACAGATTAACCAGATACAGGTGTCAAGAACTGCTTTCTGAACCAGATTTTCCAGTAATTCTTACTCAGTTTAGTCACTGGTACTTTTAATATGGGAATTATAAAGAAATACAAATTATGTTTATGTGACAAATCTGAATGAATGACCTGTGAGGTGACAAAATCTCACAGATCTAAACAATCTTAATATAATACTTCATGAAAAGAAAGTCTTTAGAGGTTAGAAAGTTTAAACTGGACCATAAAATTGCATCAACATACCATTTCCTGATTGTCATCTATGGCTTTCATCTGGACTTTAAGTTTATTGACTTCTCTGTCATAGCTGCTATGTGGGACGGCAAGGTCATACATTGTCAAAGACCAAAATGTAGCATAGAATTGAGGGCTGATGTCATCCCAAACTTTGGGGAGGTGCAGAGAAATCACAGCTTCATGAACAGGAGCCATCACCAGCTCACATGATGTAATGTACTTGTGAACTTTGTGCTGCTGTTTATTTCCCTTCTCAGCTTTTTTTAGTTCATCGTACTTTGACTGTGGATTAGAAAATAAGAAAAATTAAAAACTGTGATCTCTATATACAAAAACAAAATTTAAACATAATTTTCTCAAAAACTTTTCTATATAAGACTCTCACATGTGAAATGTGAGAGTGATATACATATATATGATATACATAAAGCTCTGAAGAACATGGTACAGAACTTAACAGTATTCATCCATACTGGAGGGATTTATCTGTCTTCGTTGATGCTACTACCTGTTGTTATAGTAACACATTATACTAGATCAAGTAAAACTTGCTCTCCACATTTAACATTTTAGATGCAGGGAACAATTTATTTTTTACACTTCCTGAGATACCACACCATTTGGCAGCTGCATCACTTTCCTCCACAGTAAAAATCCATCTAAAACACCTGCAGAAGAACTTACACCTCTGAGAGAATAGGGAGGCAGAGAACTGCTGTTGACCCAAGATATCAGAAAAGGTGACTTCACCAGCTGCAACTTCTGTCAGTTGTTTGAAAGGTGGCACATGGGCTTTATTTTCTAAGAAGACTAAGGACAACCTGCTTCAGCCCACAGCTTCTAACTCTACTCCTAAAACTTCCCAAGTTTTGTTTAGCAAATGAACTTCAGCAAAAACCTAACATGTGTACTGGTAACACCTAACAGAGCAGCACCAACAGCAGACAAATGGAAGAGTTGTACTCACTGAAATATGATGTGCATACATGGGTCTTGAGAGGAAAAATGCAGCATCATGAGGTGTGTGAAACTCATTACAGAGAACATCAATAGAAGGCACTCGCTTAATGTAATCCTCTGTGCTCAGATTGGATGCTAAAAACCCACCAAATTGTACCAGGGTGTCATGGCACTACAATGAAAGATACAAAAAGTTAGCAAACAGTATTATTTTGTTCAAAAATTAAAGTTAGAGAGAGCTTGGAAGCTTGTGCTTTTTTTCTGCCTTTTTTCTTGTTAAAAATGTTAATGCCACGTAGTAGAGCAAGAATTTTAAAGCCAGCAGTACTGTAAGGGCATTCTGTTCTAAAGATTGGAATGCACCTAGTTATTACTGCCTAAGGCAGCAAAAGAATTCCTTTTTAAAAAAGAAAGTTCCACTACCAAAGTAAGATCAGAAAAACATGATGGACAACTTAAGCATTCTTTGTCATAAAAAATTCTTTGATCTTTTACTCAGAAGTCACTTGTCAACACATAATTCAAACAACCACGCATTTCAGTAATACAACCACTGCAATTTATTTTGAAATTCTTACATGTTCATATTTATTGTACTGAATTCCTATATGGAAATCTATAGATATTTTATGTGCTGAATTCTTAATGTATCGTGCTGATATACTAGAAGTTAACAAAAAGGAGGGGTTCTCACAAATACAGGTGTTTTTACTTGCCTGATCATACAGTTTTCCCACCAGCTTCAGATGTTTTTCTCCTCCCTCTTGAAAGATCACACCATTTCTCTGTTGAGCCATAAGCAGGCACAGTGGGAGGGCAAGATCATGGTCCAATAATGCATCTTTTAATCTCTGAGATGATTTTTTTGTATTCCTGATCTGGCCAAAGTATCCACCCTGCACAGTACAGAAAAAGTTACCCAAGTTTGAAAATAGTGCATCATAAATGGAATCTATGTGTACTGAATGCAGGAATAATAATGAATTAACATCTGTTTCACGTCCATCAATGAAACTCCCTGGATCCAATACTGCAATGTATGTACAGAGGAATCAGAAACTAACTAGTCTTGCCTGTTACTAATTAGTTTTTGTTACTCCCCTCATCAAGGAGCTGCTCCCCTCTGAGCAGGGCTGTATCAGCAGCACTGCACCACATCCATGCTCACCGGCTGCTGTAGGTTACAGCTAAACACCTTTCTCAGCTGTGCTGCCAGAGTTCATGAATCAGTCTTTAGAACCATCATTAATAAGCAACAGCTATTATTATATTTAACACAAACCTCAGCTTTCAGTTGTTCTCCACCAGTCATGGCCTCCAATTGCTCCATGGTCATTTCTTCAGTAATTTCTATCCCTGCCATTTTCTGTACGACCTCTTTTAAAATAAGCAAATCAAAGCTGCACAGAAAAGTGGAGACAATTTATTTAAGAAATAGGACCTATGATATTCAATACACAATACAAAGCAACACCACAATGCATGTTAAAAGAAATAACATTTTCATTCTTTTTTGAAGAAGAAACTAGCACATTGAACACAAGCATTTCTTTACGGCAAGTAGAAAGTTAGTACTTATAAGCAATGCAGGCATTTAGCAGCTGGATTTCAGAACAATTTTGGGTTTCGGGGTCTTTTCACAGTTTCTTCATGGAGTATTTGGTATTTTGTTAAAAGTTTCTAGAGTAGTACACAGCCTTAACATACAGGAAAAATTAGTCTGGAGAGGTTACATGGAAACACAGAAAACTTTTTTTTTTTTTAAACATAAACACAGAATATAGAGAATACTGCAACAATCATCTTCTCCAGAAACCAGGCTTTACTTCCTGCTCTCAATTCCGAAAGGACAATGACTTTTTTCTCTCAGCAGAACTTGTACCACAATCACACAAATCAAACACGTTTCCCAGTAGCTTCTGAAATTTGTGTGACCTGCTTATAAAAATCACTGACCTATGCCATCCCCAAAACAGAGCTTTATATTTAAATAATTTACATGGTTTATACTTTTGTTTGCTGTTCTTAACCATATGCATGTTTTCTGTCTATGAACTATGCGATCCCAGCATATACTCCAATCCAAATACCTGAATACTGCAGTTCTATGGAATTGGTCATTCTGGTAAATCCATTTTATTTTTATGATCCCAAGTACTAAACTGATTTTTTTTCTCCTCCAAATACTTAAAGCCTTATTTCTGGGGAAGACAATAAACGTTACTTACCCTTCCTCTGTAGCTCAATGTCATTGTACCATCATCAGAACAAAACAAATTAAAGACAGAGACAGTGTCTACATTGCAGGGAAAAACTAGGTGTCTTGACAAATACCCCAAAATAACATGCCATATTATCACCATTGGTAAGTTGCCTTTCAATAACCATTTGGAGATTCCTACTAGAAAAAAGCTGACAATCACATATGTGATAAAATTAAATGAGTAAATGAAACAATAGTAGTAAGTGATGGCAATGGAAAGAAAAAAGGAAACTCAAACTGCGAACCTTGTTTAGAAGTATTTTTTGAGTTGTGATTTACATTGGCATATGAGGCAGCAATTCAACTGCCATTAAATACATTTGATAAAGTATTTAAATAAGATGTTAAGAGCCATCCCTGCAGAGAAGACACTAAGAAAGGAAAAACTAAGTCACACTCCTTTTGTATTCTGGATACTTGCTTTTTTAAATAACGTATGATAGCTTTTATGAAAAAATCAGAGACTGCAGGTTTTTTCCCTGTCTGGGTAGCTGTTAAAAAAACTATTAAAATAACTTAGATGAAAAATCAGTACTTCAAAAATGTCACAGCTTTATAAGAGGAAAAATAACGTAATAAAAAGGATTTTTGCTATTTAAATTTCTTAACCTTCACAGTATCATAATGGAGTTTTACCACTGCAACAACATGTAGAGTTGTTGCCCATGTATCAGCAAACACCCAAATAATACATTATAAAAATTAAGTTTATAAAGATCAATTGTGCAAGACTTGCCTTTTCCCAGCTTTCAGTTGGTTGGCTACATACTGCAGTAGACCAGCAAGTTCAATTGGGTATTTTCGGAAGACTGCACCACAAAAACTAGCCAGACCTAAACCAGAGAGAAACAGCTGTGATGCACCTCATGGGACACTAATCATTAAATAAACAAAGTGCATTTGGAATGTTAGCAATAAACGCATTTTCGCAATATAAAGGAAAAACTATTTTCCTATTGATTAAACCTGTCAGCTCCCCATTTTGTTTAAAAAAATTAGCCAGTAGGTGCAAGCAAAATTGATCATTATGATCAATGGTACAGTAGATCATAAGGAGGGTGAAATATTTTAAGCATTAATGTAATAAATAACCCAAGAATACTAACTCTGCAGCCAGCTTGAGATGGTAGTGTCATCATGCTTCATTCTCTCCTTTTCAGGGTTTGCCAATGCTTCAATGATACAATCTTTAGTGGAGTTAAAGAGAACATTTTTCCTTATAAAAACAACAGATACACAGACTCGCTTTTCTGGCTCCATGATTTGTAATATATGAATGGGATATGCAAGTGCAGCAAGAATGATATAGGAGATCCGCTAACACAGTTATGGCACAAAAAAATAAAACTATGAAAGAAATAACAATTTAAAAGCAATATTTAATTCATTATTTACAGGATTGTTACACCTTCAAGAACAGAGTGAAAAGTAAACAACATTAAAAAATAACGAATTATTTTCACACTGTATAAGAATTAATAGAGAAGGTTCCATAATCCACTAAAAGTACAAAGATATTTGCAAACCTCATTAAAATTTCCAGCAAAAAGACACAAGAATAGAAAACAATAGAAGGTAATATTTACTCACAGACAACAGACCTGATCTGGCTACAACTGCAGCTTTACCAATAACTAATATATTGATTTCCATTAAAGGATACATGCCAAGACATCGTAGTTGAGTGAAGTGAGGTATTTCAGTGAATCAACAACTGGAGTTATTAAATTATCATATTTTTGTATTTGTGATAAAATCTGAAAGTTACAAAAGAGATTGAGATGAACAGGGACAGTATTCCTTATCTTTCACATAATAAAGCTGTTTAGCAATATCTGTCTTCAAAACCTACACAAAACATTTTTTGATATTAATCTTCCAGAAGGTCCTAAACCACTGTCAAAGCAATAGGCCATCTAATTAATTTAATTTCATTTATATTCAATATCTCAGACCTGTGCAATAATAAAAAATTACCATATTTCTAAATTTGCATCAAAAGTAAAATAATGAAATTTAAACTGCAGATCCCTTCCTGCACTACAATATCTGTTGTTAAGATGAAGTAGTATTCAAACACATGTAACTACATACATAATCAAATAAAATTGTAGGATTGCTGTGGCTGAGCTTCCCAATCTGTCTCCCAGAGGGTTTCACATTTTCCTTAGTCAAACGCCTGCAAAAGAGAGCATATTTTATTGCAACAGACAAGCTAAAAGAACACTAAAACAGGTTAGTTCCAGTGAAGAAACACCTTTATTAGTCTCAGATTAAATTCTCACTAGCAGATGGGTTTTCAAGGAATCTAAGCATAGAAATATTACTCTTTTTAGAATCAGAAACTGATAATTCCACAAAATGCAGACAGTACAACCAAATCAATTGGCCCTATATTACTATGGGCAATATTCTAGTTTCAACTTGGAGCTCCAAGTCTTTTATCCAGTAACAATTACTGTCTTGCCTATGTAGAAAGGTTCTGACTATTTTCATTATACCATCACATCATCTGCTTTTGGCAATAACAAATGGAGAAACCAAATCCCTGACAATGTTAGAGACCTTAAATGTGAGGTAAACCTGAAATTACTGTGAGCCCACTTGCAGTTGAGAATGAATCATTTTGTTCAACTTACTGCCCTGCACTCAAACCTACAGAAACCATGACAAGATTTGAGACTTTAGATGAGTCTCCATACCTAGAGAAAATACGCTACACTCTGACATTTCCATAAGCAAAGCAATTTATCTAACAACAGCACGCCCATAGAAAAGGTTTTAAATCGCTTAATAGGACATTTTTCATAGATTAAATACTACCCTCAGTGATAAATGTCTGTGTCTTTGCTTATTTCACCAATTTTAACCACAGCACATTAAATACTTCATGAACAAGGACTATCAGCGAAATTAGAAATTCATTAGAAGAGAAATGTACTTGTCAAGCTTTCTTTCTTCTTCAGTTGGTGACATGCAATATCACTGTATCACAGTTCATCATCATGGGAATAGACCACTTACTTCATGATGTATTTGGCTCTGTCTATGGTTTGGGCTTTGACCTTCACCAGAAGTGGGTGACTATTGTACGTTTCATTCTTCCATTGCCCGTAAAGGCGGTACCTTGATAGATTATGAAGGAAAACTGATTTCAGTACTGACAGTTCAACAGACCATTCCAAAGAGTGGAAACAAGTCGTTCTACTCACCGGTACTGGTATGGAAAAGTCTTGAACATCCCCCATAACTCCTCAGACATGCATGCATTGCAGTCCATCAGAGAAAGAGATGGAAGCAGGACTTGATCAGTGATACTCAACAAACAGCTGAACAGCGTCTCCTGAACAAAGACAAAAAAACACAAGGTAACTCCCAAGGAAATGCCTCAGAAGGCGTGTTACACATGCAATGCAAATATGTGCAAATGTCACATCTTAGCAGACTGATAAAAAACAAGTATCCTGCAAGATTAAGACTTCCAAAACAAAGGAAAAATCTAAAAAGGACCTAAAACAACTCCCATCATAAATCACTTAGTAAATAATTTATGGATTATATATACTGTCAATATTTTATTTGCCTATATATTTGAACACAGCTTTGGAAATCTTCAGCAAGTTGCACTCATTTTTAGATCAAGTACATCATTAAAAAATGGATATTGTGTGGACTTGCATCAAGTGCAACCAGAGCAAATAGATTCTGGCAGCTGCTTTCATCAATGTATTACGACAGTCCTTGCCTCTACTTCCATTTCCAAAATTTCAGATTAAAACTTGAAGGTATTATTCATGTTTCCAAGAAGGTACCAATTTCCATGTTTTCAGTACCCTACCCTTATCCTTTCTTAAACATTTCTCTTTCCCATTGAGCTATTTTAGAATAACTGCAGCAGCAATTAAAAGAGAAAAAACCAGAAGAGACTCATTTTCTCTGCAATTATTCAGAAGTCAGAAAATCATGTTAAGTGAGAAAGAGAAGGAATAAGTAATAATGAAAAGTACACAAACCTCAAATTGAAAACTTACTTGATTTAAAAAAAAACAACACATCTTTTTTAAGTTAGATTTCAACTGGACACTTGGGTTTCATTGTGAAGAATCTTGATAATTCAGTAAATTAATAAATTTAGAGGTAAATAAATTAACTAACAAAAAAATTACCACCCTACTAATAAACACCTCCCCTACTTCCAATTTCTTTTTCTCTATGCTTTTCCCAGTAAATTCTTTTAGATACAAAGTGACATCATGAAAAGTGTATTTATAGAATACATAGCTGGAGATTCTCCAGCTGATTCTCAGCAAATGAGTAGCAAAATGAACTGGACTGAAGAGAACAAGATTAGTTTTGAAGATTGTAGTGAGGGAAAAAACTCAGAATGGAATACCAAAGAACCTCTGCAACTAGATTGTTTGCCTATTAAAAAAAAAGTCAAGTCTATATATTTATTAAAGCATAAAACTCTACAGAGTTTCACAGAATTCTACAGGCAGATTGTACAGTTGTTAAACCCTTGGTGAAAATTACAATCTTGCATAAAAAGACTTTCCTCCAAAGTAAACTCACCATTTTCTCTTTATCTTCTTGTTTGCCTCCATCAGACTGAAACTATAACAAAGACACTCATGTTAATTTTTAACAGTTACTGCAACAGTTTCAGAACAGGCTACTTCAGCAAAAGCATCAACCCGAAGGGTCACACGCCTATTAAGTGTTTAATTTGCCAGGTCTGACAGCATTAAAGTATTTTTAAACAGAAATTCAAATGCACAGATGGAATGCATTCCTTACATGTATATGGGCTTCGCGCACTTGTCCAAAAGGAGATAATAACTAAAACTACAAGGAAACTTGCTACTGTGTATCAAACACTGGATTTTTTTTTTAATGGGGAGAGGAGAAAAATGCCCTAAGCATTCACCTTCTACCTAAAAAACCACAGGACTTCCAATGTAATTATCAACAGCCATAGAGTATTTCCCCATCTCCTGTCACAGTTACACCTCTTATGCTTTTAGTCTTTGTTATTAAATTACTTTTTCACTCTTCTTGCTCCACTCGCCATGGAAAGCATATTAAGCTATCACACCAGTAAGTGCACAATTATTTTAAAGGTACACTTAAGCATGAAAGCTGCAGTGCAGTGTTAGTAGTCTAACTTTTAAACTACTGTATGGGTTAACTCACAGTCAAATTACCTTCAGTTTTAAGTATTTCTATTGCACGTTAAACGTAGTTTCACAACTAGAACATGCTGATGGCAACAGTGCATTAAAAATAACTTTCCCTATGTTACCTTAACCACTCTGTCACTGACGAATTTCTTCACAGTTCCAACCTAGAGCAAACAGCTAAAATGTTGCTCATTCTTGTCAGAAACACATTAAACTGTTATATAGATTTACAGTACACCTGCACAAGAGATTCCTATAACCAAGTAATCCCCCTTCCTCTGAATGCATCCACAGAAACAAAGGCTTTCTCATAAACATTCAGTACCTGAATTACAAAGTAGTCTTAATATCTGCTGACAGCAGTAAAATTAATTAATCCCTTTAAAATATAACTTCCAAATTAACTGCATTGTCAGTACAAGAGCTATCACTCAAATATCTATCTTTTCACAGGCCAGCAAGAAATGAGCATGCTATAATGTGAGAATATTAACCACTGGGAAATCTTATTCTGGATGAGAAAATGCTCAGAAACTATATATATACAGAGATATGGAAGTAGGGAAATGCTTGAAGTTACCATGACTTTATTACAAAGACTACATGGAACTCCAGGTTAGTCTAAGTCCATCACATTATCACTGCACCTTAGAACGTACTAAGAGTAAACTCTCTCGACAATATCTGCAAAATTAGACAAAAAAAATCTTCAATTCCAACAACTGTTCTTAGCTCTGTGTCATCAGGTACAGCTGGGAATGAAAGTCTCCTCTCAGGTGGTACATAAATTATTCCAACATTTGTTACTTGTAGTTGAAATAAGAAACACTTCTATGAATAAAGTTATAAAACTGAAAATTTCCTCTCCAACACTACTTAGATCAACCAACCTCTTCAACTTTCTGTTTAAGTTAAAATAAAATTCTTGATAACAAAACTCATGGTTTTTAGGTTTGAGAAGGTGGACTCCTTATTGATATCAATAATAATAATTCAAAAATTACTAATTCCAAAGTTTCTCTGAGCTCCTATTATAAAAAAAAAATTCTAAATCCTCTGTTGTTGATTTGAGAATAAAACAGAAACTGCTAATTAAATAGAAGTTGCAAAACGAGTAGAAGAAGAAATCATTAGCCTCAGTCTATGTACAAGTGCATTTTAAGGGAGTTCAGAATATAAATTCAATTTGTGGCCTTTTTAAACAGGTCACATTACCAATCCTTCAATATACACATGCTAAAGATATGGTCCAAAGACAGTAACCAATCTCAAGAGACTATTTCATTTCTGAAGTTGGCAAGTTGAGGCAACCACCACATCGAACTCATCCTTAATAGGACCCAGAGTATTTGTCACTGACACAAGATCAACAACAGCATTTTAACTAGGCAGAACAGGGGGGAAAACCTATGAAGTACAGAGATGCAACATCCCAAGTAACCCCAACACCTGGATGTGAAAGAACAATTACTTGTACTGAACACGTATATGGTTATCAATCCCTACTGTCCACCTTGTTACTCCAATAATCTAAAAGCTTCAGTCAGCATCATGTGTTTTGTGGTGTGTTTTTTTAAAATATACCTACAGAGTTCATGTTTTAAAAAAGATCATAATGAAAAGTTGGATATCACTAAATATTCCTGGTTATAAACTGAAAGTGCCTTAAGTTGTTCATAAGAAGTGTTTGTTTATTGATCATAAAAGTGATCAAAAATTAAGATTCTCTTAATCTGTCCTTAGTCAAAGAAGTTTTTTGTGTTTCAGCATTTGAGTATCTACACAATAAGACTTGAGCATTTTTTGACATCAGAATAATTGGTATTTTTCAAGTTTTGATCAGGTGTTATGTCATACCAACCTCCTTCATGAATGCTTTTCCAAGGCGCACTACTTTTGCAAATAAAATGGGATCATGGGACAGATGAGGACCAAGGTAACAAAGCATGCTGAACACTTCCTTTCTCAATTCCTCAAAGCTCTCTGCTTGTTTCGGTGCTCTCTTGTTTGGCAAAGAAGAAACTGGTGACCCTTTGGCTCCTTTAGGTACACCAACTCTGAAAAATAAGATGAGCCACATTTCACATGAAACAGAAGTACAAATTTTAGAAGTGTTATCAATAATTAGGCTTATCAGTGAACTCATGCTTGTAATGAAATGGTTTCTCCCTGCGGAGCGACAGAACTGGCTCCCTTTACCTGCGGTACAGAGGTTCAATTGTCACGTGGACAAGCTGGCAAAGGGCAACTGCAATCGGCTTGTGCGAAGTAGCGTAAAACGGAGGCATCTGATCCATAATACTTTGTGCATGGTGCCAATCACCAATTTTCAGTAAGGCTTCTAATAAGCCAAGTTTTTGATTATCGGGAGGCTGCAAGATAGAAAAAGTGTGTTCATAAAGTCTGCTTAATAGTTCTCCTTAGGCAGCTGCAACGCAGAGCTAGAGGGAAAAAACAGTGCTTTAACTGTGTAATCAAAAAGCCATACAAAATAAGATTCAGCCAGACATTTAGACAATAAGCAAACTTCAAAAGAAATAGTAAACCAGTCCATGTAGAATCTAAGATCTGGATCAAAGAGAAAGTTAAAAATAACGTTTAAAGCCAATGTGTGAAGTTGTCTGACGTATGGCGCATCACGTACTTTCCAACTGTCACAACTGCAGCTTATTTCTTCACATGACATTTTAAAAACAATGTAAACGTTTAAGAATCCTTTATGTTGTGTGTTTTTCTGGGTTTAAAAGCAGCTTATTTCTCTCGCAAAAGCAGATTAAAATTACAAATAAAAAGCCAAACTAAACTCAAAACCCTTTCCCTGTCTCAGTGTGCCTGTACCATAAGTTTCACATCAGCCTCTATTCCAGGAAACTAGATTTAAGTGCAAGCCTACAGGAAGTTCTCCAAATATCCCTTTTGCAATATAGACATAAGAGGAAATAGGACTTTATAATTAAAATCATGCCTTGAAGCACCTTTTCACAGGCATGGCATTGATACAATTTATCGTTATTCATGGTTTCTCCCTGGCCCCCAAGGTAAAAGTCTATTCATACAGGACTGATGGTAAGGAAAACTAGCTGTAAGTATCCCTAAAATGATGTTTATAACAAGGGAGCAAAGATTAAAGGTCTAAGAAAAAATGTGTTAATACTTTAAATATAACTACTTTTATCTTTAAACTACAAACAGACAAAAAAAACCTGTTAAGTGGTTAATTGGTGTGAAACTCCTAGTTAAAGTTTGATACTAAACTCCAAATTTTTTTTTCTGACTGTGTTTTTTGGGTGATTATCAAGTACATTGGAACCAGTGTTTCTACTCAGAGAGTCTCCCAAGGCTGTATGTGCCAGTTTGCAGTTTTGTTTCCACAGCAGACACAGCTCACACACACAGGCTGCCTGACTGGGCCCCTCTTTAGGTAAATAAGCTCTTCTGACACAAGCTCTCCAAAAACCAACACATGCCTGGCACAGAGGGGTCAGTCTGGAACTGCTGTCAAACTCAGCCAAGCTCTGACCCCTCTGTGTCTCCCCATTATACAGTCAAATGCAGTTTAAGAGGCAAAAGTATATAATGCATCTGTCAGTAGTAAATTATTCACATTAGAGCCATGAGACAAAATGAATTTTAACCACACAAAACAAGCACTTTGTAGATTTAAAGGAAAAGTCATGTCAGTAATTGTTAAATGGCACTTTCCTTACCCAGGCATTCATTCCATGGTACTGTATCAAAAATTGTACATTAAAGTGATATATTGGATACAAAGTACTTAAACTTAAGACTGTCAACAGCTTTCACACAGTTACTCCTCTAATTGCTATGAAGTGCACAGCTAAGCACACACAAAAATACTTAACACAAAACAAGCTTTTCAAGAAACACCATGCACTGCATAACAGTGTATAGTCAGAGAAATTGGTTTTTTAAGTACAGCCCTTAATTTCACATCACACAGGCTCAGACTCCGCTATTCATCATTTTAATCCTTCAGAAAAATGCTGCAGTTTCTGCTACAGCTTAAAATTCCCCAGTTCTTAATTCTAAAGCTTAGCCATAAAAACTGTCTTAACTCTTCTGACATTACTTGCAATACATACACTCCCCACAGTCCCACCAAGAGCTTATTTTTCCATCTGAACATGGTGACAAACACACTTCAGAGAATTGCAGGAGCCCCATCTGATTGCAGGGAAGGCGGACCAAAGCAATGTGGTATAAGCAGAAAGGAGGGGGATCAGAAACTTAAAGCCAGTGAAAGGAATCAGTCTAAGCAGCAGTTGAGGCTGCAGTTGAAAGCCAGAGAGCAGCAACTACATCAGCTGCCTGAGGGAAGAAAGTGGAACTAGAAGGAAGGTCAGATTAACAGAATCACAACGGAGTAAACAGGTAGGAATAAGCTGACAAACCCTGTCACCAGTTCCCACAATAATGAACTCAGGAGGATACAGAAAATACAGAACAAACTGTCAAGACTAGTGGACCTCTCCTCCCAAGTCCAGCCTGACACTTACAAAAGCAAATATCAAGTTTTTCTTTTACCTTTTTTTTAAATAAAATGTTTGAGAAGGCACTGAAATGCACTGAGGCACTGAAATGAGCATGACAACAGAAAAGACGCCAAGAGGTTAAATAATTTTGTTTCTGAAGTAAGGCTTGGACACACTAAAACACATCAGACCTAAGGCAATGTGAATATGACGTAGTAGGAACTTAAACTGCGTGTAAATTTACACATACACAGAGAGAGGTTTAAAGGAAAGAAGAGTGAACAGTTACAATTAAAAATGTTTGGTTATAACCTTTTCCTACAATGCAGGGTAATTTTAACATTTCTAACTCTGGCAATTCTTTATGTCTCAATTTTGATTGAGAGATAAGGATTAAAGTCTTAACAATGTCATTACTTTTATGAAATCAACCGGGATTTACTGTCACAGGTCCTAGAAACAGAGCTGTTAAAGACTGTGAAGTGTATGAATGCTGGGATATACTTAGTGGAGCTGATATAACAAAAAGGAGGAAAGAAATTAATTAGTCATTGTAACCAAGAATATTAAACGTAGAGAAATCCAGAACAAACCCCAAACCATTCATTTTTGCACATTCAATATAACAGAAGTGCAGCCCAGGGACAGACACAAGCCATCTAAAAGTACATAACTGTCTTTCAAATACACACAAAAATGTTTTTGTAACAATTGTTTTTCTTAGTTTAGTATCACTTATAATAACTTCAGTGAAAAGGAAGTCACTCACACACCTTTTCGGTTTTCTCCTCCTCTTTTTCCTTTTCTTTCTCCTTTTCCTCAGTCTTTTCAGATGACAAGACAACCATTGTAAGTTTTCTGACAATTTGTTTAGCTTCCACTATCTCTCGCTTGTGTTCCTCAATGATGGCATTATCCCCTGGTAGAAGCTGAAAAATCAGAACCAACATTGTATCTGAAAATTCAATGGACCTACTGCTACTTTGGATGACTTGAACTCAAAGCAGAGGTTTGTCCTTCCTTGTTACTAAACAGATTGTCTTTCAGGAAGTCCATTTCTTTCCCTTGTTACCATCATCCCAACAGGGAATTACGCCATTAACAGACTATTCTGACATCAAGGACTCATGAGAAATATTCCTGTTCTATTTCTTCACAACCATTAGCTGTTGAAGCTCCCCTTTCCCCCCCGAGTTTCGTTCAGCTGTAGCTGTATGGTGACAATTACACACACGCTCCATAATAACATGTAACACAATTCAGAGCCTTTAAACCGAGTGAATATTCAAAAGCATGAATTTTCACTTGCTCACCTAAAGGAAAAAATACTAATCACTAAGGAAAACCAGGTAACCTACTTGATAAGAAGAATCTTGTGTTTGACAATGATCAGAGTGAGGAATATAACCCTACATTCAAAAATTAAAAGGTCAAGTTGTGATACAAAAGAAAAGCTCTTTTTCTGACAAACTTTTAGTTCCTAAAACCAAGCTCAAACTTTAACTGCAAATACATAACTGTTGCATTTTTCTCATTTGAAAATACAGGGAACCTACTAAGATTTACCAAGAAACACCTAAGATGGAATTTCAATGGGTGAATCCTATGTTCAGGATGCAATAAATATTCTATATGGCCATATGTATTTACACACCAATAGAGAACAGTTCTCACAGTTTTGGAAGGGAGGGCAGAGATGGGGAGAACATTCCCAAAATGAACAGTAATCCAGACAAGACTCTTGTACAGGAGCTGCACAACGTGCTCCACTTCAAACTCAACCCCCACATGCTAATTATTTTCTAGAAACTCACAGCAAGTTAAACTAATCCTGAACTGAAAAGAGACTTAGCAGTGAGAATCACCATCACACAGGTGAACAATGTCAACGACTGCAGGGACCCTTGAGCTGTGAGACTTTCAGGAAAACATGCCCACACCTGCACAGGTCTGAGCTGAGATTGCTCAGGCCACTGTAACCCCAAGTCTAAACATGTTTTGTAAGCTTCCAAACATTCTTTAACAAGCAAATATTATCACCAGACATTCCTCCTTCCACAGCAGTTATCTGACACATGCACTCCTACACTTGCTCCACCCAACACATTTTTAGCCAAAATACTTGTAGGAAGCCAGAGACAGTTATTGACAAGTCAGATTTTGACTATGAACAGCCACACAAATTAATGGCAGGACTACCTTCCAAAACTTCCACAGCTGTAACCAGAAGTTCTTTCAATGATTTCAGTGGGAAGAGTTGAATCTTAAAATACCTTTCTTAAAGTATCTATGGATATTCTGGAACTACAAGAATTCTTGCATAATGGAAAGTTAATTTGGTAAGTGTAACATTGTGTTTGCCATTTGCCAAATTAGGATGGTGGTTGGTTGATGTCTGTCAGACTCCAGAGGATAAGCCTCTTTGATTAAATCTGAACATATAACCCCATTTCTCTTTCAACCTAACAAACGGTCAGGATTCTTGTATAGAATGAGAGGCCTATTCAAGAACATGCAAAAGCTTAAAAAAAATTCTACTATTAAACTAAACAAAGACTTTTAGGAGCCAATTGTTCTACCACTTTTTTCAAGAACTGATTATGTGAAGCAAAACTGAAAGAGTCTGATTCTTAAGGAAGGTTACTTGGGCATTTGCCTCTGATCTCCTATTCAACAAGGAGGTAAACAATCTGGAGAATGTTACACAGATAATTCAAATAAAGTTTATCAGCATTCATATTTCAGTGTGCCCTTATTTGAGTATGTGACACTACAAAGTGCCGAAAATTTTAGAAGGCATCAAACATTGTACACATGTAAAGGTATTGAACAGTATGTCATAAATCTGAAGATTCAGAAACAGGGTGAAGTAACTGATTTTCCTTTTTAAATGCCCTTAGCTTTGGCATTTGACAGAGTAGTACTGTCACTTACATGAACATAAAGATCCTCCAGATCTATGAGATTATGTTGCAAAAGGACAGCAGCAACTCTGTATAAGGAGGAAGGTGTCTCCCCACTTGGATCCTAAAAAAGAACAACATGGTAAATTTAAGAAAAAAAGCAAATCAGACCACCACAGAAGGTTATGAAACAGAAACCACTCAAACTTCAGAAGAAACAGATTAATCCACAGTTCTCCTTGTTATGTTATTTAACTGCTATTTCTCCAAAACCACTGGATTTGACTGTGATACACAATGAAAATAAAAACATTCAACTATCGTCACACCTTATGGCACTTGTATGTAATTGCTAAATTATACATTTAAATAAAACCTTGAATATTTTATCAAATACCAACCATGACACCCCAGCAAACACATTCATCACTCCTGGGGACAAGTCTTTTGTTTATAACCTACAATCTCTTTGCTCATGTCAGTCCTTACGTAACTATACAAGTTCAAGTGGAAGGTATCAAGACTGTTTTCAGCTATTTTAGGGAATGCTAAGCATTCTCCTGTAAAATCTTTTTAATACTGGAATTTTACAAATCAAAGATTAATTTCTATGTAAAAAACAAAAATCTGCAAAAAAAATCTTAGCACTGACTGCATTGTGTATAATCAAGCAGGAAAACCAAAAATGAAGAATGCAAGTACACTACCTGATAAAATTTGAATTTGAACCCAAGGATATGGCACAGGGTTTGAGGTTCACACATGTACATGTAAGACTCTATCAGAGGTACAAAGAAGTCATCATACTCAGGCCTGCACTCATAGACTTCTAGGATAATATCCAAAACTCTGTTAGGATCAAGGTTGAAACATCCTAGTAAAGAAGAACAGAGTAGAGAAGTTTAACATTGCATTATAATATTATTCTATCCAAGGTGATCTACTTTCTGTAGTCATAAGGTCACATAGGAAAACATATGCCCATATTTTTTTCAAAAAATTCCTTACCTATTAAAGATTTGATATTTTCAAGGATTAAATCACTAGTGATATTTCCAGATAAGTCTTGACCCAGTTCTGCAATGAGCTTTGCATAACCTTCATTCTCCTCTCTTAGCAAATTAAACTTCTGTTGCTTATAACTGCAAATAAACAGAAATTAAATACTATTGTGTAACTCACATCCAGTGGAGCTTATTGATGCCCCTAGCAATTTATTATACAAAATGCTAACTTTTAACGCATTTTTAAGAACTTGTCATTCATTTACTTGAGCTATTGCAAGAACTACTGAATGCAGTATATGAATACCTATAAAGCAGCAAGCAACCCCCAAATACAGCTCTTCTATTTCAAATGCAGACCATTGAAAAGATTATGCTTACACTTAACAGGAAAGCCTGTTCCTACACACTGCACTGGAGAACGGCTCTGTAGCAGTCCATGCTTAAGGACCTGCTCTGTTTCAAGTGGTGTTCTTTGAGACTGAAACCAAATCTACACCAAAATAACATATGCCATGTTGCCCAAATAAAGTAAAATAACTACATTTGCTTATTTATGTAAACAAAAGTCTATGCTTAACTGATGCAACAACAGCAATTCATTTTTTTACATTTCTTAAGTTCATATGTCACAAAAAAAAGCAAGTATAAATCTACATGTATGAAATCACTGTAGCAAAAGCCATAGGTAACGTTAAAAAGATTTTGTACTTCTCAAGAATTTGAAAATTAAGGGCTAGCAAATGAAAAATTAAAGTGCAATAAAACACAAAGAAAACTGATTATCTACAAAGAAACATTACACATTGGTAGAAAACACTGTTACTAGACTATTTACCATTACCCCTCCCCATCCACTCCCCAAACAAACCTTGCCCCAAAACTTACAATAGTTTTGTCTTTATTTTAACAGACTTTTGATTGAACTGTTGAGATTGCTTGATGAGTCCCAGTGACTCCAGTGTCTCTGGATCTAAACGTTCCTTTAGGACAGTGTCAGATACAAGATACTAAAAAACACCAAAAACACACACCAAATTTGTCAATTACAAAGACCTACAAAGCATAAAATTATTGCTTTATGTTACATGTGCATTCTGACTACAAGAAAAACAATTTCATGATGCTAAATGCATTTTGCTTCAAACATAGAAATGATAAAACTGAGAAACTGTTAACTGAAACTACAATTTTACAGTGGTAGATTTTATACACAAGAGCCCTGTGAAGAAAGAAGCCCTAGAGTCTAATTGCTGGTTACTAAGAATACATTGCAGAGCATCTAGGGATATTATTACCAAGACCTGCCTATTTACAAAGCTTATACTCATTCTCATGTTCTGGGAAAAAACCCTTACTTTCATATGTTGAGCTTTCCTACAAATCAAGGTTACTCCATGTGCTAGGAGGCTGCACGAAGTGCAACTCCAAGCATACTTCAGTAGCAACATTTCTGTTGAACTGACAGGTGGAAAAATTTAGGTTCTCTCAAAACTCTTTAAAGAATTCAGGGGAGACCTGTTCTATATTTCCCTACTACTACACCTTGAAGATGAATTTTTAAATTATTTGGGTATTTGTGAAAACACTCTAACAGACCTCCTTAAGGGGAACAAAAAAAAAAAAAAAAAAAAGGAAGAAGCAAGCTTTAACACTGATTCCCCTTGTCATATTTTGAAATGCATTTTTACCAAAATACTTCCAAGATGCAACTTACCAAACAGGCCAATACCAGTTGTGTAAAATGATCCCTCTTGTTTTTTTCTTCTAAGCAACTTGTCTCAATATCTACGAAAGAAAATTAGGGAAAAAAAGGAAATCATTACTTGTGAAAGAGTTTCTCCTTTTAATAACTATTCTGATAAATGCTAATGATAAAACAAGGTGAAGCAGTTTGTCAGTAACATGGCAACTTCTTGCCACCCACTCATCCCTCATGAGGTCCACAGAATATTTTGATAATTCTGACACATCCACAAACCTCATGAAAAGGTAAAACAGGAACCACAGGAGTGCTGTAATAATTTTTCTTGCCCTTCTCTTTGTTGCAATAACATTTAAGCAAGCATTAAAAATCAGTAATATGCAGGAAAACAGAAATATGAACCACTGAAGAGAACTTCATGATCCTGGCTTTAATGTCATGTTCTAATCTCCTTCCCTGTGGCTTCAGAGTAACTACCATTTACTGTCTGGTCTGCAGTCTTTTACCAGCTATGATTCTGTATTACCATTAATTTTTGTATTGTCAACTACTGAAAGCAATTCATAAAATCACTCTCATAGGAAGACAGGCCAAGGAAGCACACTCTGTCTACAGTCATTTAAAAAAAGCACATCATTACAGGAAGTGAGAAGCTGTAAAAGGAGTAGAAAACTCCATAATAAGAATGCAAGGCAGACATTACAAAAATCAACCAACCCTACAAAAACCCCAAACACATACCCACATTAAAATCAGACCATAGAGAAAACATCAACAACAAAAATGTGAGAAAGACGACCTTAAAGACACTGAAAACTAATGATGTAGTGGAAGTAGTGCTGGAAGTGGAGGCAACAGACTGCCCAGACCCTACAGCCAAGCCTCTCAGACAAAGAACAAACTGTGGAAAAATATTAGTCCAGGAAATCTGGATGAGTGGATAAATCACAATTCTCATACAATGAAACACATGTAACTGTAGGAAAAAAAACACATACAGGATTAAAATGCTAAAAACCACAAGACAAACAGCTTTGGATCAACACAACAACATAAAAATCCAGAAGTTATCAGCAGAATAAAACATTCACATCCTTAGAGCCTGCCCAGTTGGCAGATACTGATTTGCCCAATGATGCCATTAATCATTAGATTTCAGGAAAATTTGCATAAGCTCCATTTCACTAACAGTGACTGTACAGATAAAAATATTCACAGTACACATTGAGAAGAGAGGATCTACCTACCAGTAAGTCAACTTTTATTTAAAATATTTAAGAACGATAACATCACTAAGTCACTGACTCCATTAGCTAACAGCCAACATTCTTACAAGCTTCCTCCTTTAACTAGCCTTGACAGATCAACTTCCACTGCCTTTAATAGGCAAACTTCTGGAAGCTATAACAGAACCAAGCAGAATGAAAAGACATCAACAACTGAAATACAGACACACTGAGGAAGAATCAACACATCCTTTGTAAAGAGAAGCCATGCTTTACAGATTTAATGAGATTTCCTGAAGCAGATGCACAAAACATGTATTTCTCCAAATCTGCTACAATGCTGACAGGAAGGGCACCCAACTCACCTAATATGCAGAATACATCAGCCAGGATAGAAGGCATGTCTTCTCGAAATTCCTAAGAAGGAAAAAGACTCCACTTAATGAATGCAGAATTTCAACACACACACTTAGAAAATTCTTATTCTATTATATAAAACAACACTTAATAAAGTTCCTACTGGTAATGCATATTATTTCTATTATGAATTATTCATATTAATAATGAAAATGCTTAATTATTGACTAACATATAGCATAAGTGCTGCACTAATTATTGATACATAATGAAACACTAACATTTTAATGTCATTTAGAAGCCTATCTAGTGACCAGGGACAAACCTCCCTGGTCAGTACCTGCATTTCTCCAGCCCAGTGGAACTCTCTGTATGAGGAGCAGCCTGTACAGGACCTGCACTTTCTCAGGCACCAAACCAACTACAATTCCTGCAGCACCTGAAGATCCAACACTGTCTCCTGCCATCCCAAAACCAAGGTGCCCTACAGCCCTGCCTTCCCCCAAACCCAATGCACAAGTTCAAAAACCATAAAAAGGTTACACTAGGTTACTGCAACATGCACTTTTCCTTAACGTTCCATACACGTCAATACAGCAAAACGAGAACTTGAAAAGAAGAAAAAAATAAATTTTAGAAGATTTTTTTAGTATTTTTTCTGTTGGCTTTTTTTTTTTTTTTAAGAATGAACAATATCTGGTAGTCTTGGAAGTTTAGAGGAAAATACTCTTTTCCACCATTTTTTCCATGCATTCCAAGCATTTTCAGAAAAATCTTTTTTCAAACAAAACAATAAGTCTAATGCACTATTTTAAAGGCCATCACAGAACTTGGACATCCCAACAGTAAAATGGCAGGCAGGCACATTTTGACACAATTACAAAAACTAGCAGGTGGCATTACAGAGGTGTTGCATGAGCAAATGACACTTATTTTTATCATTTGTAAGCAACTTCAGACTTTATACAACCTTAAAAAATGAATTACATTTTCATTTATGCTAAAATGAACACATCTATTCCTCATCACAAAAAGCAAAGGAAAAACTGAAACTCTCCCAGACTGCATACATATCAAGTGCACACAAAATGAAGTAAAACAACTTGACAAGAATGGCTTTTCAGACATGGAAAAAAAACGTCCTGAATGTTATCCTGCTTGGATTTCATGTGGACTTGAGTAACAAAGTAAAAATTTATTAAGTATTCAATTATTACAAATATATACTTACTATCACATCAGCAAGAACATTAGAAGCTTGATCATGCTTCAAGTTTCCTCTGACGACATGGTATGCAAGCTCATACAAAGCCTGCTGGATATCTGTTGAGAGAAGAGCGATGATGAAGGAACATATTGGGAAATCTTTCATTCAAGTGCTAAAGCAATATTTACTGTAACACTGTAGACTTGACACCCTGCAAATAAAGAGGATATGCTTGCCTTCCAATGACAGGGATTACTTTGCTACTGCTAAAAGATTAAAATTGATCATCAACATCTAAGACTTAAATCAAGCAAACAGTAAAAGATGGTCCACTTTCTCTAGAGTTTATGAATAACTGAAATAGAATAAAAAATTACAGTTCTGCATATAGCAACTTGAGTCTTTGCAGTTGGTTTAACAGATACCTTTACCTTATAACTCATATAAATATCATTGTCTACATACATAAAAAACACTCCAGTACTTTTTCCTAATCATGTCTCATCACAGACATACTTTGAAAATACATTTTTCTTGGAGAAAGTAAAATTCGATTGGAGAAAAAAAACACCTAATAAGGATTTTTTTATTATTATTTTTTTAAGCAAAGTCTCCTATAACTCAAGGATACAACCTCACAAAAGCTTATATTAAGCTGAAGCACTGAACAGAAATACTGCATTTGAGAAAAAGCTTGTAATGTTAAAACATGGTCCTTGTAACACCAGCTGCGGTAAACTTGCAACCTATTCTTTAACAATAAACCATGTTGTTACACTTTCTACTATATGAAAAATAACAGAACCCTGTGCTTCATCCAATACAGAAGCTGCAGATCATAATACCTTAAACCAAGTACTCAGGAACATGGTGACTGCAGACCACTGTGGCTGAATTAACCCCAAAGTTAGTTTTCAAATATGATGTATTTCATACATCAGTGTTCATCTATTTAACTTCTAGAATAAAATCTAGTTGTTAGTTGAGTTTGCAAAATGGAATTCCACTTCCTCCAGAAGAGACCAAATACTGAAAACACTGCTGCCACTCCCTGCTAAGAAATCTCTCTCCTGGCTGTCTGAAGACAATCCAAGTTGTGAAGGTTTGTGTAGCCTCAGTATCTGCAGTTGCCTTTAGCATACTAATGGTCACCCATCTATGAACGTTCCAAGCACATTTATGCAGTGGGACCATGACCAACTGCTTCCAGGCTTTTTTTAAAATTTAATTAAAACCAACCAACAAACCACACAACTTACCTCTGAAACCCACATCGTGGTTTTTGTTTTCGCTGAGAGCACGACACAGCTGCACACTGAAATAAAAGAAATATTTTTTAAAAAGGAAAAAATTGTTAAGATATTAGCAAACACAATGTTTTGGGGTTCTTTTTTTGTTTCTTGATGTGGCTAAAGCAAGTCTTAGATTCAGGTGGTTTAAATGGCTGATTACATTTAATTTTTCCAGAGTAAACCTTAATTCAGAAAACAGCAAAGAAACACAAGACTCCCAATAGATCTCATACACACACAAATCATAGACTTAAAGAAATATTCTTCCTAACATTACATGGTTTTATACACAGAGAAGTGCACCAAAGTACACCAAGTACTCTACAGACTGAAATAAATTAATGTGTTACAAAATAAATGCTTAAAGAGCAGGCTTCTCCACTACACTGACAGATCAGAAATGGTCATGCTCCCAAGCTACAAGGATCTTCCCTCTTCTCTACCACTCCTGTCACCCCAGAACAGGGCTTCAAAAGCAATTGCACATCTAAAAGTGACAGTATTTTAAAAAGGGTAGTGATTCACCTATATCACAACAGACACCAAGGAACATTTAAAGAACCTTTGTCACATTTGCACATTTTCAACCAAAGGTTCACATATTTTTCAAAGTATCTTCCCTGTGCAGAAACTGAGGAGAGTATCAGAGCTATGTCACATTCCTCCATAAGATGGCAAGACCACAGGCTCCTGTGGGAGCCATTTTCAAGTTGTCTCAAATAAGGCAGGTATGTACAACTACTACAGAGGCTTATCATGCAAAATAAACAGTCAAAATTAGTTCTGTAGCAATCCATTACTCATTCTATTTGCATCCTATATACTACCACCTCTCTAGCAGGACTAAACAGCTGTTCCAGCAATCACAGGATTATAATTAGCAAATATAAGGTACACACACCCTTTAAAGGCAACTGGAAAATGGGGAGTTACACACAATGTAATCAGCAGAATTACACTGTGTGAAATTCAGCAAAAGGCAAAGCTATGGCTAAGATCTTATAAATGCTGTTGAAGGAAATGCAGAGTATTTGGAAATAACCCAATTTTCACGAATGGTAAGTACATGGTTTTTTTAAAGAACAGACTTATGTTTTTCCCCAGCTGTCCCCAAAGAGTGTATCAATTCAACACAGATCAATTTTCTTAAATTTTAATGACTCCTCCATAAAGAAGGTGTTCAGTAAGCACTCACTTCTAAGTTCTGTACACAAATAACAGCAAAGTGAAACACCCAATTCCAAAAATAATGATGTGAGATGGGCACTCTGACCCTGTATCACAAGATGGTACCACGAGCAACAACCCTGTCTGCTTGGACTGATGAGTTCACTGAAGCACATCTTAATACAAAATAAGAGTTTTAACCTCCTGCCATCCCCTTTTCAGCAGTACCAAGACAGTACTACCAACTTCACATTAAGATACGAATCTGCTTGATCAGCATAACAAAAAAATTCAATGTTTAAGAACAGCCTAAAACAACTTGCTTAGTATTTGCAGAGAGAACCCACTGAATTATTAAACTGGAAAAAAAGAAGGTAAAAAGTATTTTGTGCTCATGTTCTTTTCTCCAAAGAAAGATGCCCTTTTCTGCAGGTGCTGAGCTGAGTTAACGACTTGTTGCTGCAGAAATTGACACATCCACCAGCACTTCTTCCCCTCTCAGCCCCACAGTTCCAGCCCTACATCACTTCCACTGATAAAGCTGGCAAAAAACTGGCCAAAAACCAAGTCTTCAGCCACCCTGAAGCAGCTCCCCAGGTCAGGCAAGCATCCAGGTGAATGAAGTCAGGGCAGGAGCTCCACCTTCCAGCACCAACCAGCTGGGAGAGATTTGCTCCTCTAGTCTCAACTAAGTGCACCATAAATTAAAATTAAAATACTTGCACTGTCACAAGAACAGAAATATGAATGCTGTTACAACCCGTTAGGAGCTCATTTGCAACTTTTATTACTCCGACCTTGTAGCTCATTGCTGCAAGCTCAGGATGGAGAACTTCCACGTTCTACTGAAATACATCCCTCCACGTGAAGATAAAACTGCCTCACACAACTAATTCTGGAGTAGCGTGAGCACCTATTGAACAAGTTTGCTCAGCAGAGCCAGCAGCTGAACAGAGCCCTCCCAGCTCATCCACCATGTCCTATCACCTCCATTTTCCTCCCACACATGGATTAAAGCAGTAATTATCACAAAGTGCATGTGCCTGCTAACATTTAAGTATATGCATAATTTTAACTGATGTGGGCAGTTCTCTAGTCGAGGTCAAGTGCAACCAATTGCACTTTGCAGTCAGGATGGCAAAACTACACCAAAACTGTTTGCCTGACTCTCAGCCCTTTACTTGCACGAGCAGTGTCACAGTGTTGAGTTACAGTAACGAAAACGTTGGGAGTGCCTGAAAGATCAAGTCTCAAAATTTCACATTCACAGAATGTTGAGCTTCTTCAGTTTATCTTGAGGCTTAACACGCTGCAGAAACTGCCAGGCAAGGCAGTTCACAAAGCCCCCAGTCCACACTAAAGGCTCCTTGGTGTGTGGAATCCCTCACAACACAAGGTGAGGTGTCACTAAGGGCATGTGTGTGGGAAATGTCCAGATGGGCTTCAGTCCCAGACCAGGATCTTGTGGAAGATGTGACACAAAGCAAAGCCATTCACTACACGGACAGCACACACACACACACACCAAGAGGGCTACAAGGAGTCCAGACTGAGTAGCATAAGCAGGCACCCTCAGACTGCAGCTCCATTTAACACAATATCTGGCAGTAGCAAACAAATTAACAAAATTTAATAAACTGTGTTCAGACCCTTCTCTGTCTAAATAAAGTAAAAACTGACAGGTAAGATGACCACATCCTAAGCAATGTATAGTTTTGGCAGCCAAGAACACTTGAAACTACAACATGATACACATTTATGTACTTGTATCAGATATTATTACACATCATGTCTTGATTAATTAAATTCCAAGCTTGTACAGTTTTGAACAAGGTCTCTGAACGCTTTCCTGGAAGCAAATGGACACTGCTGCCTTACTAATTAACATTATGACACTCTAAGACACACAAAATCCTTGCCTTCTTGTTTTTGGATACTACTGTTAAATCATGACAAGCTGTTCACACAGCAAAAACATCACACCACTCAAAAATATAAGAAAACAAAGCACTTATCTTAAGCATCCATGATTAATCCCAGGAGAAGATAAAATGCCAAATTAAAACAAACCATTTCCTTTTCTCAATATAGTTTCATGTTCCCCCAAAACAAGTAACTGTGCCTTTATTCAGGTAATAGTAACTGCTGAAATACCATCTCAACTGACCCAGTCAGACCATGTAAGACACTTCATGCTCCACCAAGTAAATATTTTTGCCATTAGACCTAATCTTTTCTTTCTACTAATTATGAAGGTTTTTTTCCTGTAATCCTCACTTTTCAAAAAATCTGGAATTTGTCTCCCTGAGAATAAACCCACCACTTTGTTTAAAAATAAACCAAAACCCTTCATACAGAAGTGGTCTAATAAAGTCAGAGAGCATTCAGACTTCCATAAAGCAACAAAAAAAGGCAAAAAAACCTGCAAAACTCTTCTATTTGCTAGCACTGTGAGTTTTGTCCTTTCGCAGTATCTTTGCAACTTTTCTAACTTAATCATTGTAACACATTGTTGTAACTTTGAACCACAGCCCAAGACTGGACTTCGGCTTAGACGTAATCTATATTTCTGAGCATATTGGTATTACATAGGTAAATCAATGAAAATAAGAAGTATCATTGCACTTATTCCCTTTTTACTTTAATGTTTAAAAATATTTTAATATTTTGAAATGACAGCACCCTAGTTTTGTTTTCCTCTTGTAAAACAGGAGAAAGGAAGTTTTGAAAAAAGAAGCACAAAGTTACACACTTAAGACATTTCCAATAAAGTTGTCGTAATTAGCATCCTAAGAAGTTCTCTAGATATTGGCTACAAATACACACTTCAGGTTCTAGAGAGTATAAACATGAGGAATACTCATTAACTTAAAAGTTACCACTGCACAGCCTGACAACTGTTATCCAAACAGAGTCACATTTCTTTTAACTTCTGTGTCCTCTTCTGCAAACTGCTCCTCAAGTCATGCCTGGAACTGCACTCAAGCAACATTCCAAATGGAGTGCAACTGCCACAAACACAGGAATTTAACCAATCACTTTGATTTATTGGTCCCACAGCAGATGAACACTTTCTTCCCATCGCGGTTAAGAAGCTCCTGCTCTAAGGGGAGAGACCTGAAGGGTTTTATCTGGTCAAAAGCTGAGGTAACTTGCCTCTCACACAGCTCAGAGTGCTGAGAACTCCATGGGAGCTGTGCAGTTGCCATTTCATGATCAGTTATGAAATTTCTGTCTTCGTGCAAACTCCACAGAACCTCTCACCGTGTAAAACTCGTGTGCTGACACGATAATAATTCTGGCACTATTTAACCCCAAAACTGCACGGCTAGAAAAGGGGGGCCCTGCACCACAAAATGGAGGATCTGGAAAGAAAGAAGTGCTCTGTGCAGGGAGCCCCTGCATTCTCTCCTCTCTAACCCACTCCCTTTACCTTCACGCACAAGGAAGATCAGCACCAAAGCTGTGCAACCTTTTTTAAGGGATGGACAAAAGAAAACACCGAAAAGAGCGACTCCCTGGAAGCGTTTCTCAAAGTGACCCCCCCCAAACGCCCACATTTCAAACCGCAGGATTTTTTCAGTTACAACAAAACCAGAAACGCACGGAAGAATTAAAACGAGTATTTTAAAAGCACAGGGATACTCCACAGAACAGGACAAAGCTAAGAGAGTAACGTGAAATGGCCCAATTATCCCCTGGAGAGATGCACACAGCAGCTCGGAGCCTGCCACGTTAAAATGCCTTCGAACAGGCGGAGAGCGGGCCCCGCACGGGGAGCTCGCAGCACCCCGGGATGACTTTGGGAGGCCGAGCCCGGGCCCCCGGGCGCACAAAGGTTACTCTGCAGCACGGAACAGGCGGGTCCGGCCGATCCTCCCTCGCCAGGGTCAGAGAATACAGCGCCCGTTCCCGCCGGGTCGGCACAAACCGGGAACGGCGGCCGCGGCCTCCACCGGAAAGGTCAGAAGCGGGGCAGGAAAGCAGCAGGGTCGGTATCACCCCGTTGGGGCGGCCGGAGAAGAGCCCGAGCCCCGACAAACCCGGCCCGGGGGCGGGGAGGGGGCGCTGGGGGCTCCGGGCGGGCAGGACCCACCGCCGGGGGCCGAGTGCGGGCGGCCCCGGCCGGGCCCTGCGCCCCCCGCGGCTCCGACCCCCGGCCCGGCAGCGAGGACG
>VXBA01001917.1:1588077-1611180 GCA_013399895.1 Serilophus lunatus | reverse complement strand
CCACCCTCCCCTGCTCTGTGCTGCCCTGCCCCACCCCGCCCTCCCCTGCGCTGCCCGCCCCGGGCCGCCAGGGGGCGCTGCTCCCGCCGCGGGGCGCGGGGGCTGCCGGGAGCCGCCATCTTCTCGGCGTGCGGGGCCGGCGGCGGCGGGAGGGGCCGGGACTGGACTGGATTGGACTGGGTTGGCTTCGCTTCGCCTCCCGCCGTGAGTTGTCCCGGGAGCGCGGCCGGCGATGCTCGGGGCAGCGGGGGGGACCCCGGGGCGGGCTGGCGGCGCTGGGTGCCCCGGGGGCTGGGGGTTGCCATGGGGACACGCCGCCGCCGCCGGGCCGGGGCTGCCCCGAACCGAACCGAGCGCCGGGCCCGAGGCCCGTTCGGTGCCGCCCTGTGCTCCCTGCGAAGGGCACAGACAAATCTGCCCTGTTAACGAGCGCTCCTGTGGCTGTGGCTGGTTCTTTTGACCTACTGGAATATTGTCTTCCCTCGCTCAATTTTTTAATTTATTAAATCCATCACTTTCTAGAGTGCCCTTTCTGCTTCTTGTTAATAAAATGCAATTTCGTTTCGTGTCAATTTATTAAGATTACTGTAGTTTTTAAGAATTCTGCGGGGAGAAGTTCTGCTAGGTAATATTTTTTTCGGCTGTGATTAACCTTCAAGCAGTTCTCTTTTGCACGATGGCAACGCTTTTGTGCTTATGTATTTCTCTTTAATCTTAAGTGTATTTCTGCTTCTGTGCTCCTGTCTGATGCTCTTGTCTCCCTGCTAGAAGCCCTATAAACGCGTGTAAGTACTCATTTCAGTCTGGGTAACGTCTGTCTTATTGTAGTTACTAATTTTCATCTGCTGCAAAGTACAAATATATTTGTAGCACTGCTTTCGTTGTTATCCCTTCACGGCTACAATCCGATGTTGTTACTCTCATGGCTATGCTTCATGTAACTAATTGGGTGGCTTTTGTTTCCTAAATCAGCTGTTAGAAGCTACAAGATATTATAGACCAATTTGGGAGGGAAAGCAACCAGCTGCATGAAAAATACTTTTTTAATTTGATACCTTGACAAAGAGCAGTAGGAGATACATTATCTACTCATTGTTTATCCTGAAGTATAATCACATAAGAGAGAAGGCAACAGTGCAGGATTCTAATAAAGCAAGTTTTTATGTGATGGATTGGTGGTTTAAGCTTTTATTTGGATAGTTTTAATGTTTTTAATTGCCTCATTTTCCTATCTATTTGATTGCCTTGCAGTTTTCTTTGAGGTCCTTTAAAGAACTGCCAACTACTTCCTTGGGTAGAAAACCTGGCACCCACAGCATTGGCCAAGAAGGGCAAAGAACAAGTTAATGATTGTTGTGCTCCTCCTCTGGCCTCGCCCTTTGTAACCAGCAGCAAAAGTGAAAGAATCCCGGGCGGGTTGGTTGGTTGTGGGATTTTTTTGACTACTCCCACTGATATGAGGCAGGCTTGCATTTCTTAACAGAAATGTAAGAAAGTGTGTGATCATATCTCGATTTTAGAAGTATGAAAAAGGATTTCATTTCAGGCCCTGTGTACCTGGAGTAGAATTTCTGTGCCCATTGCTCTCCTCCTAGGATGGGCCAGGCAGCTGCAGGGAGCTGGAGTTCCAGAAAATCCAATTTATAATCAGCTACAGAATTTCCCAGGAGAAAGAAGTCTGGATCATGAGGTTTAATTCTGTCTGCTGTTACAGTCTTTCTCCTCTTGCTCCCCTCTAGTTTTTAATTCCAGGATTTTGTTTTGTTTTCTTTGGATTTGTTGGAGTATCTCCCATTTATGTCTCTTGCTAGCTTTAGTAGAACATCTGCATTTCAGACTCTGCCTGACCTCAGACTCTTTCAACTTTATAATATATTTTAATTGGGATTTCTTGACCAAGAGAGAGAATTTAAATATTTTTGGTCAGAGTTTTGAAGTTATGCCTTCATAAATAGTGCTGAAGGTTATGTGAAAAGGAAGTTTTTTAACCTCTGATTTTTTCCTACCAACAGGAATGTAAACATTGGAATTTGTTCTAAAGACTGGTGGAAAATAGGGATGAAACCAGTATCTACTTTGATCAGTCTATTGCTGTACTTGGTCTGATTGGATACTAATTTCTGGAAGAAAAACTATTGTAAGTATTTTTTTTTTTTTTTTTAGATTTCAGGAGTTAAGAGTGTACAGTCCTTTGGTGCTTTTTATTTTTCATAGTAGATGATCTTCTTTGTGGAGTTCTGATCCAAAATATTCTGAACATGGTGATTGAAAGTCAGGCTCTAGAAACAGCAAGATTCTTGAGCATGAGAAGGTAGCTGTGTGTGCAGATGGAAAGGCTGTTAAGACTGAAGAAGGCATGCTGCAAAGCCTGAATGGTCACTCCTGTCATAAAAAATGTAAAATGAAGCTGCCCCTCTCTTGCAGATCATTGTCCTTCCCCTTCAATGTTTTGGGGAGTTTTTTCTTAAATAGAAAGGCAAGCAGTGTTTTCAACAGGTGCAACTTCCTTTTTTTAGTACAATATTATAATTAGAGTTAATCCCAAAGCCATCCCAATTCAAGACAGAATTGCAAGTTAGCAAATGATGGTGTCTGTTTGTATAAATCCATATGTCTAAATACATACATATGTAAAATATATATGCAGAATTTCCTCATTCTTTAGTGGCAAAATGTTCATGCTGGGGCTGCCAGAAAGTATCTGGATGCTGGTTCTGCCTCAGGCTGCTGGTGAGTGACTGTGGCATGAGCTCAGCTGGCTGGGCAGGAGGTGCTGGGCTCTCTGAGCTTTGCAGCTTTTGCAACTTTGCTTCAGAATGCAGAAGATTCAGCAGTTTTGCTGTGGCTGAAGTTCCATGTCATTGTGTCTCCTCAATGAAGGACGCCCTCTTTTTGTTTTGCTTGTGCTGTGAATTCAAGTGGTTTATAAATGGGTGTAGCACTAAATCTGAAGCACAGCTCACACTCAGGAGATTTACCCAGGGTTTGATAAGCATTTTCTGCTATTGGCTGTTCTTACCAACCCCTGTTGACTGGGTAGGTTTTTTTGTCTCTTAACCAGAGGAGCAGTAACTTACTTAGGCCACAGCATGCCAGCTTTTCCTCCAGAGGCTGGTATTTCCTCCTTCCTTCTCATATGTACAGCTAAAGTTCTGGAGACATTTAATTTGCCAGTTCACAAAAACAATTCGTTTTTTTTTTTGTTTTTTTTTGGTTTTGCCCTTAGAAGATGGAAATTTGTCTCACTCTTACCTACTGGGAACACTGCCATGAATCAATTTTCTAGTTTATTACTCTACTCCATATTCATCTGACTTCTTCATGAAGAAAAATACAGAAAATAATTCTCAAAGCAGTATATTTTTGTTGGCCTGGTTATGTACATTTCCAAAACAGGGAGAGTGTAAAAATCTTTGTGACTAGAGTCAAAAATTAGGAGGATGTATCAGCCTACTACAACCTTGAGCAGCTCACTGCCTTGCTGTGGGGACAGACCCTGATGGGAAGCTGAGTGGGACCTGTTTGAAGAGCAGGCAGGTGAAGCTGAGCTGATGGTTTATGTAACCTTTGGCACTGAATCAAGAGGCACTCTGTAGAGACATGCCCTCTTACTAAAATAAAGTAAAAAGAATCTCTAAGCAGATTTTTTTTTAAATGGCTATTGATAATTAGATATAGAGATGGTAAAATTTGTAAACAGATTTAAATAAATCCTATGTTTTGTGGACATTTTAATCATTACAAGTACACTTTTAGTTAGCAGCACTCACCTTCCTTGATCTAATTGCAGCTGAGCAGGCAGAAACTGAAGTTCATTGCAGTGACATGTGCATAATCTGTGTGTCAGCTGGTGCAGTGCATTCTGTTTGATATTTACTTGGTGCACTACTCACATTTCAAAATTCAGTCAGCAATAAGCACTCCCAGTGCTCTCACAGCCAGCACTCGCTGGTAGAAGCCTCATGTTTATGTACCCTGTGGTCAGGAACATGAGGCTGTGCAAGTAGAGTTCTGGCTTGGAGGTTGCTGCCATGCTTGTCATGAGGAAGAAATAAAAATAGTTCCTTGTAATGCCAACCTCTTTTAGGGCTACGGATGGAAATAATCATACCTAATAAAATATACTTGAAAGACAAAAGTGGGTTCTTTTATCTAGATTTGAAATGCTTCAAAGGAATACAATGTCATATTTTTGCATAAAATCATATGTGTTAATATTTTTGAAGCTGAATTAAACTTGTTTGTTTGGCAGAACCACAGTGTACAATTTTTATGTTACTACATACATAGCATTTTTTGCTTCAGATTTTTTTTTTTCTGAAACATAATAAACTGTATAAACTGGCACTTCAGCTTGAAAAGGGTGGCGTCTTGTGACAAATATCTTTGAGATCTTTAAAAGCAGGATTATACTCAGCTCAGCTTCTGGAAGACTGTCCAGCTGCAGTGGACTTTGTTTGCTCAGTGTATAAGAAAATATTTAATGCTTCAATCATAGTGAATGTATCTGGGCTTTATAAGAAGATGAACTTTAACGTTGCTAGACCTTAATTCCCATGTGCTTAATTGAAACCTATGTAGAAAGGCTTAATTAATTTCAACATGAAGTATACTCTGAACTCAGGTTTGATATGTATTTTGAAATGTTGTCCACTTTCACTGGACAGTTTGGGGGATTTCTGAAGGATATGTGTAGGCTTTGTGTTCTTGTAGAAAGTCTTTCAGACATACAGATATGAAAACTTGTATGCAGCTGTTTTTGAGTCATAACCATTGTTTTATCAATGCAGTGCAGTAGTAATGGTGACAGATGCATAGGGTCACTTGAAATCTCTACAGAAGCCATTCTCAAGACTTTAAAATATGATCTTAAAGGGCAATAAACAGGAACTTTTAAACTTCTGTTATGAAAATCCAATTGTTTCCAATATATATGTGTATGAAAAAACCCATATTTATGACAACTTTCATACTACTACATGTAATTACTGGTTTGGTGTTTTTTGCCCTTCAAGTCAAAACAAGCATATAGGTCAGGTTTGTAGGTCAGTCAGTGTAATGTATTCAGAGGATATTTTTGAATTTGCTAAGCTAAAACCAAGCTGCAGTATAATTTCTGGTGTCATTCCATTAGTCATGGACTGACCCAGAGGAGGAATTAAGGCTGGTGCTCAGCAGCCCTCTGTCCCCATGATTACAGGCAGCTCTCGTGCTGGGTCTCTCACGTCACGTTTTCTCCACCTGCTTATACCTTAATTATCTTTGTCATCTTGGCAGGGGATGCAGTGATCCTGCAATGCACAGACATTTTAAGTTCCCCCTCCCTGCTCTGAACTCTAAAAATGGTTTCCTGTAGAAACTAAATCTGGTATTATATAAGCCATTATTACAATTATAACATCTGCATTGACGTTACAGAAAGGATAATCAATAATAATGCAGGAGTTGAGGAAGGGAAATTTTTGCCTGCTGGCCTACCTTGGACAGATGAGGAGTGGAAGTAGTTACATTTCAGGATTCATATAGAAAATGGAGAAAGACACTTGTTCAAATAAATAACATACATCTTCATCTTCCTGCCTTTTTGGTTTTAATGTTATGGTTGGTGTTTGCCTCTGCCTGGGAGGTCATGGGTGAGATGGGATGGGAGAGGAAGAGTTGTTGTTTTAATACATCAAGGACTGTAGTTGAATTTACCCAGTTTGCAGCTCGTATATAAGTGTGATCTATCCTTGTGTCTGTGAAACTAAAACGTGTGTTCTTTGTTTAGGGGATCTGAAGGAGGGCCCTGCTTATGAAGCAATGACGTGCAATGTCCCCCAGCACTCGGAGGCCTGTGCCCCTCCAGACACTGCCTGTGAGCAGCAGTGGGCACAGGAGCACTGTCGACTGGCAACTTTTGTGGGATTCCCACCTGGCTGTCCAGTGTCAGCCCCAGCACTGGCACGAGCTGGCTTTGTTTATACTGGGGAAGGTGACAAAGTGAAGTGCTTCAGTTGCCATACGACTCTGGAAGGATGGGAGTCTGGGGATTCTGCAGTTGAGAGACACAAACAGCTTTCCCCAGATTGCAAATTTATTACTGAATCTGCTTTTCTGGAAGATGATATCGATCCCGTCTCCCAGAACTACCAGCACAGAACTGAAAATGGTTCCTGCAGTTCAGCCCTCCCGTGTGCTCTGGATGACCCTGATCTGGAGGCAGATTACCTGTTGAGAACTAGGCAGGTTGTGGATATGTCAGATAGCTTGTATCCTAAAAACCCTGCTATGTGCAGTGAAGAAACAAGATTGAAGTCTTTTCACAACTGGCCCCTGAATGGCCAGTTGGCACCACAGGAATTAGCTAATGCTGGGTTTTATTACACAGGTCTTGGGGACCAGGTGGCTTGTTTTTGTTGTGGGGGAAAATTGAAGAACTGGGAGCCCAGTGACAGAGCTTGGTCAGAACACAAGAGGCATTTTCCCAAATGCCTTTTTGTACTGGGCCGGGATGTTGGGAACGTTCCAAGTGAATCTCCTCCTGCTGAGTTTGGGACCAATGCTCTGAACAATGCACAGCACCCCAGGAATCCCTCCATGGCAAAGTACGGAAGGCGCTTACAGACATTTTTGTCTTGGATATATCCTGTTGACAAGGAGCAACTTGCAGAAGCTGGGTTCTACAGCATAGGTAAGCCAGACTTCAGAAGGGCTAATACCTTTTGCAAAGAAATTGTATATGGAAAGGTGTCTTGTTACGATAAAAAAGGCATTTTTAAAAATTCTAATATGGAATGATTTGCCAGAATTTCTTTACTCTAGAAACTACTTTTCACAGTTCTTGTGTAAAATTATGTATATTATATCAGGTATGTTTAATAGCAACTCCTCCCTGAGAGGTGCTGTATGAGTGCAAAGTGTTGCTCTTACTGGGTCACAAAGAAAAGGGGATTATCTGGGATAATTTCTTGCTCTCATCTTAATTGACTTCTCTCCTAGTAGCTCTCGAAAGAACCTTTTAATCTAATTCTATTTGTTTCACTTGTGGCCATAAATAAAACCTTGGGTATGTTCCTGTGTAGGTTATATATGGGTGATATTTGTACCCAGTAGAACTGTTTTTATTGATTTCTTCTTGGACTTCTAAGAGTACCTAGTGATCTGTATTGGGGAGGGGTACCAGCTTATCAGACCCATGACTTTTGTGAAAACTGATTCCTATGGCCTGAAAATAATTTAAGTCTCTAGGAAAACTATCTATACCTCCTCTTATTTCAATAAACACAATATCTAGGCAGTTTCTGGTGCAGTCTTGAATTACAGTAGAAATAGTACTCAGAGGATGCAATTCTCCTCCTCACCTGGTTATGCTGCTGCTGCATAGGCCTGTTGAACTTAATGGGGAAATGGAGGACCAAAAAGACATGTAAACATCTTTAGTTCTCTGTGGCAGACATCTTCAGGAGTTGTTTACCATTGGCTTGAGCTACTTGATTATTTTTAGCTTTTGCTTTTATCTACAATTACTTATTAAAATAAGATTCAGGAAAACTTCATGCTACTCTTATTTGTATTTTTTTAAGGTCAGTTCTCTCCTGAACACTTGGTTTAAATCATGTGTGTTGTCCTCTATTGAAATGGAGTTCTTGTTAATTGGAATTGCGAATCAGTAAAATTTTTATTTCTTAATAATGTAACATTTTAGTTTAAAACTTAATGTTATGCCTACTAGAAATTCTTGTCTGTTTCCTCAGGTAATGGTGATCATGTTGTGTGTTTCCACTGCGGGGGAGGATTGCAAGAATGGAAGGAAAATGAAGATCCATGGGATCAACATGCCAAATGGTTTCCTGGGTAAGGTATTTTTTGTGGTTTTCTTGGTGCATCTCTGAGTGTTATTTACAGTATATTGCATTGTAATGACTGAGCATACTAATAAAGGTTTCAGAATGTTGATTATGCCTTAGCATTGTTTAGATTTATGAAAATAATTTTATGTTGCCTTATATGCAGCCATTGTTGAAGGCAAGGGAAGATTTCTTTGTCTGGACTTAACAGGTGTCTCAGCAAGAAGAGCTATGTAGTTTTGTGAATGCGGATCTGATTGTTATGTTCTCATTATCCAAGTGCTTCTGTTCTAATTGTTATTTTAATAGTTCATACTTATCAACATTTGTAACTTGTGCAGGATACAAAATGACTAAACTTCTATCACAGTGCAAACCTACCTGAATAAATCAGTATTGACATGGAATTCAAAACATGGTTCTGTATAATTTTAAAAGATTGAGGATTCCAGACCCAGGAGCACTGACAATGTTATCTTAAATCTGTTTTGAGGAAAGGGAGAATAGAATGTGACTCAGTAGTTCTTGCAGGGGGACAGAAGCTGTCCAAGTACAAAGACTCAGTTACTTGTATAACATTGATAAAATGCCTTTCCTGTGAAGTTTCTCATCTATGGAGAAAGGCTCTCTGGAAGCTTGAGATTAGTGTTTCTGCATTAGCTCTTCCCTCTTTTAATAATGGTACAAGCAGCTTTTAATCATTAGCCTCTACCCCTTGAAAGAGATGCCATTCCAAGTTCTTGGCTTGGTGCAGTGAATGGTCCAGATGTGTTTTCCTGCTGCATTTCACTCCTCTCTACATGAGTTTGGGTTTGGTGTAGGTTGGTCAAATGATGTCAGGGTCGATTACTTCCTCTCAGATCAGTAACAGTCTGGCTTGGGGGGTTTGTTGGCAGCTCAGCCTCCGTGGCAGTGTCAGTCTCACAGCTGCTGTGTCCCTGAAGGGGGGGGGGTAACTGCTGGAGCTGGACAACTACTGCCAAGGAGTTATGGCATTCCCTAAATCTTCTGGTAGGGAAGAGCTCTTCCCGGTGGCTAAGACTGGCTGGAAGATAGTGGAACAAAGCATTGTAAGGTACCTGTCTGCCCAGTGACTGCATGGATTGCAAAAGAATAAAAGAACCAGCATTTTAACAGTTTGTTTTTCATTGGAGTCTCTTAAACCTATGAGCTGTCATGGCCAACAACTCTTTAACTTTCTGTTTCACCAAAAAAATGAGAAAGATAAGTACTGCTTAAGTGATTAAGATATTTCTAGAAATATTTCAATGACATCACAGATGTTGACTAAACATTAGGGATTTTAAATGTAAGCATTCTGTATGATGTAGGAAATTTATCAAAACTTCCAAAGTTATGTAATCTTTTTTTGCTGCTTATGTAGCTTTAGTAAAACTATATACTTTCATTTTTAGGTGCAGATTTTTGAGCAAGGAAAAGGGGATAGAATTTATAAATAATGTTCACTTAAGAGATGGATGTAGTGATTCAACAGTAAGTGCTTTGCTTATTAATCTTGTTAAAATAGAAAAAGTCTTAAGATAATTTTCATATGCAGTTACACTTCTTCTGTATCTATCATTTAATCCTCCTGCTGCTTCTTCCTTTGGCAGAAAGACATCAAAATATGTTTTGGTTCTGTCAGAGTTTGCAGATTTCCCAGTTCTCTAGCTGGGCCATGGATCACAGCCAGGGGACCTTGTGTGTGTTGGGTATTGGGGACTGAACTAATGACATTTGTTTTGTAGCCTGAGAACCTAAAATTTGTCATGAATAAACACAGATAAATTTTCTTATTGGTAGAGCATTGTTAAACTTCTACATAGTCACTAAAATGTAAAACTAAAATATATTTTAGAATTCTTCCATAGACTAAGAATCATGTACATGTGATTATTGCAAAGATGGGTTAAAATTAAAATTTCAAACAGTATGAAAGATATAACAAAATACTGATCACTTTACAATTGTTCAGAGGCAGATTTAATAATTTTTAACGATTTTTAGTTGTTTTCTGTTTTGTAACTGTATAGGTTTCTTTCTGCCTTTTCCAGAATTGTAATTTTGTCTTTCATATCTCACTTTTAGACAGAAGCTGCTGAAGGGACAATACTTCATAAAGGTATCTAGCTCCTTCTACTTTGCAATATCCATATTTGAATGTATAGTGAAGCAAATGGTTAAATTTAAAAATAAGCCTCTTATATTTTTAAATAAAGCATGACAGGCAAATCATTGGGTGACACTCTTCCATTGCTTCTAAAGAACTGCAGAATGAATTTTATTTCTCTTAGGGGGGAAATAAAATCATGGTTTGATAAAAACTATAAAGTAGAGATTGAACCATGGAAGAAGATACAATCTTACAGCCAGGGAGTGTGCAGCAAGTTTTGGGTTAGTAGTGCTGTGGGATGGATGTTAAAGGATACTGAACTGAAACAATCCTTCCTGGGGCAGGAGGAGTTGGCCTGTTAAATGGCAAGGAAGCTGAGAGAGCTGAACCAGTTTGTGTTCCAGTATTACACATTCCTGCAATGCTTTTCACAAATACCAAGCAATGAGCAGACAAGACAGTTCAGAGGGTAGTAGGAGGGCAGTCAAGCAGCTTCATTCCAGGGAATGAGAGCTGTTGATGCTAAGAGTGGTTACACAAAAACTGTTGTAGAAATCTCTTACACACAGCTCACTCATGGGAGTGAAAATTAGGGGAAAAAGTTTTGCTCTTTGAACAGTCTTGATAAGTAAGAGGAAGGGAAGGTCCAACATACTGAAAAATTGTTTCCCAAAGTAGTGTTGTATCTTATCATGGATAGACCTGCTTGCTTGCTGATGGTCTTGTATATTGCTTTTATAAATTCAAATTATTTGTTGGTTTCTCCTTTACCAAATACTTATTTTTCCATTGTGCCTTGGGATTTTAGATGAATTTCAGTTACCATTCAGTTACAGAATTTGTGATGTTAGTTTTATGAGATGTTCTTTAAGTTGAAGTACTTGATTTGAACAGCAAATCTGGGAGGGTTTCTGTATCATGGAAAAATGAATGAGAATTGGGAAAACCAGGATAGAATAAAACTCAGTCCTGCAGTTTTGGGATTTTGACAGTGCAGTTTTTACAACAAAATTCTCAAATTAGAAATATTGTTCCTTTGGCCACGTATTTGCAAAGGTATCTTAGAGTGCTGTAGTGATTACTGTCCAGTAATCAGATTCATCCTTGTTAAATTGTTTTTGTTTTGTTTTTTTAATTTCTTGTTTTAGATGATCTCTTACAGAATCCTTTGGTACAAAGTGCCATATCCATGGGTTTCAGTTTGTCTGAGATTAGGAACACCATGGAAAAGAAATTGCAGATGACTGGAGAAAGTCACACATCTGTTGAGCATCTGGTAGCAGACTTAAGTGCTCAGAAAGAAAATACAAGGGAAGAAGAACCAAATGAAATCCCAGTTGAGCAAGATGAGCTTATTCAATTACAAAACCTCTGTGTGTACTTTCGTATCAGCTCTTTAGTCTGTGAAATATTTTTTATTATTATCTGTTTAGTCTCCCCTCTAATCCCAGCCTTACCTAACGTGAAGTTACAGTATTGTAACTTAAAATTCAAAAGATTTGTGTTTGGACATTCAAAAAATTGAATGAGGAGGTGTTAAAATACTTGAGAGTAGCAGCATTTATAAGTGTCATCCATAAAATAAGTACTATTAGTACCTCAGAAGTGTGTACTACTGAGTCTAGTGTGCTTCTGGGAAAGGTTACACATGTTTACAAAAAGGCCAAAACTGTTGTGACAATTACATTTAAAAACAAAAGCAAGAATAACTGTAAGAATATAGTTACAAGAATAACTGTAGATGTGGGAATTCTGGCAAAATGCAATAGACACACTGATACACTGTCATATTCAGTGTATTCAGTATGAAAAAGTCATAGGGAGGGGTTCTTTATTTTTCAGTATAAAATTTTCCTTGGGATAGAAGCATTTTCCTTCTTGGCCAGTAAGAAAATATGTACTTCTAAATGGTGTTTCTTTTCAGTTGTCTGTGTTCCAGCTTTGCTGGGACATGTAAGTCATGCTCAGAAAGCCCTTGTGGTTCACTCAGCAAATAGACCAATCCCTGGAGTTCTGCTTCAGGAGATTTGTCATTTAAGATAAGCACATGGGCATAGTAGGCAGAGATCTTACAGCCCACTCCTTTTAATAAGATTTTTTTAATGGACATTGTAGGTGAAAGAAGTTGCAGTGCAGCTGGGCATTGTTTTGGTGGCTGGCTGTGCAGAGCTTTCCCCAAGTGGCAGGGGAAGGTGACTGAATTTTGCAGTTTCACAGGGGGCATACTGGAGTAATAAAGAGCTCATATACAATGCAAAATCAATTCTTCATGTATTACAGATTTTTTAAGCAGTTTGAAGTGTGGGCATTTTGAAAATGGAGGCGGGGAAGGAAATCACATTCTCATTCTTTTCACTGGGGAAACTGAAAAAAAAAAATCCAAATTTACAAACAAGCTCTTTCACCACCTGTTCCAAGTTTTGGGAAAGTTATCAATGGGAGGGCTTTGAAAAGATTGTTTCCTGATGGAAATATGCATTTCCTAAATTCTGTAGTTACTTAAATCTCTTACAAATGTGAATGAACTCCCTGCTTGCATTGTCCTGGGAGCTGGAACGAGATGAGAAGGGACCATGCTGCAGCTGGGATTCCTCTCTCTGGGATTGTTTTTGGGTTTAATAAGGGTGTGACCTTTAAATCAAATGAAGAAAACCTTGTCCTTGTGTGTAAAGAGAAAAAAAACAACAGGAGTCAATGGTAGTAAGTATGTTAACTCCTCTTTATGTGTTTATTTTCCTTAGACCTCAGTACTGAAGAGAAGTTAAGACGCTTGCAGGAAGAAAAGCTTTGTAAAATCTGTATGGCTAAAGATGTCTCAATTGTCTTCATTCCCTGTGGTCACCTTGTTGCCTGTAAGGAATGTGCTCAAGTACTTAATGAATGCCCTCTGTGTCGGACAGATATTATGAAGAAACAGGAAATTTTTATGTATTAGTGGAATACACAGCACTATGGATGCAAAGATTTCCTGCTTCATTGATTTAAATATGTGCAATGTAATGGTAAAAAATCAGTTCACTCCAGTATGTAACCATATGGCAGTACTTAGATTTTCTTGCTGTCAAACTCTACACATTTTAACACTTTATAAATTATTTCCTTAAGTGATTTTTTTTGTATGTAAAAAGCAATATTGAAAGACAAGTATGTATATTTTGTAACTTCAGTTAATAGTCCTGATTTGGGAAAGCCCAAATGATGCAAACCTTTATTTATGTCACCATTCCTTTGCTTCACTTTGGTAGGACTCTGTATGACTGAAGTTTATGCAAATACAGTTGTTTACAGAGCCTGTGACTGTACAAAATTTGTAAGTAACTTAATATATTATTGTATACCTGTATATTATAGCTGAGATTTCTAACTTCTTTAAAATGTTATGTAAGGTTGAAAACATCATTTATTTCTATAACCTCGATTGTGACAATTCAGAGAAAACACATGAACCTGCTGCTACAATACTTCATCTTATGTTTACTTCTGCTGCTTTGTAAGTTTGTGTGTTTTGATGTCTCCCTATCTATTTTTTCTGGTTTAGATGTATAAATTTGCTTCAGTAAACTGAAGTTTTATCCATCTGTATTTCACAAAGATCCCTCTGTGTAAAGAAATGTACACTAATTTCATTAATTTTTGAAATCTCAAGAGAAATGCAGATTTTATGTACCTTGTGACCTTCATAAGAGGAGTGGGCTCATTTTAAACTTGCAAGTTAAGCATCATTCTAAAGAAAGTCACCTTAAACTGTGTCTTACTGGACCAATCCTCCATTTACAATTTAAAAAGTATCACAGCTTTGTATTTAAGTACAGCTCTTTTATGATCACTCTTCTTAATTACGTGACTTCCTTATTTTGTGGAGTACTAATATGTTCTGTGTATATATTTTTACCTTCAAGTTCTGCACACTAATAGATTTAGAATACAGAATATAGTTTTTCAGCTGTTAAACGCTCTAAATCAAATATACAGAAATTAATGTCTACCTTTTCTATTTTTTTAAATTTATGCTGTGTAATGTAATGAATATTTAAAATAAAGTGTAACCTAGTTTTTCCTTGATCAGTTTGATTCACATGCAAAAAAAAATAATTACAACAGAAGTTTGCAGGTGTTGTTTTTTGTTTTATAAATCAACTGTTATTAATTTAACCAGTGTTATAAAGGGTAACAAAGATAGTTGAATTGGAGAGGAAACAAAATCTATTCTTGGTATAAATTAAAGTTGGTTAATATAAATCTAAAATACATTAATTTTGCTTTTTTTTCCAGATAGAATTTTGTCTTAGGAATAGATGATGTCCAGAAACTTGTAAAGAATTCAGCATAGATGGTTTATTTTGCCCTTTTATGCCTTTGTGGAGAGTTTAGTGTTTCAGGTAATTCCTGCACATTGGGATTTTTCAGGACAAGTATGGGCTGGCAGTTGTGACAGGCTTCTTCCTGGCACCCCTTTTTACTTGCAGGGAGTGTTTTCTGTCCTTTTCTTGGGAAACTGAAGAGGGGTTGTTTGCCCATGAGCTGGTGTCTCCTGCCTGAAATAGCTTGTTCAGTGCAGGTTGCAAACAGTGTTATGCTGACTTGCTTAAGCAGATGGTTGGTTACCTAACCTTGGCCTGAGTCATGTGAGAGGCTGTTGGATCCAACTTTCAGGCTGCAGAACTTGGCAGGCTCAGCAAAGTCTTGTCTGGGAAAGAGATTGACCAAATTTTACCTAAACTGTTACAAAACAAAATCCTCATAAGGAGATGATTTGGGATGTAAATACAATAAGCTGAAACTGAGCTGAAAAACTGAAATTGAGAGGAACACATTGTCTGAGGAATATGGGAGCAGAGCAAAAATGCTTCACATTGAAGCTTGGTAATTTTTAAAAGGTATACTTTTATATATTCTTTGTTGCATCTTTTAAATTAGTACTATAAAAGATACATCTACACAGCAATTCAAATTGTAATTACTTAGGGACATGAAAGGGTTAAAAGCTGTTAGGTGACAAAATAACTGCTGTGTAGGTTTAGGGCTTTATAAAAATTATATAATCAGGGTTCTATTCAGACTAAATGCGAAAAAATAATTAGCATAGTCATCAAATTCTGACAGCTTGAGTTATGAAGATTTTTTTTTTTCCATTTACTTAGATTTTCAGTATCTTAAAGAAACAGTAGAAATTCCATGGCCTCTGATACTAGGCTGAGTGTTTAAAGAGAGAGAAATGAAGGATGCAAGTTGATGGAGTGGAAGCACAGGGGCTCTGAAAGGGAAATTAGCAGCTGGACAAAGATGCCTTGGGAGTTGCTTTAGTAAGAGAGATACCTGGGAGCCATGCAATCCATTCAAGGATCAGTGTTCAGTAACTTTCTTCTAGTGGCTTCTGTTTGGAATCTTTCTTCCATTTTATTTGCAGCCGCAGAGCTATTTGCTGCTCTGGGTACATGGGAGGTACAAGGGCTCTCAATTAGGCTTCCTGGAAGTGTGTTGTTTGGAAGGCAGGGGGAGTGCACGCCTCGTTAGAAACAGAAGGCTAAACCAAGGGAAACCCGGAGAGTCAATGTTTCTGTTACACATGTAGCTTTTTCTCACTGCCTTGAAACATGGGGCCTGAAACATAATGCTCCCTTAGATAGTGGCTGCAGCTCCTATCTCTGCAGATACGTAGCTGTCTGGACTTTTTTTTAATTTGTTTTGAGGCCTGATCCGAAGCTCATAGTACGATAAAAAGTTTTTAAATTACTGTAGCTTGGGTTTCGGTTGTTGTTTGTTATTCTGGGGCTTTTTTCTGTTTGTTTGGGTTTTTTTTGTTAGAATATTTAAACATTTAACTTTGTAGGGTTAGTTTTGACCACAGTGCCCTCGTGTTTATTTTTTTTAGCTATACTGAAGCCTGAAGCTACAGGACAGATTTTCAAAGCATTGTTGTTAACCCAAGGGTTTTAAAGTTACCTTTTATGTTTGTTTTTTATTGAAATTAACAAGAATTTAAATACAATGGGTGGTTGGAATTGAGTTATAACTGGGTGGGAGGTTAACACAGACACTTGATTACCGTGTGAAACATCAAGATGAAGGGTTGTACAGGAGGATGGAACCTTACAAGGGGCAGTGACATTTGCTGCCACAGAGTTCACCATGTGGAAGAGAATCTGCTCTGCCTCTCAAGGTGTGCAAGTTCAAACATATGATGTGTAGGGCCTCCCTGAGGGGAAGGTTGGCTCTTCATAGAGCAGAGGAGGAGCTGGAGATTTTTCTGGCTTTTGCAGTGTTTTCCTGCAGCAGTGAGTGTGTGAGCAGTGAGCTGTAACACTGTTGTTACCCTCTGCTTTGTGCACCATTGACTCTTGGGCAAAGAGGGGCTAGAGAAGCACTTCCACTGCTGCCCCTGAGGCATTTCTGTACCAGTTTTGTGCAGAGCATCTGGATTTGCCTCAGCTCTTGAACTTGGCTTGTGAAGGGTGCTGGTCCTCTTCACCAGAGGGTCAGGTGGGAAGAGCCAGTGTCATAACATCACCTTAATTCCTCATGGAACTGCAGTATGAGTGAATATAACCCCTCTTACCATTTTTGTGTGGTTTACATGTGTTAAATTTTACTGAGCAGCTTGAAAACTTGATCAAGAAAATCTTTCCTCCCCTGTGCCCCTGCCATGGCTTCAGAATGCCTCAGATTGTTGCAAGTCCCTCCCCATCTTTACCAATGCCACTGTGTGACGTCACTTCAAGAGATCTGATGCTGCTGTACAGCAATTAGTGTGCCTTAATTATAATGTGGCTTTCTGTGAGGAGACAAATAACCTGTGGTAATAACCTATGCTGAAATTCAGATTTTATCTTTTTTCTTAACCAAGAATTCCTATTAAGCAATACTGACTTCAACATTACAGCCATCCTACCAGTGCTAACTGAGAGAACATGGCTCTGTAACTACCTTATAAAAAAATCTTTCCAGGACAGGAAAGAATACAGAATATATTCAGTTATAAATGGTTTGGATAAACAAAACCCCAGGGAACATCTGGGGCAAAATGTATTAATTATATTGTCGGTATATCATATTTCAAGGCAGGTGAAAACTACTTGATTGCTTTTTGATAATTATTAATTTACAGTTTTATTGCCTGGATAGCTATTGATGTGGGCTGAGATAAATTGCTTGATAAGTAAGAATTGCTGGAAATGTATTGAAGAGGTACTTAAATTAGGGTTTTGCTCTCAGATTGAAAAATGGTGCTTGCTGTCAAAAAATGAAAAACACATTTGTAGAGTCCCACTGTGAAAATATCTAGAAGAATCATTACAATAATTGCTGAAAAGCCAGGTTTAGTATAAATGTGCAGGGTCACCTGCAAATTTTGCAGTGAATTAACCTAACTTTCAGAGATTAACAAGACAGCATTTAAATTTATTCACATTACGTCTTTTTGATCTTATGAAGCTAGATCTTGCTGTAAAACTCTTGACACAATTTCTCTTACGTAACTTAATTTTGCAGTACATGATAAGAGTCATCACTTAATCCAAATAGTTAATCTTCTGAATACAAGCTTTTCAAAATTGGATGTCAAGCCATAGTCCTCTCTTCCTTTTAACTCTTGTGTAACAGAGAGAGGCTTCTGAGTTCAGGATTGACTTTACCTCCCTGTCCTGCATAACTGACCTGTGTAATGTTATTGGAGTCAGTGTGGGAGCTCTGTCAGTAAGGTACAAGCCACCAGAAAAATAACCGTTGCTTCAAATGGGTATTTTGAAAAATAGATGTACCAAAAATAACAAAAAATTGACTCCTATCTCTGCATCACAATTTAGCACTTTTGTAACCTTGATAACAGTTGCTTTGTAAAGGGTTACTTGGCAATTGCAAGTTTCTTTTAGGAGGATCCATATTCCAGCTTGGAATCTTCACCTCTGTTGGAACCAGAGGTACAGGGGATGGAGATATGGGTATGCCCTGGGCAAGAGGGGTCCTCAGTGTTCATGGTGAGCATCCCAGGTGTGCCCTTGCTACAGAGGGGGAAACACTTCAGTCACAGCTGCTGGCACTGAGGCTTTGCAGGACTGCAACTATCACACTAAAGGAAGTTACAGTCTAAAAGAAGTATTTTTATCTTAACGGTTTTGAACATCTGTGCAAGTCACCAAGATGCCATAAACTGTTGTATTCCTTGCTACTTGTTACTCATTGTGCCACTTACAAAACCCCTTAATCACAGCTAATGGCAAGATCACACTTTGCTTCCACCTCCCACTGAGTCAGAATTGAGGAAGCAGAAATGGCTTTGAGCCTCAGACACAACTGGCAGTAGAGGGGACTTATGAAACACAGTCTGAAAGAAACATTGAAATTAGTTGATGGTGAAATCTATATCAAAGGAAACTATGTTAGGGACATGGATATAGGACCTTGAGAATGTGGCAAGTCAGGCCCGGAAAAGCATACAAGTTTCTTCTCTGATAGAGTAATCTGTTCCTTGGCCTTATCGGTCAGTACCAACCCCCCCATTGCCTATACTTCTCCTTCAACTTTCTAAGTTCCAGCCTCAGTAGTTTGTGGAGAAAAGACTCATCTACTGTCACCATCCAAACCTTGTGTCTGCCTGCACACACAGTGGAGGGCAGTCCTGTTCATTTGATGGAGGATTTTCTTCAAAGCTTAAACATAGCTATATTTGACTTGGTATTTTATAATTGTAATTGGGTGGAGGTTGAGCTGAATAATGATGCTTCTGTCTCAGTTCCACTTTAACTTCACCTAACCACAAGCCAGCCTCCTTCCTCCCCTTTTCAGGCAACCCCTGGCACCATGTCAGAGTCTCAGGAGGACTGGAGCCCTAGGAAACCTGAGCAGCTGAGAACTGCTTTCTGTTCCTGATGGGTGAGGCACCCCACACATCCAGACTATGATGCAGTTTCACTGGTTTTTAGCTGTTGCTCAGCTAAAGCTGCTTCCCCTGCTCAGTGCTAGTTGTTGCTGTTTGGCCTGCTTGACCTTATTTCAGTTCTTGGCAGCTTGTCACCCCAGCCCTTTTCTGTCACACAGGCTGTTCTTTGCTGCCTTTAACCATGCCCTGCCACTTACCCAGTTTACCCAGTTTGACACATGTTTCTCTGGTTCCTATGCTTCCTCCTCAGACTTTGTCACTAATGCTGTCATAGTGCCTGACTCATGATCCCTCTGCCTGGACCTGGCTACAAGACCAGTATGTCTTCCCTGTGTCTTCCAAAACTTCCATACATCTGGAAGCTGGAGCAGATTGTGTCCTGGATCCAAGAGAGGTGGCCTGAATGGCAATGCTTCTTTGTCCCTGTACGTAGGGTGAGGTAGTTTGTGGTGGAACTTTAAAACATGGCTAAGGGATTTTTATCTCAAAGAACAAGACATAGCAAGAGCACCTCATCCAAACAAGGGAATGAGCACAGGTCTTTGGGTAACGAGTGGCACAGAGGACTGAATAAAGCTGCTGATAATGCAAATAGCAGGAAGGCATCTGCGACTTACTGAGGTTCTGTTCATTTCCAGAGCTGATAGTGAAGGGGAATTAAAACTTCCTCCTGGTGGTACAGAACAAACTGTGGTTCTGTGCTCCTTTGCAAGTCTGAGAATCAAAGAAAATTCAGACGTGAGTTAGGTGTTCTGGAAAGACCTGGAGTGAAACAGGGGCACACAAGGGAGACTTACATAAATGGCAAAAGGAAGAAATTATTCACAGAACAGAGAAAGGCCTAAGGAGCTACTGATCTGCAATCTCGCTCCTGCAAATTATGGGAAACTAACCCATTTTTTTGGTTTTTATTTTTGTTTCTTATGTAATAGCTCATCTTCAAAAGGATTTAGAACAGATTTCCCTAGAGTGACTAAGCCAGTTTCAAAAACCTGGGAAAAAAATCTGACTCAGAAGACTGCTTTTTCCCTTTGTACCCCATTCTACAGATAAAAATATGGCTGTGGCTTATTCAATACAGGCCATCAAAGTGACCATCTCACCTTGGAAGGAATCCAATATACGAATTCTGGTCTGTTTTGCAATTATAAGCAAAGTCTCTTTTTGTTTTTGTTTTTGTTTGGTTTGGTTGCAGGGGTTTTTTTAATAATAGAGAAGAGGAAATGGAATGGCAGAGCGGGTTCCTATTCTGCCGCCCTCAAAGAAAAGGAAGCAGCATGAGCATGAATCTCCTGCTTGGAAGAATGAATCAGCCATCTGGCAGCTTGAGTTTATTCTGATCTCCTTTACTGGTGAACCTCTGGCCATTAATTCAGCCATGGAATTGGTATCTGCCCTCTCCTTGCTCAGTTTGTGACTGATCACAAAGCTCTCTTTGGATCAGGCACAGTAAAAGTGCCTGTTGTAAAGTCTTTGTTAAATCCTCTCCGAATTGGCCTCAATATCACAAATGGTGAACTTTGAAGCTCCTATGAAAAAGATGACATAGTCCTGTAGAATAGCTTCTCCTAGTTTTCCACAGAATTTCTTTTCTATCAGATATAAATCCTTTCAAGGCAGGTCAGAATTTAAAATATCTCAGTTTCCTTATCATGCTTTGACAGCACTTATTTTTCTTTTACATTTTTCATTTTATTGGAAAGGATGCTAGGGTGCTAAAACTATACAGAAGCTTCATGATGTTCTTTTTTTTTTTCTCCCCCCACAAAGTCTGAACAGATGGTAGAAGCCCGTTCTGGAATTGTTAGCTTAAAAAGAAGTGCTGCGCTTACAGAGGAACTGCTTTTCATCTCACCTTCCCTGTTGGACCAACTGGAAGGCTCAGTCCCAGAAGTATGATCAGTTCGTGGGGAAAATGCAGGAGTTAGGCTCTTCTGAAAGCCAGTTTGGTCCTCCTTAAGGTGAGGAATCCTCACAGGGAGGGCACAGCGGACTTAAATTCCCGTCTTCTGATCACTGGAGCAGAACAGAAACATTCTCAGTTTCACAGGAGCTCACGGCACCTTCAGTTGTACTGAATGATTGTTCCTGTAGTTGTACTCCAAACAGAGCCTGAGAAATCATCCGGTTTGGGGTGGGGGAAGTTAAACCAGTCCCTTAGAAAACAAATGTCCCTCCCCCTTCTCTGATGAGGCAATAGTTTTGCTAAAACGACAGCCGGGCAAACAGCTGAATGAAACAACTGAGAGGGAGGAAACGAACTGGGGAGTGCAAACTCCTCTTAGGCAGCCTCCGTGACCAGGGGTTTGTAGTATGTCCGTGCACCTGGAGTCACGTCTCCGGAGTGTTTCCATGTTTTGTCACAAGTTTAAAAATGGAAATTCTGCAGTGTGAGTCAGGACACCCAGGAGTGTTATGGATCTGGGCTTCCAAGGCCTGAGTCAGCTTTGGAAATGGATTGAACTCTCTGCCATGGTGTTGGTCAGCACTTGCACACTAATTCCTTCAGAAACACAACTGAAAATCTATGTCATGTTTTCTTCTGTTAAACGTATTTCCCTAATATCTTTCAGCTGAGCTCAAGTGTGGACTACAGTGATTTTGGAATAGACCAGTATGTGACACGCTGCTGTACGTGGATTTCATGTCCAGCTCCCTGGCGCTGCCTCGGCGTTGTGCTCCTGCCAGATCCCACAGTAAACTGCTGTAATCCTGCAAAGTTTAGAATTGAAGTTGTAATATGAGTTAGCCCTGTGGTATCTCAAGCAGAACACACATTACTGGAATTCTGTGTGCAGACAAAATGTTGTAGTTTGTTTTTATGGAAAAGTTGTCTATTTGGCAGCTGCCAGAAGCTGACTTTGTACGAGGGAGTCACAAATGGATCCAGCCCTTTTTCATCTATTTCTAAGTGTCATTTTACAACTGTATATATTATCTTCAAGGCTTGAGAGTTTATTTTTTTTTTAATGCACATTATCAGATACACATAAAAGATCATTAGTAGCACCAGTAGCTGTAACTGAAACCATGAACACAGTTGTATGACTAGGCATTCAGGAGATTATTTGAAAGTGTTCCGTATAAGGGAATGTTTCTGCTTATCTTTTTTTAATTTTTTTTTTTTTTGTACCTCACGACCTTGACAGGAGGTGCAAAAATATGAATTCAAGCTATATATTTTTATAAGCCTCTCATGTATCAACGGACAGATTGTATCTAGAATTCTTAGGTGACATCAATTTACGTTATGTTGGGTTTTTATAGATTTTAAACACTCCTTATCTGATCGCAGTTGCCATTGTAAGCATTATTTGCTCTGCATATGTCTCATCTTAGTTTTGAAAAAGCTGGAACTGGTGGATACTCTTCTCTGAGTGTCCTGCCTTTGTGTTAGGCAGGTGATCAGAGTAACTCAGCTTAGTGCCTGCTTAGTTATGCTAAAGCTGTCCCCAAAATTAAAAATAAACACGAGAGGGTGATTAGAGACTAATTACCAGGACAAAACTATTATTGTGCTGACTGATCTAAATATAAGCTTACGTGCAGCGATTCAGCATGAGTAATGTGCTTAGCGTTACAGAGTACAGTGAGAAACCCCACGTGTCACAGACTGTACGTCTGGTTCCCGTAAGGGTTCTGTACTGCTTGTATGGAATGTTTCGGGTTCCTGGGAATCTTCATGCAGGGCAAAAAAAAGGAATCGCACTTAGAGCCTGGGAGCAAACGCTCATTTGAACTGGGAACGCACTTGGTGACGGGCGGAAAGCGAGCACATTTCACAACGTTCCCAAAACACGGCCCTGCCCCTGTGTCCCGCACTTCCCAGGATAAGGCGCCCTGTGTCCGTGTGGGCAGCCCTGCACCCCACGCACGGCTTCGCTTCCCGACGGCGAAAGGCGGGCAGCTGGGAGCGAGCGGTCCCTGCATCCTCTGAACGGCGGGATAATCACCGCCACATTCCTGCGGCGCCCGGAGGGACACGGGCTCGGAGCTGCGCGCGGCCACGCACGTCCCGCAGTGTGCCGGCCCCGCTCGTCCTTATGCCGAGCCCTGTCCTGATCCCGACCCCGCTCCCGCGCCACATTCCAGTTCCGATCCCAATCCCGATCCCCGCTCCCGATTCCAGTTCCGATCACAATTCCAATCCCGACTCCAATCCCGATCCCAACCCCGCTCCCGATCCGAACTCCAGTCCCGATCCCAACCCCGCTCCCAATCCCGATCCCGCTCCCGACTCCAGTTCCGATCCCGCTCCCTCCCGGCCGACAGCTGCGGCTCCCGCC